>PVKZ01001364.1:0-334921 GCA_004027375.1 Macroglossus sobrinus
TAAAAGTACTTCGGTACAAACCTCAGGAACCCTGTGAGCTCAATGACCTCTATTATCTGTGTATATCTCAAATATATCTAACCTGTATTATTTGTTTATATTCCCCAGTTTGTGTAGACAGGTGGCCTGGTGTTTTCAGGCAATTCTCAGGCAGTAAATACAACAAAACGATGTAATATGCTTAGTGGCCAGCAAAAGTAGTAGTGTCCAATGTTGCTTTTACCTCCTGGTTACCTAGCAACCAGAGGAGACACCCTTATCTCAGCACCCTTGTTTTATCAGCAAATGCCCTGAATGTCATTGTCTTGAAGGCAGAGAATGGCTAGTCTGCATCTGGAAAGGTTGAAAGTAGAGCAGCAGGTTATCACCAGTTGTCTTTTGTATTTATCTACATATTAGAATGAAAACTATGTCTGCTGTACATGTATCTCATTCACTACTAGAGGAAGTTAATTCAGAAGCTGGAAATACAAAGCAGAGGTCTAACAAAACCATTTCATCTTATCTTACAGCAAAAGCAGTAATAATATTCAGTAAAAAAATAAATTAATTAAAAAGGTGAAATATCTAAGATTAATCTAAATCAGAATGCAATGATGGTTAGCACCAATTGGGACTCTTCCAAGCTAACTGAAATGAATATATGATCTCTGTTTCTCAGCCGGAACTCTGCTACTCTCTTCAATTTATGAGTAAAATATTGACATCACTTATAAATCCTTTACTATCTGCTTTCATTGGGCTTCAATTATTCCATTCTCTTCAGCTTTCTTTGAGCATTTGTGTACTTTGTTTTTTATAGATGGATAGCTTGACATTTACTTTGTATATTTCCCCATTATATATTCTTAGTTAAATCTTTTTCCATTTGTATTTGCCCAGTTACTTTTATTGAACTATTGCATTCTTAAGGACTACAGCCATTTTTATAAATCCCTACACATAAATATTGTTGATTTACTAACTACATGACTCTATTTCAATGTTTATTTGAAATTAATTTACATTTAATGAATATAACATTTAATGGTAAACATTTAATAAACTAAAAATCCACTTTTTTTTAGATCTTTTATATCAGAATTGGAGGTAAAATAAAATCTAATACTTTTTCTAGACCATTGCTGTATAAGACTCTTATGCCTTATTATTGGCAAATAGGTTATTTAATGTATTGAAGGTTATTTATCCAAAACGACAGCTACCATATATATTTTCCTAATTCTTTTTAATAGTTTAAGTTCATCTGAAATGTTTAAAATTCTCAGTAGTTTTCCTTCAAACATAAATGTCATATTAAATGGAAAAACAAAGATTGCAGTACACAGGCCATTCCCAATTTTTAATTCCCTTAGAAAGAATTATTTTTTTACTTCTCAATGGCTTATTTTTAACCAACTTTCTTAACTGATTCATTATAAATTTTAAAATTAAATCTTTTTTTCACAAATATCACTAGAGGTAAGGTATACTCATAATTGTAAAACTTTCTTGATAACATAAAATTATCAGAAAAAAATAAGCACATACTACCAATATAGGCATATTTATTCCCTATAAATTATATATATGAACTACTGTACTGATAGCTTCTAGGTATAGAAGCTTAGTTGTCTGACTGGCCGATATATCTCTTTTCTTCCTTGTTAATTGAACATCAATTCTACTTGGTTGGTGACTGGCACAATCCTTGGGGACTGATTATTCTTAGTCTCAGATCAGGACAACCTTCTTTCCCGTTGTCAGTAGTTTGATCTGAAAGCAATTGTGAGAATCAATAGGGGCCAATGAAATACAAATGATGTCTGCCAGGGATTTCCAGGAAAGATTTTTCTTCTCTAAAAACAAGACCATTGCTATAAAGAAGAGTCATCTACCATGCTAACCCTTTGTGCTGACTTTGGAGGCAGTTGCTTAAAGACATAAACCTAAAGGTACTGCAGGCATCATGGAAGTTGCAATCAAGAATAATGAGAATGGTGGAGTGGCAGAACAGCAGATTCCTACTGAGCTGCTGGACCAAATCTAGCACTGCCTAATTCTAGAGTTCTTGCATAATTAAAGCATGTTTGTTTCTTAATCTATCATAGTCTATTTCAGGCTATAGAATTCTCACTAATGAATCTATATACATAATAAAAATTAAAAAAAAATAAGTTAATTGAAACTAGTAATGCTTTTTCAAAAGTATTTTACTTAACTTTTATTTATTTATAAATAGTCTAATTCTTTAGGAAGAATTAAATTCTTCCTAAACTATTTAGTGATTCCCATGTCATTGAATGTGCTCTTATTTTTGAAAATCTTGGTTTGTCATTTTGTGATATGACTGTGATGGTGTAGCTCTAAGTTCCATTTATTTGAAGGCTTGTTTTAATGACAGTTATAAGGAAAAAAAGTATTTATGACTGGAGTATTTAGATCCAAATCAAAGAATACATTCCAGGCTATGTCTTCTAAATTCAGTTACTTAGAGGTCAATTCTAACTACCTATTACATAGAGCAGAAAAGCCACCTTTGAAACTTAGTTAGAAAATGTCCATGTAATTGTTCTTGCATATAAATTGTAATTGTATGTCTATATTTTTAATGAATAGATACAAACTCTAGTACAGTTCTTCATTTTGATCATTAAAATAGAGTACTAATTGTCTTAAATTTTAAATAGATATATTAAATATTTTTATAGGTGAAATAATTATATCATTTTTTGCTAAAAAATAAAACAATTATGGGAGCAATTTTAAATATCTAATTTAGAAATTGCTTTCTCTAGTGTATCTTTCTTTCCATTTTTATTTTCTACCAAAAGGAGTCACTTTTTCATTCTCTGTTAAACTATCAACTTTACCTATGAACACAGATTAAATATTTATCTATCTATCTATCTATCTATCTATCTATTTATTTATTTATTTAGTCATTTCTCTTTCCTTTGCGGGGAGGTGAAGTGTTATCTGGCAGATAGCATGCTATTGACTCACCTATCACACACACACACGTTTGCAAATTTGAAACACTTATCTTTTAATAAAAGAAATGTATTTAAGTATGACAACTCTTCCAACTTTTTTCCATGATCTAACTCAAAAAATTCTGCATGCCATGAAATTTTTTTCTATTCACTCTTAATATTATTACCAAATGTCATTTAGAAGGATACTGCATTTTAAAAATCTTCTTTTTAATGAAAACTTAACCCCAGATAGTACTTTTATCTAAATGCAACTTCCCCACTAAAATACCTCGCCTTTGCATGGTGCAGTGAATAAGTGGTATGTGTGATGCTGTTTCTGTGACTTTTTGATAAATCATTTTTTAAGTCAAAGCAGTTATTCAATCAGTATCAACACACAATTTTATTAAAGATGTTTTGTGGTTTTAATTAAAGGAGTAGTTTAAGACTTCAGCCATGCTCTTTCCCTCAAGACAGAAACCAGAGAAGCAGCTAATAAAAAGTTAGTTATTCATTTTAATCTAACAAATCTCATAACTGAGTCATGCTAGATATATCTGTACATACACTAAACTATGTGACAAACTTTTCACTTGTAATCAACTTATTAATCTATATTGTAGCCTACATCAGTACTCTTTCTTCTCTTGTAATTTATCTTTATATTTATTTGTTCAGACCTTTATCATGTTTGTCTTTATTATTGTCTTCCAAAAATAATTTTGAACAAAAAAATGAGATTTGGTTCATTAGCATATCATTTTACCTGTATTACAGCCACAATTTTGAACTGGGGCAGGAAGAGCAAAGGTTACAGTCAATGTTATTTGATAATGAGTTTGTCTCCTGCTCCTGTTCCTTTTCCTTTTCTTCTTCCTTCTCCTTCTTTTACTGTTGTCCTTCTCATCTTTCACTATTAAATAAGGACCTTTTAAGTTTATTAACTTAAAATACTGTGTAAAATGCTTCTTTGAATCTCACATAATTTTTTTTAAATATATGTTTTTTTTTTCTTTGTGTTCTGGATACTTGGTTCTAAAAAGCTTTTTAAGTCACTATGTCTTCAGGGTATTACTATCTAATCACTCAAGGCACAATGTACACCTAAGAGAACTTTTGCCACTAACAATAGTTGACATAAATCCAAATTTCTTGGCATTTTCAAATTTTTAGTTAGATTTTTGCCATATCTACCTAATCCTGATTGTTTTACTACAAAACCTGATTGACAATGAGTTTCTGTTAGGAGGAAGGGATGTGTCAGCTCTGCAGTTATCTTGTTGGTTACTTAATATGAATTATTACTGTCTGGGATTTATTTTCAAGGAAAACTTCTAAGATACTTATCTATTTTATGAGAATTAAGATATATGAAACTAGATAATATAATCCACAGTTATAAGTGTACATCAACTGCAATACAGCATAAAATGCTTAAAGTAAATGAACAGATATAAATGCTCCTGTCAAATTCTGCACATTACAGAATGCCTAGTCTTCTTTCAGAATTACTCATATACCATATAGACTGATAGTCATCTGGTTTATATCCCTGGTGAAGGTATTAGTATTAATGCATACAACAAATAGTTAAAGATCTGAATATGTTATAATATTTTATTTTCACATCCAAATGCATCCCCTCTACCACCACCTGGATGTACACTCCCGACTCTTCTAGGAAGCCTACCCACTAGATGCAGACTTATGTTGAATGTAATCTGGTACAATGAATTATCAGGAGATGGCCTCAGTCATGACAAGTAGATGCAAAGAAGGTCATGGATGTTATATGTTGATGTTCATGAAGGAAGATCAATTCTCCTCATTCAAGAAAATTGATTTATGTTGTTTTTTAATGGCATTGGATCCCTGGTGTGTCTGGGATATATCCTAGAAGAAAGTAGGTATAGCATAGTTATAAAGATACCTGTAAGATTAACTATACTCTTTTCTGGGACTCCATACATATTAGTTGTTTTCGGTTTTAAACAGATTTATTGACATATAATTTCACTATTTAAAGTGAATTCAATATCTTTATTAGTAAATTCACTGGACTGTGCAATCATCACTACAATCTAAATTTAAAACATTTGGTCCTTCTCCCAAAGCCCTAGGCAACCACTAATTTACTTTTTCTCTATAGATTTGACCATTCTGGACATTTAATATAAAATAAATTACATAATATGTAATCTATTGTAGCTTCTTTTACCTAAATTAATAATTTTAAGTTTCATCCATATTGTAGCTTACATCAGTACTTCTTTTCTTTTTATGAACAAATAATATTTTGTATAATCATAGGATTATTTATCTTTATTGGTTGATAGAAATTTGAGTTATTTCATGCACATTACTATTGTGTAAATTTTTGTATTTTTATATGCTGTTACTTTACTTTCCATAATTAATTGATATAAAATGGATTCTTATAAAATTTTAAAAAATATACCTTTCCCTATAATTTTTGTAAATTTGTATTTACTAACTATAGGGTTTTCAGGGCTACATTTTTCAACATATAGAGAAAGCTGTTCTCCATATGTTGATAGAGAATAATATTAGTATGAAGACAAGAGAGATAACAGATAAACTAAGAATCTCAAAGGTATCTTCACTGGTTTCAGTGTTGAGAGGGCTAACAGCATTCTGCCTTTCCCATTATTTTGTTATTCATCTCTTTCTTGGATTATTCTGGTCAATATATTCTACATTCTTCAACCTAAGAAATAATAAATAGTTCTCCCAGGTAACCTGATAAAATAATCTTATAAAAAGAATAAACTCAATGTGGAATAGCAAAATGTTAAGAGAACTTTACCCTGTTGTCTCTAATTGGCCACTTGGACAGATGTCAGGGAAAGGTAGCTTGAGAGGACCCTAAAAAGAGTAGAAAAATCATTGTTACTAGACACAGAGAGATTTAATTAAGTATTACAAACACACATACACAAACACACATACACACAATCAACACTAACAAACAACCAAACAATACTTTCCTCCCTTGTTGTTGCACCAGTTGATATAATAAGATGGAAGTGTGAAGTTAGAAAATGTAAGCCTAAAAGTGTGTACTGTGGCTTTTTTTTCCTATTTAACCTGCTATGCTAAACTTCCCTCTCATAAAGACAAAGGCAGAATTTCAAGAGTCTGATTTGTAGAGATTAAGGAAGCCAATAATAACTTCGACTGGCATCTTATTTTCTGTTTGACCACATGTTTACATAGTAAACTTGCCTATCTGCCTACGTGCTTATGGGAGCATGGAAAGTGTGAGAAGGACAGATAATTGCAGAGAGATAGATAGCTGGGAAGAAAGAAGGATGAAAAAGGACACCTGAATTCTTGGATACTTGAGAGAACACTATAAAAATTAGCTTAGCTTGCATCAGCTTGCTGTTATGCCGTCCAGATAGGCTGGCCATCGTGCAAGTGAACAACAGCATATATCTATTTCACCAAGAGCAGGAGATGAGGGAACTGTAAAAGCTTAACTCAGAGTAGATCTTCCTCTGCAGTGGCATAAGCACAAAGAGATCCTCAGGGCTCACAGAAAGACTCACATATGAACCCACCTGAGAACAAGCACTGGAATACCTGCTGTATGAACTGTACTGAAACACCAGTCTTGACCAGAGAAGCAGTGGCAACCAAGAAGCAACTATAGCAGCAAGACACTTTTCCCTTTCCAGCTCCAGAGTCTTCACTCTAGCTAAAAGCAGAAAAAGGTATGCACAAGATAGAGGAGAGGAGAAGTGAAAGGGCAGGTGCAAATCCCTCTGGCTAATACCCACCCACCAGACTCTGAGGGAGGAAAGGAGATAAGGAGATAAGCCATCATCATAAGCCAAATTCACAAGTGAATTTTCATTATACACAGAATTGTTATACTTAAAAGTGACCAGAGCATTAAAGAAAAAATAAAATCATTTCAAGTATAGATTGTTCAATAAACTAATTACATATGCAGCATTTTCCCAATGTTTTTAATAATTTTTTGTGGGGGAGAAAGGAGAGACAGCTTTCACCAAAATGTACACATCATAAACAATGAGATCTAATGGAAATCAGAGACAATCTGGTCCAAATATGCCTTTCTGTGAGGTAAAGAGAAAATAGACCTAGATAACATGGCTTGCCAAGGCCACATAGCCTCTGAAAGTCATGGTGGCCCTTCCCTAAAGAACCAGTACTTATGCTGCTTCTTGATTTTTTCCATTGTTATTTGTTTTTCTAAGCATTGTCCATTTTCTGAGAAACCTCTCATAAAAGTGTGAAATAGTATCCCTTATTGGTTTACTATGAATCTTGATTTCTTTCTTGTCCTATGCCTAGCTAGAAAAATGACTAGATAATCAATGATAGCTCTTCTCACCACTAGCAAATGTTGACAGGTTCTGTTATCAAGGACGTATGCTTTAAATGTTACTATTTTCATATAAACTGGGACTGTCACTTGGCCCTCAATGCCTTGATTAAATATCTTATTTTCTAATCATTCAGATAATAATATATCATTACATTAGGCCAAACTGTCAACCTTCTTTAGACATTCATTCAGGTCTAGCTCTGTTGATGATGATCTTATGTACTCCTATTGACATCCAAGAAAATTCTTGGGTAGGGATGGGTGTCAGGCAGAGACAGAAAGGAGAAAATGCAGTCCTGAGCAAGCCACATTAGATTTTTATTAAGACATGTAAGTGTTAAGGAGGTGTTGAACAACGTGTTTGTGAAGTTAGAATGAATATCTAAACCTTTAAATGTTCACATAGTTTTTGGATATTTTACAAATAATGTACAGGATATTTTTTGTCATTTTATATATTGCTGTTAACCTGTATTCTCTTACAAAAGGCCACATTTTAAAATATGAGGGCAGCATCTTTATTATCATACTGTATACTACATAATTAACTCATAAATGATTCAGCTTCAGTAGAATAACAAAGAATTACAGCACAATCCTTAGAAATATGTGTTAAAGATATGGCCACTGCTACTGCAGGCTCCATGATACTCTGATGCTCATAAGAGCTTTCTTGGCTTTAGCTCTGAGATGACATGTTTTTGATTCTCAATCAGTGGGTGTTTATCTTAAAATCCCAGTATGATTATTATTTGAAAGGCAACAAAGCAAAATAAGCACATGCTTTAGACAAGACATCTATATTCAGTCTTCTGAATCTTTAGGTCATAAACAGTAGTAAATGAAGGCTAAGAAAAGAGAAAGGGGAGTTATAGAAGGAAGGTAGGTGAAGAAAGTGGAGGCAGAGAAAGAGAAAGAAGAGAGGAGTAAGTGAGAAGAGGAGGAGAGAGCATGAGAAAAGAAAAGGTCAGGAGGAGGGAAGCAGGAGTAGAAGAGAGGAAGGGAAACAGAAAGAAGACAATAGAATGCTGCATAGGCATTGGCATAGGAGAGTCTATGGGGAATATCTGAAGACTACCCCCACAGAGCTCATTGCTTCTAAAGTGCAGTTTTCCTGCAGGGGTGAAGATTTTAAATGAGAGAGTAAAGATGAAGCTTTTTGAAGCTTTTTGGAGCTTTTTGAAGCTTTCATACATATTCTCTGGATTGAAAAAACAAACAAAAAATATATTTCTTTGTCTATTATTTTACTACTTCACACTGGCAAAACATTTGAAAATTTTCACATATTTGCAGTTTACACTATACATTTTGAGACTATTTCTCTAAAACACATGGACAAAATGAAATCAGAGAAAATAGAGTGAGATCAAAGCAACTCTCTTTCTGAGTCAAAAGTATTTCATTTATTCTTCTGTTTTATTATATGTTCCTCTAACACCGTTTTAATTGATGCAAATATTTCAGTTCATCATTGTCAATTTATTTCATTGCCATAAGGGAGTTTTCTACAGGGGCATTCTGTGTTTCCATATCGCTTCCTGTATTGTAAACTGAATGATACTGAAAAATCTTTATACATATTTCTGTGTGCATATTACTTATATTTCTTTAGCGTCACTTATTTGATCTGAATCTGAGTTAATGAGCTTGTGAATGCTGTCTTTTTAGACTCATTACTACATTGTCCCTCAGAAAGTTATTGATTTATGATTCTACTAGCACTATACAAAAAGTCCCACAAATAGATGTTTCTACATTTTACTACATATTTACTGTAATGTTGAATTATTTTACTTTTTGAATTTTATGCAAAAAAGTGTTGAAGATTAAAGGAAACTATAATAATCTAAATGAGATCAAAGAATAAAAATTCTCTCTATGAGTAATTATCCTTAAATTTCTTAAATAATGTTCTAAAAGCACTGTAATTGTTTGGATAGGAAGAACTGATTATTAGTACCAAAGGAAGTTCTCTAAACTTAAAAAATCAGCTGCTGTTTGATTAAAGAAACTTGTTTTTTATTTTTTTCCTTTCTTTCCATATCTGTCTGCACATTATAAACAAATTAGTCTGCATTTATATGGATGATCATCTTATACCAAAATTATCCAAGTCAGCTTTTTGATATGCTTTGGTGTATATTTTGTGTATACCTGCTGCAGCTTACCTATTTGCATTTTACATGCAACTCCTAAATTATTTTGATATATTTAGTATATAATAAATAATAAAATAAGAGATAAATTATCAGAACAATAGAACTATAGTCATGCCTATTGTATTTTAAGGTTATAAAATGGTAACTTTTAATATAACTATTGTGATTGATTTCTAAGTACCCCTTTCTTAAACAAGATACAGAAAAGGAGAATCAGGACTCCAATAATTGTTAACATAAAAATGGCCACTTGCAAAAGGATATTTTATTTGTGGTTTATTTCTTAAGATCAATTTAAATCTGAGAGTTATAAAAAAATACATTGTTTTTAATAGTTTTGATATTTAGGCATCTTGAAAAAACATAGTGAAATAATTTTCATAGAAATTATATTTTAATGTATTACCCAGCTTTACTTTACTCTTTAAGACTTTTCCCAGTTCATTTCTCCTATCTATTTCTCAGTATTTTTTTTGCAGGGTGAGGAATAGCTTCAGATTCAAACTCAAAACTACCAGTTTGCCTTTAATAAATCATGTCTCAAAAGAAGTCTGGATTTTAGATAACATCTGTTCTATGAAGGGGGGAAAGGAAAGACCTAAATTGAAGATGAGGTAGTTTTATAAACATTTAGCCAAAGATATGAAAAAATTTCTGAGTGAAAAAGATAGACATTCTCTACTGAGAGATTATTAGAAGCTAATGAGGTACTTTAGATAGAATGATTTAAGATAATTACAGTGGCCAAATTTAATATAAAGAAACGAGAGAAGCCAAAAGTGAGAGGAAATTTCAGGTTGTTTATGATTAGGATATAGGACAGATTGAGATCCTGTGCTGGGTAGAATTTTTCTTCCTGTATTGTTTAGGATGTACTTTTCATCTTTTGGAAAAAAAATTATTTCAATAGTACTTATTATTCACTTGTAATCATGTTGTGTTTTAATGAATGGCTGGACTTTTTACTGCCATTTTATGAGAACTAAATTTCAATTATATCAGAAAATAGTACATCTTCATTTGTAAGGCATTTTATGTATAAAAAAAGTTGTTTTTCCTGATCTATATCAAGCCAGATTTTTTTCTGTTTGTACATAGATAAGATTCTCTGAGACACTCATGAATACTTTGGTGGCTCCCATGGGGGCCTGACATTTCAATATTTCTTGCCATGCCTGGGAAGAAAGCTTTTCAAAAAATTAAAGGCACTGATAAGAAAACCCTTCATTAATAAAACAGACTATTAAGTTTGCAGCTTCCGTACTTAAAATTTTCATATTTTATCTAAAATTAATTTGCAGGTACCATGAACCTTTCTGAAGCCGGGAAAAGAAGAGAGAGAAATAAAGTTAAGGGCAAGATTAAAAAATGGCTTCATCTACATCTCTGCTCTACAGATCATTTTCTCTTTTATTTAATAATTAATGCTAGCTACAGCAGCATGTTTAAATCCTCAACAGATAAGAAATAATTAAGTTAACACCACTCAAAATGATATGTAACATCTCAATCAGTGAGAATATTTAAGTGGTAACAAGAAGAATGAAATTATTGGAAGCTGCACTGTAGGATATTTTTTTTTTCCCAGTGAAAGTCAAAGGCACATTCATACAGATGCAAGAAACACCACACTTAAGTGAACTTGTTGAATCATCTGCTAAAATAGCTGCCAGCAATCTAAATACTCAGTGTCATGCAGATATTACTCTCCTGGCTTTTACAGTTAGTTGACTATAAACCCCAATAAAATATATTTCAAATTTGAAAATTAGGCATGTCCTTCAATGTTGGCCTTCCTTTGTTTCCTCCTTATCCCAATATCACAAATACTAAATCGCTTGGCCCAAATAAAGAACTTTAATAGTCTCCATCCTCACCTTTATGCTCAAGGAAATAGACATGAACAAAAATATTTCATATTCTCTCTCTCTTTTCTTCTTTCCTTTTTGCCCTCTCTCACTCTTCTTCTTTTCTCTCAATTTACTGAAGCAGCTATGTGCCACTCTACACTCCTGGAAAAACATCCATGTGCATTTGCCCATGAATGCCACAGGAATCAGTGTAAGCAAACAAAATGTACCATAAAAAAAAAATCTTTCTGCAAGTACACACCAGCAAACACATTCCTTGAATTCTTTTTTGACATCTTCTAACATAGAATTGACTCAAAAAAATTGTGCACTTTTTTGGTTCCCCTTCATTTTATGTGCCTGAGAAATGGGGAAAAAGACATGAAACACAAAAGTTCAGAACAGAGAGAAATAATTTTCTCTTTTAGCTGCAATTGTCTTCATCACCCAACATCCATCATTACTATCATTATCGTTGCATTTCATGAAATATTATTTTATATAAGGCAGATTGTTAAATAATTTCCAAAGTATTATGGCTCTTTGGTTTTCCAATAAAGCAAGCAAGAAAATTCTACCCTGTGATTGAAGCTATACAACTCTGCTCAGTGGTTGAATTTGTACAATGTGATGGAGTGTGGTTACTCCTTTCTGTGCCTAGAGAAAAACCTAAAAATACACATTAACCCACAGTCACAGCACTGCAGTATAATCACTGTCTGAAGCCATTGACACTATTCCCAAGCCAAATTTCCAGTCTAAACTGAATGACCCAGGAAATATCTTAGGCAATTGCAGAGAGCAGGCTAATAAGTGAGTGGCAGCAAATCTCTGCTGTCTCAGTTTGAGGGCACAGACGAGGTGAAGGACTGAGGCCTTTACAAGTTACTAACAGTAGGACTGGCTGACATGCTTGTGATATGGATATGTCCAGATGTTGTCAGGTCAGTCAGAACAGCAGGGGAAATGGGTCACAGAAGAGATTGGAATCGTTAAGTCACCTCTCCTCACTGTTTCATCTAACCCCTTAACTTATGACATAATAACACTATCAAATGCAAGTCAGGCAAAAGATAGATGCTATAAAAGTTATTTTTCCATTTGTTTAACATCTTCCCCTCTCCATGATCAAATCTTTAGGACATTTAATTTAGGTCCTTTTTCATAGTGGTTAATGGCTTGCTTTCCCAAAATAATTACAGGATACCCTACTCCAAGAAGAGACTGTGTACCATACCATGCTATTTGTAGTGTAGTGCTTATTTATTCTTCTCTGAAAAATAAGACCTCTCAAGTACCCCAGATACACCTGTCTTTGCACTTATCACATAATATTGAGTATGACCTCTCTTTAGAGTAGAGATTCTGCCTCATGCATCTTCTTTGACTCAGCTCCTAACACAAAGTTGGGCATAGAGTTGGCACTTACCAAATATGTTTTGAAATAACCTGAACTTAAGCAATGCATCTCATTTATTTATTTATGCACATAAAACATTTTTTATATGTAGTAATTTTAATCTATTAATTATGGCATCAAAAGTTAGGTATATATCCACTCTTTTCCTGAATACTTCTGAGGGACTAACGAACATAAAACCATTGCCTAAGGAGTGCTCAAGACCTTTTCTGAAAAGTTGCAACGTTTTTCAACATATTTAGTGGAAGTAAATTATATTTGTCAGGGTTCTTCAGAGAAACAGGACCAATAGTGTGTGTGTGTGTGTGTGTGTGTGTGTGTGTGTGTGTGTGTGTGTGTGTGCATGCACGTCTATAGAGAGATATTAAGAAATTGACTCATGTGATCTGGCAGCCTGAAGGCCCAGAGAAGAGCTGATACTGCAGTTCAAGTCTGAGACTTGGAAGCAAAATTCTCTATTCTTTGGAGAAATTCGATTGGTTTTCTCTTAAGACCTTCAGCTGATTGAATGAAGCTAATTATGGGCAGTAATCTGCTTTACTCAAAGTTTATTGATTTAAATGTTGATCTCATTTAGGAAATTCTTTCAAAGCAACAACCAAACTGGTGTTTGATCAAATATCTTGCTATCATGGCCTTGCAATGTTGACACATCAAATTAACTATCATACTAAATATTACAATGCCATAAAAATTTCTGAAAAAGTTTTTTTGAGTTATTCCAATTTGTTGGAAAAAAAGGCTATGAAAAAAATTGATTGAAGTCCCAAAGTTAGAGATTACCTTGCCAACTTGCATTAACTAAAGGTTTGCCAAACTGTATTAACTTTTTCTGCATTAACTCTCTGTGGAATTTAAACTTGTGAACTTAGAAAAGGTTGGAATTTGCATGCTTCACAAGGAATTCAAAATATTCTCTCTACTTTTCTCATTGCTGTTGTGTTTTTGCATATATCCAAAGCAACCCAAAACTAATGATTCATTGGAAAATTGTTAACCTAATTGTGACTCTAATTTTATAAAAATTATTGGCCCTTCTATTGAAATTCCAAGAAATCAAGATTGTGATCAAATATCATTTCTAGGAAATCTTCTATAAACTTGCATGTGGAATAAGTAGCTAGCTTCCTGTCTTCAGGTATACATTTTTATTAAAACAGTTTGATTTTATTCAAATTATTTACATATAAATCTATCTTCCACAATAGTTTATGAGTCTTCCTTCATCCCCAGATAAGCAGCAACAACATCACCTGGGAACTTGTGGCTAAGTGAGGCTGAAATCATCAAAAGGTCTTGGTCTGTTGGTTCAGAAATCATCTTAGGAAGCCTGCCTTGTTGATATCTGTCATGGTTAGCTCTTATGAGATGACCGAGTCCTTTTTAAAAAAGCATCTTTTTATTCATTCTTTGGAGGCTTGAAATGAATTCAGCAGCATTCATTAAATACCTTCCAGCTCCTGTCATTTACCACTTCTTCAACATTTAGTTCTGACTGCATCCATTTTAACTTTGTTCTTTTCTAAGTTGTCTTAATAATGTTAAATTGCCCAAATTCTTTTCTCTTTCTTCTCCAAGGTGTTTTACTACTGATGAAGTCTGAGCTATACAATTTTTTATGACTCTGTCTCTCTTGGGCCTGTCACTGACTTCCTGAGAAACTGTAACAAGATTTCCCAGATGACTTTGATAATAGTTTGTTAAATACTGTTCTAGATTTGTTAAATACTGTTCTAGGTGTTGATATTAACACACATGACTAGGACAATATATGTACATTAAAGGAACCCTATTCTAGCAAGGGAAATATTTCTAGAACAGGCCATGTTCTTTCTCAGATTGAGAGTTTGAAAGAGCTATTCCATATGCCACGAATATTCAGTGCCCTCCACCCTTAGTCTTTTCATCTCTTATGTTTTCCAGGTCACTGGAAAACATGAAATTCAAAATAAATAAGTACAAGTAAATCCAGTAAATTTTTTGTGCACCTCCCTACACACACACCACTGCCTAAACAGGTATCAAAATTTAGTCAAAGTTTTTGGTTATGTTATTGTTTAGTTTTGCTTTTCTCTAGTATCTGTGGCTAGTGCTTAATCACAGGCTAGATCTAGGGTGTTTCAATTGTTTGGAAAACCATCAATTCCTATGAAATGAGATTGTTAAGGTGTCCTTATTTTATACTGCAATGAAACTTGAATAATAGTACATAGTACATTTTCCATTCGCTTCTCTAGTGGTCAATTTGACATGTGGTCAACTTGAAAGTAGGAATCACTGTCTACTATACAATGTTACTCCAGTGTCCCATCCATATCCTGGTGCCTTATGGGTCCTCAATAAATATTTACTGATTTTGTGGAGAGAAAACATTTTTTCTTCTACCTTTCTAGTTTTGTTGGCTTGCCTAAAAATAAAAATTACATAAAACAGATTAACAGAAAACAAACAGATTTAATTTTGTACCTACAGAAGCCCACAAAGACAGGAGACTCAAAGATAACCAAGCAACTGATGTTGATATGCCATCCTGTCCTAAAGAATGGGATAGGGGCCAGCTCTTCAAATAGAAGGAGAGTGATTCACAGAAAGATAAGAAGAGCAGATGTTTGGTAATCAAATGTATGCCTTGCTATGCAAACAAGTCTTTCAGAAAATTAAAAAAAAAATTATCTCTGGTGATAGCTGTCTTTCTGGATCAGGCCCCCTATCCATATTCTTTTAGGCAGGTAAGGAAGAGGTCAAATTTTTTTCCTGAATCAACTAAGTCTTGATTGCCTTCAGATCAAAATAATTTGCAAGCCAAAGTGATATATTTTGGGGTGGCACATTCTGTTCCCCTTTAATTTTATGAATGAATGATTAATTGAATTAGATAAAATAATAGCCACATATTTATGGATAGCTTCAAAAGATAAAAATTATTCCAGTATTTCATGCAAAACTGAATTATCCATGAGAATTTCTTCTTTGATGCAAGTGTGTTTCTTTCCCTCTATATTATAACAAGCATAAGAGATAATTGTTTAAATTTTTTGATTGTGGAGATCACAAATTTAAACTTGATCTTTTAAATTTAAATTCATCACTCTCTCGATACCCAAATTGTAATTATCAGAAAGGAGGCATTGAGCAGAGTGAGAGATATTAGAAAAATAATTTGTTGTTAATGAAATCAGTGGAATGCCACAAGATTCTCATTGAGTTCTTTCAAATACTCAACAGGTCAACTAATTCAAGAATTTAAATTCTTAAACTTATGACTAAATCCCTTCCCCCATTTATACTGAAAGAAATTCTTGGTCAAGGTTAAAGAAATGCCTCCTTGAATTTGATCAAATATTTCCATTTCATGTTTAAAAAACACTTGCAGAATTTGATATTTCTCTCAGGTGCTTGCAGGGGGCTTAGTTTCAATATCATTTCTCTTGATGTATTAGTTATTATTTTTACAAAAATTGTTTAGCAGCAGGCTATATATTAAATCCTGAAGTATACTCTATTCTTAGTATTTCTGAAAATAAATAAAAGCATACAGAGAAAACATTTATGAAAAATGACATGCTTTCTTAATATGTCAGCTGAAAAAACAGAGGTTTATTAAAGAAAACAAGAGATGCTTTCTAATGGTGGAAGATAATGCCCTAAATAAACATGAATAAGATCAGCTTAGAAAAAAATCTCTGGATTTTGCCATGGTCAGTTTCAGGGGTTTATAGTGACAACTTTAAAGATGGATTTATTATGGTTCTGGCCATATTTGTATAATGCCTTTAAAAAGTAAGCACTTGGGTGCAGAATTTTGCTGAGGGGGCATTCATATGACAACTGGCATTGGGAAACGAATGAGAAATGGCTGCAAATCTTCAGGCTCACAGGGCATGACCAATTTTATTAAACCACATTAGTCAGCTCTGTTCAGTGTCTATTTCTAGGCACATCAGAGATGCCCATCACCATACTCCTTAGTGCTCAGAGAAAAATATCAGAAAGGCTGACAAATTATCTTGACCCAATTAACTGGAATTCAGACAGGGGCAGTATTTTATGTAGTCTAAATTATTGTGCACCTAGTTCTGGATATTTTCATCACATAGTGATGACTTTTTATTATTTTGCATATACATAGTAGCACTCTTACATTTGCAAAGTACTAAAACATTTTAATTAACCTTTTCTATTAGAGTTTAACAATTTGTAATATTCCCATATTAAAAAAAAAACTGTGGTGTGGATAAATTAAACTATCTTTGATGGTTAATTTAATCCTAATATTCTATCTAAGCCTATTTGTCATCAATTATGAACAAGACATATATGGTAAAGTCTAACATGATAACAATAGAAGACCATGAACTTTTTCATGACTAGCATTACCTGATATATTTTCTCATTTGTGGTAGTGATTCACTTGTTGATAATTCTTACAGAGGTAGGTAGAAGCATCATCCTCCAAAGTAGCATATTAAAAAGCGTATATTTGCCTGTGTGTGAGTTCGTTTAAGTTGCAAAAATTTAATAAAGATAATTCTGACACCTTCATTCCTCATCCCTAGTGAGAATCACTGACCTAAAAGAATGATATTCATAAATTCCAGGAGAGACTGAGATTATATCTACCAATTATCTAGTCTAAAAATATTATTATACGTTGTTTATGTAAAAAAAATGACACTTTTCAGACTTGAATATTATTTATATGTGTTTGCACATGAATAAAGCAATGTTCAATTTTTCTTAGCACCTATTATGTGAAAAGTACAAAGTCCAACTTTTTATACAATAGACCAGGCCAGTAATTCACAGATTTTATCATATTTTAATCTTATGAGGCCTTTCATAACTCTCCATTTAAATGAAAGTTTCTCATTTCTTAGGTAACAGATGTTCTCTCTTTGCCAAAGGAAGATATTAAAAGTATTTTATATAGATTGAACTATTTTTTAAGATTTTGGAGGGACATAAGTCTGCTATAACTGACAATTAAAAATGTCTGAAACAAACATACTCGTTTATATGTCATTCTTAAACCTCATTATCTTCTGAAACTAGATCTAAACTTATCCTTCTTGAATGTCTTCCTCAATAGATAAAATAGACCCAATTACTCTGTTTATTTCTTTGTCTGGTGACCTTTGGACAGATGATTACAAATATTCGTGTTTATAGTTATACAGCTTCTATTATATTTCAGTCATTGACTCTGTTTAATATTCACAGAAGTCCTATAAATGTGGTGCTATAATTTTCAACAATTAACAGATAAAAAGACAGAGACCCAAGATATAAAGTAGATTAAGTAACTTGACAAGTAATCACACAAATAGGTGAGAAGTAGACACAGAATTTGAACTCAGGACCGAAGATTTCAGTGGTCATGTGCTTAAGACTATGTAATACTATCACCTAGGAAGAGTCATTTGTGATTCATTTTCCCCCACTGGGTAGAGATATTTTTTCTTAGTAAAATTAATAAACCTATTTTTTTCAAATCTGCCATTCAGAAACTTTAGGCCCACAGAAGTAAATTTATATGTATTTTTTGTAAGATTTTATAACTTGATTCTAATAACTTCTGAAACTTCTTAATTCTCAAGGTCACACTATATTTTAATTCTGTCCTTCCAAGGTGCTCACTAATCCTTCCCAGTCTGATGTTATTAACTAAGTAAATGAGAATGTTTTGAGATGATTGATGGAATTATTAAATAGCACTCATCCTAGGACTAACCCCATTAGTCATGTTTCTTGACTTTAATATTAAACTATTTGGACTACAACTGTGAAAAAAAATTATATACTTATTTAGAAGTAATAAGGTAAGTCTCTCAGCTTTCTCAAATTTTGGGGGAAAGTAAAGATGGTATAAGAAAAAACATTTAAAAATTCAAAAGCGGATGAAATTTTTTTCATTTGTTGATGAGATTATCAGATTAAGCAAAAACCTTCCCAGAGTTCACATAATTGTTGATTATGTATTTAATTACTGTAATAATTATTTTTCAATTATTCATAATTTTAGTTTTAATTTAGCAGAATGACTGATTGGGTAGCATTTATTTTATCATGAAATTATTCTCATAACTTTATAGTACCTACTGGTGTTAGAGGTTTATGTACTCAACAACAAAATAAGACAAAATTTGCCTGAAATGCCTGTTCTTTTTTTTAACTAAAAAAAAATCTATATCTGAAATTAAACATTTTCTCATGACTTTTTCCTAAAGTTCAAAATATGATTGCAATAAATTTTAAGTTTGTAAAATATGTATTTGAAAAATCCACAAACATATCTGTTAAGAGTATAGTATTCTTTTTATAAAATACTTTAGCATTTTGTGTAGCAGTATCAAACTTTCACAATAAAATAATGTCAGTATAATAATTTTTTTTTTAACAAATTATATTTTTCTTATGTATGAAGATATTTGCAATGCTTAATTTTCTGGAGAAGTTTAAAATTTTTTTGACTTTTGCCATTGGTATGTTACTATTTTTATTTATTTGTATTTTTTTTTCCTTGATTTGATTTGTTTCTATTTTTTTTATAATTAGGACTTGTTGCTATATTTTTCTGCAAAATCACTGGATCTTTTATACTTAACAATTGTGCTGCCAAATTAAATAAATAAAAAGGCAATTTTACTCTATATTGCCTTACAACTTTTCACTGTGATCCTATCAGAGTTTGTCTGACATAAAGTCTTTCTAGATCAATGTATAGTATCCTTTCCCCTACATTAAAGAAATTGGATCTGAATTTCACTTTGTTACTCACTACTACAATTAATTTAACTTTTAGTGCATTCCGAGGCTACTGCTTTATTGTTTTCTGGATAGTACAGAACAAAGGTTGAGTTGGGAGCTCTACACTACACCCAATTTAGAACTTAATTAACCACAAAAGTTAAAAGTGAGGGTAGTCCCAATAAACTGACAATGAAAGTCATGGCTGCCCTCAACCTGATAAGAAAGAAACTGAGAGTTTTAAATTGAGATCACCACCAGCATAGCCGTAGGTTTCGGTTATGACAAACTGTAGTTACAGATTCCAACAGCCCCTGATGAAAAGCTGTTCTCATTCCCTAATGCTTTATGGGAGAGCTGCAGCTGCTTGGAATATTTTTCAAGCAGAAAGCCATCATCATGACAACACCAGAGTAAAAAAGGGCAAAAAAAAGTTCTTTCTGGAAGGGAAATAAAGACATCTTAAGCTTGACTTCAAAAGCTCTCTACAGCAAACAGTAGCTGTGGAAATACTGTTTCATCTTTGCCTCTGGGATATTATTAAGCTTTTCTAGTAGCTCTAACTGCAGGAGAAGGGATTACAGAAGTTGCTGCTGTGTAGCTGCCTGCCATACAAATACTGGAAAAGCTGGGATCATGGATTTATATTTGGGCCAGTGATTAGCCAACCCCAAGATACTGACCTGATAATAAACACGGCAATACAGCTCTTTTCACACCATACAAATAAAAGCACGTAAGACACTTCCATCTCTTGCTGAAATGTCAAAGACTTCTCTTTCAGTAAAGTTTGCAAAATACAGCTGGGCCAGTTCTATCTACAATGACTAATAGCATGCATTGTCCAGCATGCTATTATTCACACCACAATGGTTATAGCCATGTCAGCATTTCCATGATGATTCCCTGCCTTCAAAGGTTGTAGCTCAATTGTTTAAAAATCCACTAGGAATTGCAATGACCCATGCAGTCCTGGTGTAGAAACTATACAATATCGTTTGAGTTCAGAGGGCAGAGACACAATAAAAATTAGTAATCAAAGGTGCTTTATTATTGTTATTTATTTGATTCAGCAGCTCAATATGTTTTTGCAAAATCATTTTTTCTGTGGAATCTAACTATTGTCCATTTGATATGGATGAACTTCTTGTTATTTTGCAAAAGGAAAAACAAACCAATTTCATTTTTTAAAATAAATGAGTACATGCAGAGTGTATTTTATCATGCCATTAAAGATGTGTAACCAAAATTGAATGAAATTTGGATTCTCTGAGTAAATAAGAGCTACTATGTCTCTCGGTCTCCTAACAAAGTAAAATTAATAATGATCACTAAATAATTACTAGATGTCTTAACAGCTGGCATTTTGTTCTTACAGATTTAAATGTGAAAATGAATATAACATGTAATGTACATATGTATGATATTATGAAAAATATAATATACTTAGATTTCAAAATTTATCTTCTCAGAACAAAAAAATGCCAGAACACACACAATGATAGGCTTAAAACATAGTCAAGATTGAACAACAGGTATCTTGAAACATAGAATAAAATTTATTTTTAATGAACATTAACTTAATTGGACTTTTCTCAAAAGCTGATACATTTAACAACTCTTTTATAGACACAACTGACTGAAATTTAATGCTTTTTTTAAAAAGCTTCTAATAATTAGGTCTCTATGACAGTGGTTTATAGTCTTCATTTTCCTATGCAGTTGAAATTTAAAAAAAAATTATTCTATGATCATCTTCAGATTTTTCTGCCTCGTCTAGATCATCAGTGAGGCACATCAATGCAGCCTAGCCATTATTATTTTCCTCAGTTTCATTTTTATCTACTTCATTATTTTAATTATAATGCATTTTACATCTATGATCAGTTTTGAATAAAAGAGATTTATAGTAAAGAAGGACTATACAGTAAACCTGTCTCTCGCAAATTGCACTGAAAATGCATTATTTTAAATCAGGGCATTATAAGTACTTAGTTTATTATTTTATTTTCATGTTTGAGACTGTCCTTCGGCTATAAAGTAGTGAGTTCTGATTTTGCATATTAGTATATTTAAATAAGCATTCAATAAAAAGCAACAAGTAAAAGTTTATTCCATCAATGTAAAGAAAAAGTGCATATAGCGTTATAATGAAATTATCACTTATTTTTGGTGAAGCTAAAATTACATTAAATTTTTAAAATAGTTTAAAGTTTTATGGTTCCTTTTTGAGAAGTAACTATCTGTATTTCATCTCTTGACTTGAAGTTTTAAATATCAAAGTGCTTTGATGAATAATAAATACAAATATAAATGAATAAACAACCTGATGCCAGGAGAGGGGCAGATAAATATTCAAAGTAGGTGACTTTGTGTTTTGTTTTGTTATTTTGTAATGTATTTTGCATTTGGTCTAGTCAAAAAATAGATGAAAACAGAAAAATAACATAAAATATTTACTGTACAGATAAGCCACTCTTGTAGTTCCTATAATACTTGATGAGTCTAAAGTACAAAAATCCAATATTCTGTTAAGCAGAATAATCATTCTGCCTTGGCATTTTAATCTCTAACATATAGGGGTGAGGGTGACCTATGCAATTTGGGTTCCAAATTGATTTTAAAAATCAGTCCTTATGGCAGAATAAAAGCAGTATTTAATTCCTCGTGGCCGTTGCTACTCCATCAAATTCATTGCCAGCTTTAGGGCCTGATGGGGAGGAGAGGCACTCACCACTGCTCCTGCTTCACTGATCTGGGAGCACAGGCCATAAGCAGCTCAATTCCAGGGAGTTATGTCCAGGGATTGTGGCATGAAGACAAATATGCTGCGACTCTGAACTAGAAAACTTCAGAGGAAGGTGCTTATTTTATGTAATGTGATAGGAAAGTCAGGATACATAATGAAAATACACTCTGTAACTGCTTCCTTGTTTGGCTGGGTAGGTCATGAGTCGGGCTGATGAAAAGTAAAAGCCAGAGAGTTAAAGTTTTCCTCCTGCTGTGATCAGACGCTTTTTTAGGATTCCAGGGGAGGTAATCTTTAAAGAAAACATGGCAGAGCTTTGGAAAGCTTCGTGATCATAACCCACCAGTAGCCCGTGGGCTCATTGGAGGGGCCAGTTTGAGCTAACCCATGGTCAATTTTTATCCTGCTATTCTTAGATACACTAAAATTACAGACCTTAATCTCTGAGATAGAACTTTAACTCTCACCATGCAGAGTTCCCTTCCCCCCCAAAAAATGATTTTATCTTAAAATATATAGAAACATTCTATGTAGCCATGCCTTCTATAATGTTCCAAACTCAATAACAATTTATATATTAGTATTATTTATAATTTACAAAGGGCTTATAAACACAATATTAAATTCTCATAATGACATTTAGAGTTGACAAGGAAATGTTATAAACCATTTCAGCTTTCCTTTTTCTTTTCTTTTCTCATTTTTTTTTCTTAAGCAGAAAACAAGAGTTTGTAAGAAAAGAAGTAATTTTCTCTGGCAAATAAACAAGCAATAAACACAAGCTTCCAGATCCTGGTCCCATATCTAAGGCAGACATCAGTGTTTATCGTGTAGTATAATATCTACTGAATCTAGACTTTATTTATGTAAACCTTCTTAACACAGTATTCACAACATACACCAACAGCAGAGCAGTTTAGGCAAGAAAAGAAGTAAGTTTACCATTTCACTCTCATGAACCAATGAAAAGAACAATAAGTGCATACAATATCCAATTCTAGCTTACATGTTTCAAGTAGTCAGATTTAAGTAGAAGCATATCCAAACCATAAAGAATGCAATATCAAATGATATTGATGCACAGTATCCCTATGATATCTATAATGTTACTATTATAGATATTCAAGTAATAAAAGTAAATGAATATGGAATTAAAAAAATAAAAACCCAAGTATCATCAAAAACGAAAGAACTCTGCCTTATTACACTTGAATAACATAGATACTGGAGAGGGAAAAAGCAAAACCAATGCAAGGAAAATTTAGAAATGTAAATCTTTAATTCTTTCTTGTAGGTTGTGTTTTTCTAGTGGTGTGGGCCCAACAATACTGAGGCTCTTTTTTATGTATTATCAGATTGAGTAAACGACTAAGTGTGTTGGAAACCAGGGTTTGCATTATAGACATAAACTAAGTAAAGACTAGCAAAGACCAAGGAGTAGATTGAAATTAGAGGTATCTGTATATACTTGCTATTTGTATAAACACATACATACATATAGTCACAGATATTTTAGTTCTGTGACTAAATTGGACTAGATGTGATGATACATCATTAGTAATAAATAAACCTAGATCTCAATTTATGAATATAATTGCCCATTGAAAGAAACTAGAACTTCTTGGAGAATTACCTGGTTTCATTTCAGAACTAGAAGTTGAAACTAAAACATCTTACAGAATGTAAATAGCATAGCAAAAGGATAAAAGAGCCAGTTGAAAGTGATTAATACTGAGAAAGATCTGTGATAATTTAAGCATAAAATAAATGACAGAAATGCAAGATAATCCATTGAATTAAATAGAAATGCATACGTTCACACTGAAAGTAGAATAATTATAAATGATAGATAAATAGATAGGTAGATAGGTAGATAAGCAGGTAAGTAGATAGATGATAGATGATAGATAGATAGATAGATAGATAGATAGATAGATAGATGATAGATAGATAGATAGATAGATAGATAGATAGATAGATAGATAGATAATACACAGACAGATACACATGTGGAAACAAAAAGAGAGCTATTCATTCCAGTAGAATGAGGAAGAAATAGTAACGATAGAAAAATCATAATTTTTCCACCATCACAGTAAAAATTGGTCCTGGCATTAATCATAAATGATGTCAAATCTTGCCATGAAAGTTTATGAGGAAAGTATTTCCCCTTGGATTGGTTATTACTTGTAAGAGAAAAAAAGTTGACAAATTAATATTACCTTATACTTTCACTTTCATGAATTGACTCAGTGTATACATGTTCAATAAATTGATAATTTCCTAAAAGATACCAATACATTCTTCAGACCATTCTGCTAGCCCTTACAAAAAACAATTTCTATTGCTTTCTCATGGCATTCCTATCATAATTTATTCTTAATGACACACAACTCTTCCAAATAGTAACTACCTTTGAGTTTTATTGACAGAGCAGATTTTTGTTCAAGAACCCTGAGTCAATCTGTTCCCAAATCACTAAGAACTCTTTGAATAGACTATAAATAATCTACTCCACAGGAGAATTGCATGGTGCAAACATTCTCTCAGGTTCAGAAGCAAGACCTTCATAACTAAAAATTTTTAGAAGTACCGTTATCATCACCACAACACATGCAACTCTTACTGTGATAATAACTTCTTATGCATTCTATAATTTTATATTAAACTGAGTAATGTGCTATAACTTGAATAGCCCATTTTAAGAACATTTATATGTAGATTTGCTCTCCAAATTATTTCCCTTTGAAACTCTTTATACGTTTTTATACATAAGTATATTTTAAAGAAGTTATATCTATTACAAAACTAAATAAAGTTATGTGCTACATAATGACATTTCAGTCAACAGCATACACAATGGTAGTCCTATAAGTTTATAATGGACCTAAAAATTCCTATCACCTGGTGACATTATTGCTGTTGCAGTGTCTGTTGTAATGCAACACAATACGTGTTTGCAGTGATGCTGTAGTAAACAAAGCTATTGTATAAAAGTGTGGCACATACAATTATGGATAGTACATACGTAATACTTTATAATGTTTAAATAAACAACTATGTTACTGGTTTATGTACTTAATTTACTATACCATTTATCATTATTTCAGAATATACTCTTTCTACTCATAGAAAAATAGATGAGTAGCAGCAGCCTCATCCATTTTGTGTTTACCATGTGTCCTGATCGCTTCATTTTCTTTGTGCTTGATTTTAAACTTGTGTTATTTTATAAATTTAGTGTGGTCTTTGTTTGTTTTAAATCTACAACAGTGAAGAGTAACATCCTTGACCTTCACATTACCCACCACTCACTCATTGACTCACCCAGAACAACCTCCAAATCTTGTAAGCTCCATTCATGGTAAGTGTCCTATACCACCTTTATGTTGTATATTGTGTTTTTACTGTATATTTATATGTTAAGATATATAAATACTTACTATTATGTTACAATTACCTACAGTATTCAGTATAATAATAATCTGTATAGGTTTGCAGCTTAGGTACAATAGACTGTACCATATAGCCAAGGTGTGTGGTAGGCTATACCATGTAGGTTTGTGTAAGTGTCCTCTATAATATTTGTACAACAACAAAATTCCCTAACAATGTATTTTTCAGAAAGTGTCCCGTCGTTAAGGGGTGCATGCATGACTATATACTCTTATCATATGATCCAGTAATCCAGTAATCATGAACCTTAGTATTTATCAGGAGCAGTTACAAACTTATATCTATGCAAACTTGCACATGATATTTAATTTTTTTCATAATTACCAAAACTTGGAAGCAGCAAAGATATCCTTCAGTAGGTGAATGGGTAAACTGTGGTATATCCATCTATCATGCAGTGAAAACACATAGAGAAAGCTTAAATGTGTATATTTCAAAGTGAAAGAAGCCAATCTAAAAAGTTACATACTATATAATTCCAACTTTATGACATTCTGGAAAGGACAGAAGTATGGAGACAGTAAAAAGATAAGTAATTGCGAGAGTTTAAGGAAAAAATAAATTTGCAGAGCACAGAAAATTTTTAGGGCAGTAAAAATATTCTTAATGAAACAATAATGGTCTATACATGTTATTAAACATTGTCCACATCCATAGACTGTACAACACCATGAGTGAACCTTAAGGTGAACTATGGTCTTTGGGTGAATATGATGTGTCAATAAAGTTTCACTAATTGTAAGCAATGTTTAATTCTGATAGAGGATGTTGATAATGGAGTAGGCTATGCATGTGTGGGACATAGGTTAAATTAAAATTATGCTTTCTGCTCAATTTTGCTGTGAACCTAAAACTGCTCTAAAAAAGTATTTTTTCAAGTTTTATCTAAAGAAATTATAATGATATTTTTGTATAAGCAAATTTCAAAATGTATATGCATTTTACTATTACAGTTTACTTCCAAAGCAGTTAATATATAGACTGCAACTTATGCTACAATGATTAAAGCTTCATTCAAATGTTCCTTTGCTGACACAAGAAAAATTGATAGTAGGGAGCTAAGAAGCTATTATAGTAGAGAACATGGAATCTGGACTGAAGAACAATTTCAAATCCTAGCTCTGTAGACATTAACTGTATGATTTTAGGGAAGTTTCTCTGAGCCTTATTTTTCTCATTAGTAGGGATTAAAAAAATGAAACAGTATTAAAATGTCAATTTCACAGGGCTGTTATAAAAAATCAAATTATGAAGGAAATGCATGTTCGCCTTCTTTATAAACTATAGGTAATGGCCAATCATTGGTATCATTTGAATGATCATTTCAAGAATAATCACCCATGCCATTTTAGAATCGTTATTAAATAGCAGGGGAAAGTCATACAAATTCTAAATGGATAAAATAACCTCAGAAAAATATGTAATGAAAATCAAAGCAATGCAACGAATTTATATTGTAATGAAAAATCGTGGAATAAAATATAATCTTAATATGATGACTCTTTTCTACTTTTTTTATATAACTCTGATTCTGCGAATATGGTGTTATATTTCCTTTCAAAATGTATCAATATTATTATAGCATATCAAAACCTCTGACAAGTTAAAGGAATTCTGACAGATCTCAAACACTGAATTACAATAGGTTTAAATTTCCCTAGAAATTTAAATAAACTATTAGTCATACCATAAAAAGGTGCTACGTGTTACATAATAAATGAGTATGAATATAAAACACTTTAAATCTGGTGTTTTATTTTGTTGAATAATGATAGCAATTTATCATAATTTTTGCAATAGGTGACATATAAATCTACAAAAAATTGAAGGTGAATATTTGTCCAATTATCAACTCAGAAGATGCTTTCTAATTATAAAACCTATGTTGGGGAATGGGGGAAAAAGTAAAATAGCAAAAGATTGATATTAACAATGAAATTCAGCAAAAACAAATTAAAAGGTGAAAAATAGCTATAAAATATTTTAAAGAAACAAACTAAAAAAATTGATAACCTTTACAAACTTTTAATGCAAGTTATAATAACCACTTAAACACCAATACAGCATAAAAATGACATAATTCAGAAAAAAATAATACAACTAATACATAAATTCATAAAAAAGTATTTTAATCTGTCTGTTAATCAGAAATTTTAGATTAAAATAACTAACAGTTATTATTAAATTAAAAACTGTTAAAAGCTTTTAGTCATATTTACTCTGTGTGTACACCAAGGCTCACGTGATGAGAGTGCAAACTGGCACAACCTTTCTGGAAAACACTTTATCAATACTTACCAAGGTCTATAAAAGTTTCATACTCTTTACTACAATAATTTCTTTTCTAGAACTGTTTCATAAGAAACTAATCAGAAATTCAGACAAACATTTAGTATAAAGATAGGAATCATGACATATTTATAGCAATTAAAACCTATGAGCAACCTAAATGTCTAATGTTTATATAGTAATTAAATATATTCTAGCATAGATATAAGGTAGAACAAATGGTATAAGTCAATGTAGATTTTTAAATGGTATATAATGGCATGAGATAATGCTAATTATTTGTAGTTAAGTTAAAGGTAGGAATATAATTCTGTATCACATCTATTTAATCTTAATATTTTGTTCAGAAATATTTAAGATTTAAAATACATAAATTTAGAAAGTGGCAAAATATATCAAAGTGATAACAATAATTTTCTTTATAAGTAATTTTTATTATATATTTTTATTATTTTGTTTGCTCTAAATTCTTTACAATGAGCATATATTTTTGAAAATTAGATATAATTAAGATAAATGAATACATTTCAATATCTTTTATCACATTTTTAAAACATTTTTCAGCAGTACTTTTATCAGTGGTTGTAAAATAAAACTCAAATGTTAAGAAACAATGAAAAACAGTCTAGAGGTTTCTCCCCAAATTAAAAATGGATATACTTTTTGATCCAACAAGTGCACTTCTGGGTATTTATCCAAAGAAAACCAAAAGAATAACTCGTAAAGATCTATCACGGCATAGCCAAGATACGGAAGCAATCTAAGTGCCCATCAACAGTTGTTTGGATAAAAAAGTTATGGTTCATATATACAAGAGAATATTACTCAGCCATTAAAAAATGAAATTTTGCCATTTGCAATGACATGGATGGACTTAGAGGCTATTGTGCTGAGTGAAATAAGTCAGACAGAGAAAGGTAAGTACCATATGATTTCACTTATATGTGGAATCTAAGAAACAAAAACTAATCAAAAACAGACTCACAAATATAGAGAACAATCTGGGGACAGCCAGAGGGGAGAGTTTTGGGGAGCTGGGAGAATGGGGTGAAGGGTTAAAGAAGTACAAATTAGTAGTTGATATATGGTCACAGGGATGGGGAGCATGGCATAGGGAATGCAGTTAGTATTAATGTAATAGATAGGTAGAGAGCCAAAGAAGAGAAGGAGCAATTAAGGGGATTGTTTTATAAACTATGTAAATGTCTAAACAATGTACTGTATACTTGAAATTAATAATAAAATAAATTTTAAAAAATAAATGTAAAGGAAATGACAGATGTGGACTAATGTCTCAGCCTTCACCACAGGCTTAAGAGAATTAAGTTAATGTTAGATGTGTTGCTTTTCCAAAGCACTTGACACTAATGAAATGACCCAACATTTCTTTCTCTTCTGTTTATTTGTCTGAGATTGTTCCATGACAACTTATATATTAATCTATATTTAAGCAAAAGTGTAGACTTTAATTGGCAAGCTGCTTTCAGGTTCTCAAGCACTAAATCCATCTCAGGAGACTTGCACATGGGTTTAGCCTGTGTCTTTATAGGTGTATCTTGAGTGTATTTGATAATTAACTGTGGCTGGAAGCCCAGACCCTCTGTGTATAAGCTTTTCCTTTAACTAACATATCTCCTTCATACGCCCTTTATTTCAATTTAAGGAAGTAAAATATTAACATAATAAAAACATTTTCTAAGTATTTAAATTTATCAAGTGCAAGTAATCGAAAACTTTATAGGATTATACACATGTACTTATAATTATTTTGTACACAAGAACAAAGCATGCACTATATATTTTCAATATTTACCATTTTTGCCAAGGAATTAAAAAGAACAATTTTTAATAGCAAAAAGAAGGGACTTTTTTCTCCCTAGATTGCATAGTCTATGAATGTTGTTTGATGACTATTCACTATGTTAGGTGTTTTCCCTTCTAACATTTGGTTTTATAGTGATGGGAGTGGCAGCTGAATTGGTCATGAACGTTCAAACTCTTTTTGCCATTTTTCACTTGAGTTCTCTACTGTAAATTGCAAGTTTCTAATTCCAAGCAGCATAGCAATTGTATTCTCATCAATAACTTCCACATAAGGCATCTCACATGATAAGCTATGGAACTGCAAGATGTCTGATAAAAGAGCTTACCCAACTTTTTCATTTTAGATGGGCAAAAACAAAAATAAAGGTTTTTTTTCTCATCTTTTTTCCCCTTAAAATTCTAGCAATCATACTACCTTTCCTGATTATTTCACTTTTTTTCAAATAATGTAACAAATCTACAATTGTGTTAACATTTGTTAGGAACACACTTATAAAACAGTTTTGGTGGATATTCTGTGTTTGTGAGAGTCGGATGAGGAGGGAGGGGGCATTTTGGAATAAATAAACAAATAAACAACCAACTCAACTAAGTCACAATTTAAGACTTTATTGACCCTGCACCTGAAGAGGATGGATTTAGTTGAAACTAATGTGTATGAGTTGGGCTGCAGAGATTTTACTTTGAAATGTAAATCCATTTTCACTAATAAAGGTATAACAAAGACTTCATTTTCTTTACTTTTTTTTTCTTTAAACAATTATGAATGGACCATAAGAGAAAATTATATAAGCTTTAAATAAAATAACTGTGTCCTTTTACTAAGCCAGGGGTTCCCACCTGGCCACACAGCAGGAGGTGATTGGCGATGAGCGAGCGAAACTTCATCTATATTTGCAGCCACTCGCTAGTGCTAGCATCATCGCCCCAGCTCCACTTCAGATCATCAGACATTAGATTCTTATAGGAGTACTGGTCCCTAGTGCCAATATGGTTGGGGACTGTTGTACTAAGCTATTTACTTCAATATATATATTTTTTTATCCTGCTCCGGCTAAATTGTCTCCATTGCATGCAATGAAATAGAATGAAAGGCAAAGTAAGAAATATTTGCAATTCACCTCTGATGTTTTCCTTTTTTTTAAATTAGAGTAATCCAGTACAAGAACAAATGGATTAGCCAGAAATCTCACTATGGGATAAAATAGGATCCATGGTATTAACTTTTCTTGATCTGTTTTTTCCACTTCAGGACTCTTGTCCAAATGCTAAGTACTCATTTCCTATTGCCATATGGAATTTGGAATAATCATAATAATACTAATAACCTTCATCCTCAATGAAAACAAGAAATAGAAGTAAAAGTAAAGAAAAATTAAAAGGTAGTAAAAAGAGAGGAGTATAATGTGTTAATGAATTTACGAGAACTTAATTTCTACAAATAGCTTATTATTCTAAATATCCAATATACACTGAAGACCCTAAATAATGTAAACAAAAGAAGTAAATTATGAATTAAATTATAAAATCATAATTTATAATGATATAAATTATAAAAACAAGGACTATAAGAATTGTAGAAATGAAATGATTAGGTGGTCTTTATGATGATTTAGATAGCGCCACTATAAAAAAACATTTAGAATTATCTAAAAATATTTATTTCAAACAACATAATTATTTCAAATACGTTTTTTACAAAAAGAGTTAAAATATTTAAAACAACCCAGAAATCTTCAAATTATATTTACATACACAAATAAGTGAACCATTTTCTATAGGAAATGATATCCTCAATCCTTTTTCCTCATACAAAAAATGTGCTCTTGTAAAAGTTGGAAGGAATGTCATCAAGAGTAGTTTTTATGTTGTGCAAACTATAATATTTATGCCTTTTTACCCAAGGGCAGACTAGCCAGTCATTGGGCTACGATGCAGTACAACTCAATATCACATACTGTTAAAACTATCTGAACAGAGTTTTCCAGAAATTTAATATACTAGCTACTGTAGTGTCCCATTACTCTAGAAGGTTTAGCTTGGTGACTTAATATTGGCTTCTAAATTCTCTTATCCTTGTTCCTAGACGACTCCGGAGGCTCATTTTCTATCCACACCTTTGTGCTATTAACTTAGCAGAGAGCTGTCTCTGCATGTCTGAGTTAGCTGACTAGAAAGGCAGACTGATACCACAGGGACACTTCTTTGAACAGGAAATTTCCATTATTACATAGATAAACAGAAGTTCCTTTCTCTTTCTGCTGTTCCTTCCTCCCCAACCACATACATTTGTATAGCATTATGAGGGTGGAGCCTCTTTATAGGAGCATTAGCTATGTTACATACAGACCATCTATGCCTAGCCTAAATAATGAGATAAGGAGAGTTCAGGGTCTTGCATGTTCTCTAGTAAGTTCATGCTTATAATTACCCTCGCATCCCAATACACCCTGCTATATATGTGTGCAATGTGGCACCAGTGGTATGTGTTTGAAATACTGAAATAAGGCTTAAAGCTGGAGAGTAAGCATACCCATGCCAGTCTAGGCAAAAAACCTAGGAGTTCTATGCAATAGAGACGGCCTTTTCTCTTTTTATAAAGAGTATAATAAAATCATCTTTGATAGCAAAATGATTTTAAAATACACAAAATTAAATGACCAATTAATAATATGTTAAATTGATTTTATCATTTGTCCTTCATCCCTCTAAATTTTTGTGTGTACTAACTCCTCTGGATTTAATATTTTCAACTCTATAGTACTCAGAGCTATAAATATACAGTTTTCTGCAGAAATCATATATCTTTTTGAAGAAAAATGCTGTTGAAATGTGATGAATAAATAACAAGAACTTGATAGCAATTGGTCAATGAATCAGCAAGTATATGCCAAATGGAATATACTATGAAAAGGATCAAGTAAGGTAACAAAAGAAATATAAGTTATGGCCTTAGGCCTTCAGGAGTTTACAACCAAGTGAAGAGATAAGTCATATATATCTCGAATGGGCCGCATATGCTTGAATATGTATTTAATTGATAGTGATAAGTACAAAACTAGAGTATGTAATATAATAATATTAAATTGAAAGTCATTTAAAACATTTTAATTGTAAATATTAAAGTACATGCTTATTTGAATAATCCACAGTACTGATGCCAACTATGAGTTCTGATCTGTTGTCAAAATCAATGTATTTTGCATGTTAGTTTTTTTTTTTTTTTTTCCGATCATCTGTCATTACTTGTAAGGAAGTATGAAGGAAGTCTAATATTGCTTCCAAAATGTTAGAATGTGTTGTGTGCATTCTAGTTTTAGGAACAGCATTTTTTTTCAATCACAAAGCTCAGTGAATTTAATTAAATCTCAACTGCCTCAAAGCAATTCTTTTTATTGTACAAAATTGCACTTATCATTCAGGTGGCAAAAACCATACAAAATGCTACTGTCTTTCAAAACAAGGAATTTACATATAGGCAATAAATAAAAAGGTCCAAAACATAGCCCAGAAATGTCATTTAAGCTTTCTGATAAATGTTTTAAGATCATCGTATGGTGAATTATGTGGATGCTCCAGAGAGGCTATGTTATTCAAAGACCTGAGATGATAAAATTCATCTCAAGTATATATATTCTCAACAATACAATAGAAACACAGTGAATACCACAGTGAAAAATACTGTAAATATAGAGGTTTAAACTATACTGACATATGTTTTTCCTTCTCTCATATTTTCATTGCTTTATTATTCCCTTTCCCCAATTACATGTACTCTCAAAAAAGCAATTTATCTAATAACAAGAATGACCAATGTTTTTAAATACTTTGTAGTTATCAGCATGTGTGCGTGCGTATGTATGCGCTTGTGTAGATAGAGATTTTTCCCTCTACATCTCTCTCTTCTCTTTCAGTCTCTTCCTTCTTTTTCTTCCTTCCCACTTATCAAGTATGTATAGAGAGAACATATTCATCGGAATAATGTTGGTGGACAGGAAACCTTCTAATAACAGTCATTCTTAGCTTGAGGCATTCTCTGTCCCATTCCATTATATCTCAAAATAAGCACAAAATGCATAACTTCAGAATATAAAGGCTTCCTCTGCAAAATCAGCAGATTAACAAAGTAATGTGCAGGCCCTGGGTGTATATATGGATTGAGCTAAAAGACCAGAGTAAAATATCCCCACAGTACTACGATGACTAGTTTGTTTAAAACATAGAAACATGGATAAAGTAAACTAATAACATTAGTAACATGTAACACATATGGACAGATAAATCTTAGACAATTTCTAGAGGATGATCCTCTCTAATTTTATTCACTCTGGGTAATTTTATCCATGTTTTTCAATACCATCAATATTTTATTTACTTTTTATAGTAATAAGTATCTGACTATTATTATAAATAGAATAACAAAAAAACTATTCTAAAGAATAAAATCTAACACCAAAGAGAAAATTTTGTGTGATGTTATAGCCCTTTATAAATGTATATCTATATCTATATCTATATCTATCTATATCTATATCTATATCTATATATCTATATCTATATCATCTATATCTATATCTATATATACATCTATATCTATATATCTATATATCTAGATAGATATTCACAAAAACATATTTATGCACATACACACACACATTGTGTACCCTTATTACCAAATTGAAATCATAATGTTTTATGATTTCTATTTAGTTTAGGCCTTTTTCATGTATTTATTTGCACTGTTTTTTTAAAGACACCAGTTTTATGCACGTGAAACTTTCACATTCTGTACTCCATTCCCATCAATCATGTTTGTTTTCATTGATCACCTCTTTTTCATTTTCTCAGACTCTAATGGATTTTTTGAAACATTCTTCTCCAGATTATTAATTCAATTTTCCCGAACGATTAATACTTTTCTTTATCACCTCAATTACGGATGTTAATTCTGCTATTGCTATTTTAGTTTCCTTGCAATAGTTCAATGTCTCACCCAAGTCTTTTTTCATCTCTGCTGCTCTTAATATTTTTCTCTGTTTTTCGTTTATCATAAAATATTCTCCCCATAGGACTTCCAGTTCCTGGTTCTCTGCAGCTATGTAGTTTTGTATTGATACATTTTCTATGATTTTCTTTTAGTTTTTAAAGTAAATAATTTCTGGCAGTATGCTCTTTCGTTGAAACATCAAGAAGCCTCCCTTTCTCTCTCTCTCTCTCTCTCTCTCTCTCTCTCTCTCTCTCTCTCTCTCTCTTTCTCTCTCTCTCTCTCTGTGTGTGTGTGTGTGTGTGTGTGTGTGTGTGTGTGTGTGTGTGTGTGTTATAAGAAATTGTTATCATATTTTACCTTTACTTATTGCCAGAGGAGATTACCACCACTACCAGACATTCTCTCCCTTTAAGGTTATATAGTCAAGTACAGCAGAGAAAATATCCAACTTTACTTATAGAATATTACAAAATAATATTCTTCCTTTATATTTTATAGTCCCTTTCTACTTTATTCTGTTTAATAATGCCAATTGTGAGACCTTTCTTCCTAAACAAGGAAAGTTTGTTTTTGAGGGTATCATCAGTAATTTTACATTGTTTTTACCGTCTCTTGGCATAAAATTGGTGTATTCTCCAAATCTTGACATGTAAAATATCATTTAGACCTATTATTAGTTTAATTTTTCTCATAAAATATTATATTTTGAATTTATTTTTTAATTAACCTTTTTTTGGAAAGTTGAGACAGACTGTGTCAGAAGCTGCTGTTGAAAAAAAAAAAAGATAGCAGGTCCAAAATGGGGTTGTTTTTGCTAAGCCTAAAGTCACCAAATGGAGACATAATTGTAGTTTTGGCTCTCCCTGAAATGAAATCTTAAACTTAGTCAATCAGGAATCACCTTATCAATATTAGTTTGATATTCTACCTAGTAGACCCCTGACATCCTCTAAAGGAAAGTGACCTTAACATGACCAATCCACCTTTTTTGGCTAGTATAACTTTTTATTCCTTCTTCCTTCTGCCTGTAAAAAACTTTTATTTCATAGTATACTTAGAGCTCCTTTCCATCTGCTAGATGGGATGTTGCCCAATTTATGAGTTCTTAAATAGAGCCAATACGATCTTTAAAATTGTCAATGGAGGAACATTCAAACCTATAGAAAATTCTATAAGAATTCATTTGAGCCAAACTGAGATGTCTGGAGCGAGATCTCAAAATGCTCAAGAAGATGGCAGTTTTGCTGTTCTTTTCATACATTTGAAATCAAAGGAGGAAACGTAAGGAAGATTGAATGAAATCTATCAGTGGTAGTTTAGAAGGTGGAGAAAACAAGATAGAGAAAAACCTATGATAGGATAACAAGTAAAATGGGGGAATATTCTTCTTTTACATTTAACATTTAACATTTATAGTAAATAGGAATGGAATATAGACAATAAGATCACATGCTTCCTTGAGGGTGGTTACACTTCTGAGGGGGTCTCAAAAAAAGATTGTTAACCTAGACACATAAGAATAATAAATAAGGCTTGCTTAAGGCAAAGATAAAACTTTTACTAGAAAAGTTATAGGCCTGGGGGCCCTTCTCCCCACCATGACCTGCCCAGTTAGGAATTTATGATCCGATCATCCTTTGAGGTTACTTTTAATCACTGACCTTGTCAGATTTACTACATAGCCCCTTTTCCATTCACAAAATTTACTCAGTTAAATTACTTATCCAAAAGGATAAGGTCCTAATAGCTTCCAGGTTGATAAGTACGTGGACATGTAAGGGTAGTAGTGTGCTTAAATAGCACAGAAGCTCCATGTTTTTTGCTATACCTTGCCCTTTGCATCTCTTCCATCTGGCTGTTCCTGAGTTATATTTGTTTGTAATAAATAGGAGATTTAGTAAATAAATGAATGAGGCACTCTAATAAATAAACCAAACCTGAAAATTGTGTTGTGGGAATCTTCAATTTATAGCCAGTTGGTCAGAAGCACACGTCATTACCTGGGCTTGTAATTGGTGTCTGAAGTGTGTATGTTTGTGTGTGGGGGAGTGTTTGTGGGATTGAGCACTTAATCCTGTAAAATTTGACGCTATTTTCAGGTAGCTAGTGTCAGGAGTTAAATTACAGAGACCCCACTGGTGTTACAAAATTGCCTGGTGTAAAGAAAACTACTCCACATGTACTGAGCAGGAATAAAGTATTATTGTAGTAATTGTGTGTAGTGTAAAGTAAAACAATAGTTTTTTTCTTTATAATGTGTATATTAAAATATTCATATATATGCTTATATTCAACATATATTCATTTCCCCCTCTTTAAATAATTGCGATGTCCTCAACCTGCCTTTACTTTCTGAGTGCTCTGTTTGTGTTGACACCATTGGGGGTGATCTAAGTCTGTAGTTGCCTCAGTAGTACGAGGTGGGTACAGGTATGGTGGTTATTTTCACCGCCATAGTAAATAATTATAGATCAGTGAAGATTAGGAAAAGTAAAATTTACTGAAGTATGATTCAAGAAAGAAACAGGCTACACCAGAGAGGGCTGTAGCCTTGTAGAGGTGGGAGGTCTGTCTTATATCTGGGCTGTGTTGGGTGGTTACAAGGGTGGTGCTAGCTGATTGTTTTGTGAAATCGTTTTGATTGACAGTTGGCTGTTATATAACCTACTGTCAACTGCACATGCACCTTCCAGAATTCAGTCTGTTATAATTAGATTCATGAACTTCCAGGCATATGCATGACATATTCAGGCATATTCATGAACTTCCAGGCATATGCATGACATAATGATGGTATAATGAGGTTAAAGTGAAAAGGTCAGAATACTTCTTACTGTTTGTGGCTGGCCTAAACTGGTTGCTATGCTATGGTCATTTATTTCCTTGTACTCCTGGATGTAGGGATATTGTTATTTAAAAAATGAAGGTTTTTTTTTTTTTTTTTTTTTCCTCTGGACAGTCCTAAGAGTGGCCTTTTGTGTCAGGCAATCAGTGTTGTCATTCTTATAGTTGCAGAGCTGGGCTTTTGTTCCCATCTCTCATGACTACCTAACTACCTAATGGTGTGAAATTATTCTGTCTCAATGAAGTAACTGGATGGAGGATTTAAACTCTGTGTGTGTGTGTGTGTGTGTGTGTGTGTGTGTGTGTGTGTGTGTGTGTGCGTGTTTAGGAAGAGAAAAATTATGTTTTAGGTTTGAGATGAAATAGAGAAAATATCTAGGCAGTGTAATGAGCTTAGATATTGGGGATCCATGAGAATTGTGATGGTACTTCAGTACTTTTATAAATTAGTCAAATAATCTTTATTTCTTTTAGTTTCTTATCCAGGAAAAACATCACAAAACATTTTTAGAAAGACTAAGTGAGAAAATGCCATGCACATACAAACTCTTCCTGTGCTCCCTTTTCTTGTGAATGTAAATATCACAGCATCACTGCTATAATAAATTCTATTATTCCTTCTGACTAGAATATCTCAGAGAACAATCCTGCTGAATTCTTTCATGATTTTTCTACAGGACTAACAAAAACACTATTAAAAATAAAGATAAAGAGAAGGACATATATTATTTTAAGAAACATTTTACTCTTAGATGTCACATTCAAAACTTTGATAACATAAAATTGAACAACCATTCTTTTACTACTGAACCAATACTTATTGGCTTTTGGTTATCAATAGTATGTGATCTCTGTCCTGAGCATTAAAAAAAATACAGATATTATTTCCTCAAAAGTCTGACTTTATTAATATATCCACTCAACAAATATTGAATGCCTGCTGTGTTTAAAAATTTGTGTCACTCTCTGTACTCTGTGTTAGAAGCAAATATACTTCACAGTTTACTCTTTGTTTAAAATAGATTAACATACAGTTAACATAAATTTACATGTGAATAAAAAGCATGGCTTTTTAAGGTAAAGAATAAAATAGAATAATTGAAGTCAAAGAACTATAGTTAAATTATAACTGCCAGCTTCTTGTGGTAGTAGAACTCTAGGTAAATCAACATTTGTGCCACTAATGCATTAAAGAGGTCTGTGATATATGATGTGGAGATTGTGGATGCCAGGGAAGTTGGGAAGCTAGAGGATGTTCACTTCTAGTGATACTCTAGAGAGTTCTCTTATGGTATAATCTTGAGCAGAAAAATTTATTCAAATCTCAGATATCTAAAATTTAGCCTAATGATACTGTCCTTACCAACCTCACTGAAGTGTAAAATTAAATTAAATGATGCCTCTAAAAGAATTTTGCAACATATAAAAATGCTGTAGAAATAATATTGTTACCATGACAAAACAGTACATAAATAATCTAAGTATATATTATTTTTCAATTTGCATTTTTTTAAAAAAATTGTGTAATTATTTGCATTTAATGTTAATTAACTGTCAAAGAAAAAAATGCAACAGGTACTTTTTGCAAATGGCAAGGGCAACTTTATTTAGGACTATTGAAAGAGGCCAAGATTATGGCAATAAGGGAGAGAGATTGAGCTTAATTCTGTTGAAACAAAAGACAGAATAATTTTTGAACACTGGGACAAGCAACTGGAAAAATATTGAAAATCATTGGGGAGGGGTGGTTGGCTGATGTTATGAAACTATTTGTGTTTGCTAACTGTTACTTACCAAAGAAATTAGGCATCTGTCCTTCCACAGAGACTGGGGGGCAGAGGTCCTATCTTTCTTGATGATTCCATTTCAAAGAGATGGCTCCCAGGTCCTTGAAGAAGACATACCTGGGTTATATAACAGATTTCTATCAAAAAGGAGCAGAGAAATAATTTACAATTGGCAAGTTTTCTGAAGTAAATGCCCTAAATAAATGGAGGCCAGGGGCCTTTGGACAGAAAGAAGCTGGACTAAAGTTTAAAGTTTAGTCAAATTGAGAGGGAATGTTAATTTAAGGCTTTCTTGGTCAACCTTAAAAAAACATGCCATGTTTTTTTGTTTGTTTGTTTGTGTGTTTCACTATGCTAGAGAAAGTGCTCAGGAAGGACCAAGTCCCTAAATGAACATGTCTCTATCAACATTTTTAATTAGATAAATTACGCTTTACTTTTTTAATTAAAAAGTTTTTACCAAATTTAGATATTTAAATGATCATCAAAAAAGTCTGCAGTATTTCAGTAAATAGACCTGTTCAAATTCCAGATTCTGTGATTTCTGAAGAATGCAGTGATATTTTATTTGTCATAAAAAAATCTTTATCTTTCTATTTTTAAAATAAGGTTGAGAGAGAGAGAGAGAGAGAGAGAGAGAGAGAGAGAGAGAGAGAGAGAGAGAGAGAGAGAGAGAAATATATCCTACTGAATTTTAAAAAGTTAGGCAATACATTAAAGTTTATATCACTCTTCCCGCAGACATACACAGACAATTTTTTGTTTACTACCTTTCTTTTGTTAATTTAGTTTCATCAATTATAACTAGTCATATAAAATTAATTTTAAGTCACTTCAGCTACACCATATGTTCTTTATTATTGATATATAACTACTGTTTAACCCAGTGAAGTCATTTTTAAATCAAGAAAGACTGTTACAAATAATATTGTCCTTGACTCTAACAATTTGATGTACACTCATTCTCTGTACATATATAAAGAGGAAAATAAATTGGAACATTTCAACTGGTGATACAGAAGCATTGTTGCTGCTACTCTGGAAACTTGTTTTCAAAGACAGCCAAGAAATTTAGGTAGTTCACGCCAATTCGATGTAGGGGATCCATTTTAGGAGACCTGTTCACTTTAAAAAGAAAATTGACTACCAAAGGTAATGAGACACCAGCAAAATGGTCGTCATTTCCTGTCATATTAAATAAGGTTTTAATTTGACCAAAACGATATGACATGTGACTGCTTTATATTGCCTTTTTTTTCTAGTCATCTCAGATAAGATTTAAGTAATTTTGACAAACATAAAACATGTTACAACTTGTATAGAAATACAGATAGGAAAAACATAAATAAAAGTCTATGAAATTTAGGGGATTTATTGTGGCACTCAGGATGTTTATTTATTTAAAAAAGCAAAGTAGAGTAAGATCGATGATTATTTTCTATGAGACAAATGCAATCTTAAAAATACTTTGTGTGCAATATAAATACTTTGTGCTTTTCTATCATACATCTTAAGGGAAGTGCTAAAAAAATCATTAACCTTCTTTTTAGAATGGAAAATTTTAATGCAGTGATTTTTTTTAATAAAAAGCTAGAAACATACAATCAAGGTGAAATGGTATAACAACATACATAAATATTTTTTCTTCCTAGATGTGGATTCTCCTCTTCTATTTCTGAAGTGTTTAAAATAAGTTCTTCATAGAAGTCTAGAGAAAAAACTCAGCTTCGCTTCTCCTTAATTCTCTGCTTAAAGCAGATAAGGGTAATGGGTAGCACAATTTAGGTCTGTGTTGCTTGCTTCTGCTGCCCTTACTGTAAGCAAAATCTTTAGGACATTTTTTCACTTACTTGCATGAAAATTTTCAAGCAAATTGTACATCATTTTAGACAAACCATCAGCTTATATTAACAAAGTTCAACTCTTGATAAATTTCAAAAACCATATTTGTGTGGCAAGAATATAATTAGAATCCACAAGACTCATTAAGATATTCTCTCTAGGTAACTGACACATACAATACAGTAAACAATTATTTGCTTGAATTATAAGGAGTAAATTGATGTAATGAACTATAGTTTAAAAAAATAGTTATCAAATCTCTTTTCCCCTTCCTCTCTGTGACCGCACTTGAAATAATCAGTCTAAAATTACCAGACTAATATAGAATATATTTTGTAGATCAGACATCTGAATGGGGAAATGGGTGACATTCAAAGTGGTTAGAGAATAGATTGAAACTCTGATCCAAAATGGTGTGACCACACAGCTAAACCCTGAGGGTAAGAGTAATATAATTCAGTTAGAGTTGTTCAGAACCATGATTATCAAGTCATTAGATCATAGACTCAGTTACTTAGTGTCAGTGAGGCACAAAAGCTTTATGGTTACTAATAGTTATTATTAATAAGAATCATGTAATTTGGATATTTACAAAATTATGTGTGTTTGTGGTAGTTTGTGTCAGTAAGTTATAGATAGATGATTGATGTATGTTGTACATGTAAGTTAAGAATACATGTCAGTTAGAATATCTATATATATATATATATATATATATAGTTTATTATATATATATAATAAACTCCTTGAAACCACTACATAAACTCAAAACTAGAATATTCTTTACCAATATTGTGAAACTATTAATATGTTTCTCCCATGTTCTATTCATCTTTTCTTTCCAAAAGTAATCAACATTCCGAATTATGTGATTGTCTTTATTGCTGTTTTTAATGTTTTACCACTTATGTGTTTATAACAATATATTCTTTAATATTCTTGCTTATGAGCTTTATAAAATGGTTTAAATCACTTTAGATTTTTCAGATTTACTTCATATTTCAGAGCCATCATATTTCTGGGATTTATTATTTAAAAATTTTTTAAATTTATTTTTAATTATAGTAGACATAAAATACTATATTAGTTTCAAGTATACAACATTGTATTAGTATATATATAGTGATTAGACATTTATATACCTTACAAAGTGATCACCTTAATAAGTCTAGTTCCATTTGACATCATATATAATTATTACAATATTTTTGACTATATTCTTTATGCTGTACTTTACTTCCCCATGACTATTTTAATAAATGGCAATCTGTAGTTTCTAATTTTTTTCATCTTTTTCACCCATCTATCCAACCTCCTCCCATCTGATGACCATCAATTTATTCTCTGTATCTATGAGTTTGTTTGTGTTTTGTTTATTTTGTTATTTAGATCCCATATATAAGTGAAATCATATGGTTTTGTCTTTCTCCATCTGACCATTTCACTTAACATAATACTCTCTAGGTCCTTTCAAATGGCAATATTTCACTCTTTTATATGGTTACTATTCCATTATATATATTTGGCAAACTTCCTTATCCATTCACCTATTGATAGTCATTTAGGTTGCTTCTATATCTTGACTATCATAGGATTTATCTATTTTGTTTAATGCATTAATAGTTTGTCCATTTTCAATACTGTGTAATATATCATAGTGTAACTATTGCTGAATTTATTCATTTACCTTTCAACACAGGACTTCTGCAATATGATATTAATGTATCTGTAGACTTTGAATGTTTTACCTTTTTTGTTCTAACAAACAATACAACTGTAAATTCAACTGTGCAAATTATATTGTGCATTATTATACATTATATTGTATGTGTATATTATACCTTGGGACTAAACAATTTCCCTGTGAAAGGTATAAATATGCTTGAAATTATACAATAATGCTCAACTATTTTTCAGAACATTTGTATGTATTTCACTTAAACAGATATGAGTTTCTACTAAAATTTCATTTTTAGCAATATGACAAGATAAGCTATTCTGAGCATTTTTCTCACACAGTCAACTCAAAATACCAAACAAAAAATATATTTAAAATATTTTTAAGATAATTAAGTAACTGACAAGATAGTGAGGAATTATCAGGCAAAAATTAGGACAAAGCGAAAAATCAGAGAGAAGAATTTCATAAAGCCTTTTATACATAGCATAATTGCCAATTCTCAGATAAAACCATCTTAAAATTTAATTTTGATATTTAATGTTTTAAAGGAAGAAAGACAGAAATTAAAACCACAAATCTGAGTGAGGGGTATTGTCATAGACACTGCCCACATTAAGCTCAGTCTCTATAGGGTTATACCATCATCATGAAGGAAAGACAAAAATTTACCCCTCCAGCAATATCCCACAAATGCTTTTAAAAAAGAACAGTGCTAAGCAAAGTAGCAAGTTGAAAAGAAATACTTCTTGAGAAAGTATAAACACGAGGCAGCTACTATTTGGATTTAGAGCTCAAACCCCAGACAAAATTGAAATAGTCCTAAAGAGATAGTAGCACCTCATACCTAGAAGTAATTATACAGGAATTCACAGGAAGTCATCTTCTTTATCATGTCAGGTAATTTTTTAAGAACATTGAGAAGGATATAAAAAAATAACCAAACATCATAAGAAAAAAAGTCCCAGAAACAATACAAAGAAAAAATATATGCAGCAGAAACACACACATAAAGTAATCATATAGGAATTATAAGACACACACACACACACACACACACACACACACACACACACACACACACTCTTCTAAAAATTTTTTTTAAGAAAAGTTTTAAAATATTCAGGAATGTGGAAACAAAACATATGAAAAGGAATTTAAAACTGAAAATAAAACTTTAATAAAAACTAAATTAAAAATAACAGTTCAATGGATGAGGTAAACAGCTGACAAATATTAGACCCAGCTAAAAGAAGGACTAGAAAACCAAAAGATAGATCAGAAAAAAATTGTTCAAGATACAACACAGAAAGATAAAATCATGGCTAAGAGCATAAGAAATATAAAGATGTAGTAAGGTCTAATACAAGTTGAAATGATATTTCAGATATAATAGATTTTATAAAATATACTATTAAAATTAATTTCATCTGTTACTTTTTACTTTTTCAACTGCCTACCAGAAAATATAATATCACAGATGTATCTCCCTTTATATTTCCACAGAAGGCTTGGTTTAAAGCTGTATTATCAAATTTATCTACTGCAATCTTTAGTAATCAGGTCACTGTGAATAATGCACTGTGCTCCTAAAACCCTGACCTTCTAGAGATTTCTTGTGAGCCAGCAATATATTGAAATATTTGTTTGCATGTGACCAAAGGCTATATTGTGCTGAGATAGAATAGAGAAGACATCTAAGAGTATTTTACCCAAAATACTCCTGAATAAGGATTTCCTCAAAGAAATTTTTTTTAATGAGATTTTCTGAAAGTATTTGGCAGGACTGTTGTCTTCCATTAACTTTTTCTACATTCATGGGCTAATCATTTAACTCTTGTGTGTCTTAATTCTGTGATTTGTAAGGAAAGGGTTTATATCTAGATCATTTTAAGTATGCTTCTAAATTTAATACTTTATCACTGGTTTAAAATTATCTTCAGAATCAGAAGAATCTTAGCCAATAAAAAGCTAAACTATTTTCCCAATATATAGTTAAGTTTATCAACAAAGCTAAAAGAGATATGTATTGTCTAAGTGAAGAAAGAGAAATAAGATGAAAAGTGAGAAAAGGGTTTTATGAAAAAGAAATGCATTACAGTTTTTAAAGAGAAAACAACTTCAATATTGACATGGAGAAAATATTTATGGCTTAAAAGTAAATATTGTAATTTTTAAAAGTTCATGATTATAGGAGAAAAGCATAAAATGCACCATAATATTTTCCCTCTAAAATAGTGTAAAACAACTATCGCAGTTGCTATTTCAAATTGAGGAGTGGGCACATTATTGGCACTCACAAATTTAGAGAAATATAACATGCAAATAGAACAGTAAAAAGCATGTAATATAATAGTATAGTTAGAATTCTTTAAATATATTTTGTCTACTCTCACAACCTCATATAGTGTTATACTACTATTCATCATCTACAATTTTTTTTTTATGTCAGGGTAGTAGAAGGAAAGCTGTCACTATATTTTTTAAGGAAAAAGATTAATTTTATGACAAGACAGTCTGTATCTGTAATTTTCTATCCTGCTTCTCTCACATTTACATAAAATTGTTCACACCTTTAGGTAAAAGACAAATATATATATACAATAATTTTCTCTAGCCTCTGAAGTGTTTATTAATGGTTTTAATATTATTAAAGCCACTTTTTCTTACTGTTGACATAATTATGTTTTCTACTATTTCACTAAGATACTTTTCTTATTTCTTCTTTATCTTTGTACCCCACACACCACTTATTCACCTCAGATCTTTCCTGTTGTTCTTAAAGAAAGTTTAAAGATTCAGAAAGTTTTCATGGAGACCAAAAAATTTGTCTGTCTTCTTTGAGTTTCTGCCAAACAGGATAATAGAATTGATTTTTGGTTGATAATACTATGGCTCATAATTTATTGTGAAACAAATGTTATGTGACATCATTATAAAGGAAAAATGAGCAACTTGTATAAAGCTTTAATCGTAACAAAAACCATTCTTTCTATAAGTTTCTCCCAGGCCTATTCTTTCATTTCCACCCAAATAATCGCCATTGAACTAAACCAGTGAAGTAAAGCAACTTGAATATAGGATATTTCAAGGAAGAGTTGAATCTTCTTTATATTTTTTGAATACCCAAAAGCAGAGTGAATGATATACATTTCTCCTCTAAATAACTAAATTCCAGCCACACCTTCCTTTTTGAATTAGTCACTTTTCTTAGATATTTTAAATAAAGAATCTTTATTATTAAATCATCTTTTCTAGATTGATTAAAAATAACAAAAGTAAAATAAATAACACTGTAATATATATTTCTTACATTAAAAATTGGTGTATTATATTGGCAACATTTTTGTAAATGTATGTTTAGACAGAGGATCATCTAACACGTATACAGTTCATGATTTAAGATTTAATTTAGACAAATAAGGTATTTACCCCCAAGTGGAACCAGACTTCTTTTCAGATTTTTCTATTACATCAATAATGTAATAGTTGCTACAGAAAGACCTGAAGCCACATATATATGTGTTTATATTTGTGCTTAATGCTTTTCAAATTCCTCAGTGAATTGGATAGTGAATATAATATTGCGAGGGCAGAAGCTGAAGTGTAGTTTTGAGTATAAATTTTCTTCGCCTGCCTATTAAAATAATAGTGGCATTGATACTTTATGCTTTGAATTAATTTAAAATTAGTATTATAATAATTATATAATTTATACAGATAAAGTACTTTAAACCTCCTTCTAATAAGCAAATACACCATACTGTATAATAAAGATTATGCAGACTCTCCATTATAGACTTAGCAGTGATAACTCATATTTTGTTTCTGGAAACAGTATATTCTAAAGAAACAAAATAATTATAATGATACAGTTTAAAAATAATCTAACAACAATGGAAACAGGTAAAGTAAAAACAACCTACAAAATGAGAGAAAATATTTGCAAACAGTATATCTAATAAAAGATTAATATTCATAATTTATAAGGAATTCCTATAACTCAATAGCAAAAAAAAAATCAGTTAAAATTGGACAAAGGGCCTGAATAGACATTTCTCAGAAAAAGATATACCAATGACGAACAGGTACACAAAAAGATGTTCAGCATCTCTAATCAACAAGAAATGCAAATAAAAACAACAATAAGATATCATCTTACACATGTTAGGATGTCTTTTATAAAAAAAAATAAAAACAGTAAGTGTTTGCAGGGGTGTAGAACAATTGGAACTTTTGAACACTGTTGGTGAAAATTAAAAAGTAGTGCTCCCACTTTGGAAAACAGTATGGAAGTCCCTTAAAAAATTAAAGACAGAACTCCCATATGATCCAGGATTCCCACTTCTGAGTGTTTATCTAAAAGAATTGAAATCGAATCTCAAAGAGATATTTGCACCCTTATCTTTATTGCAGCATTGCTCACAATAACCAAGATGTGGAAACACTTAAATGCCCGTTGACAAGATGAATGACTAAAAATAATGCATTATGTACATACAATATAAAACTATTCAGACATAGAAAAAAATAAAGGAAATCTAGCGATATGTGTCAATATGAATGAACCTGGAGAACATTGTGCTAAATCAAATAAGCTAGTCACAAAAAGGCAAATACTGTATGACTCTCAAGGTATTAAAATTGTCAAATTCATAAAATTAGAGAACACAATGGTGGGTGACAGGGGATGAGGGCAGGAGGAAATTGGGAGTTGCTATTCAATGGGTTTAAAGTTATTTATGCAAGATGAGTAAGTTTTAGATGTCTGATATGACATCATGCTTATAGGTAACCATAGGACTGTACACTTAAAAATTTGTTGAGTATAGGTATCATGCTACATGTTCTTAAAGCAAAAAAAAAAAGAGAAAAGTGGATTAATCTTATTGATTGAATAATTTTATTGCACTATTTTTTATTAATTTTTTAAATTAATGACTAATGAACAATAGATGCATTTTTTAAAACAAAAACAGAAGAGCAATAATTATAAGTCAAATAATGAGTTTAATAGCTTCAAAAAGGATATATGATTTTTTCTCTAAGTTTTCTCTTTAGAGGTTACTTTATCTTTTAGTTCTTTGAATTAAATTTATCACTGTCAAATATGTACTATATAACATATAAATAAGTAAATAAGTATGTATATATAATTCATGTAGAAGTATCACCTGTTTGTGGAATTAAGAAGAGCAAGAGAAAAAACTGAGCCCAATTATTTTGTAATTATATGTCATCCAGAAATTCTGGTTTAAAATTTTAAAGGTATGGCCCAGAACGAATATTTTTGGTATTTTACATAACATTTAAACAATATCTACCATGAACCTAGCTTGCTGACAAAACAGTTTTCCTCATCTTTATCCTGTCTTTTATTTCCAAGCTTTAGAGAGTATTATCCGAGGTAGCAATAAGTTTCTGTGTAAAGTTCTTGGCAAGTTAATGGACCTCTTCTTTCAAAAGAAAACACTATAAACCCTGAGGGTTTAGAAACCAGTTCAGGAGAACTAAATGTGAGGGACATTTTAGGTGTAGAATAATCCATTCTTCTTAATTTATTCTAAATTAACAGGAGCCCAGGATTATACAATGATAAAGCAAATGGTGATTATCTCAGCTCAAGTTTATCATAAAACGTTAGTGTAGCCCACAATTTTATCTTTAAATTCAAAAGCAGGAACAAAAGAAACAAGGTATAAATCAGGACCTAAGTTCAAAGTATGAACTCAGTAACAAATAGGAGATTGTTTCTGTATAGTTTACAAATGCAAATATTCTTTTCTCCAGTGTTATGTTTTATTTTTCACAAACATCTAAAATTGGCTCTCTCTCTTTCAGGGGTTAGTTTCTCCTTATTGATCATAGTCTCTTTTCTCTATACACTATTCCTGAGAAACTTTTTTTACTGGCCTTGCCCCATGTTAAATACAAGCAGATTAAACTCATTCTTTCACATTGAGGCTAATGTCATCAAAATAAAGTAAAATTATCATCTGTAAATAATTTTAAACACAAGAATGTGTGTATGCCAGGAATCAGGCTAAAATGACTGTATACTTGAAGTAGTGAATGTGATAATCAGATAGATTGTAGTAGAGGCGTATATATTTTTGTTATTTGGTCTTGATGGATCTGAAAGGGGTACATTTCTTCCCTCACAAAGTTTGTATGGGTTCATACACACACACACACGCATACATACACTTTTGAAATTATCCAGGATTTCAAACAAACGAGGAGGATAGAAAGAAAAACTATAGACCCATAATTGTAAAACCCAGAAATGTCGACAATATTATTAAATTCTTAATAATATTCTGTGTCATTCAAATTTACCTAATTTATTCTTTCCAAGATGTAGTTTATAACTGGATTTTTATCTATTAATTGATAACTAGCTGTACATGCACAAGAGTAAAATATGGGGAAAAAAAGCTTTATATTGCTAGGATAAAAATAATGAACAGGCTCAAGCTGAGGTTAAATCAAGTCCTTCTACAAGAGAAAGCCATCCTTGAAGTTAATGGAAATTGTTTCCTATACAGTCATGCACCACTTAAGGACAGGGATAAACTCTGAGAAATGCATCATTAGGAGATTTCATCGTTTTGAAAACATTGCTTACACAAACCTGGGTGGCATAGCCTGCTACACACCTAAGCTGTGTGGTGCAGCCTACTTCTCTTAGTCTAAAAACCTGTACAGCATGTAACTGTACTGATTATTGTAGGCAATTGTAACACAATAGTATTTGTATATCTAAACATATCTAAAAAAAAAAGAAAAGATACAGTAAAAATATGATATAAATCATAAAATAATGGCACACTTGTATAAAGCATTTACCCCAAATGGAGCTTGCAGGACTGGAAGATGCTTAGATTGTCAGTGAATGAGCGGTGAGTGACTGTGATATTACCATACACTATTGTAGGCTTTTTAAATATTGTGCACTCAGGCTACACTAAATTTTTAAAACAACACAGGATTAAATTTAGCACAAAGAAAAATGATGCAACCAAGAAGCATCATAAATATGAGATATATTAGACTGCTTTTGGCATAACATGGCCCATTGTTTTACAGCAAACTTTTTGTTTTAAGTAGAAAGAGCTCATTCTAAAACAACAAAAAATAGTATAATAAATACATAAACAAGTAAGACTGTCATTTATTATCAAGTATTATGTAATGTATTTAAGTGTATGTACTATACTTATATACAACTGGCAGCATGAGATGTTTGTTTATACCAACATCACCACAATCACATGAGTAATGTGTTACACCAAGACATTGTGACAGCTAAGATGTCATCATTTCATTATAATCTTGTGTGACTCTAGTTTTATATGTAGTCTGACGTTGACCAAAATATCATTATGTGGCTCATGACTGTATATAGTTAGGGTTTCGTTTTCACTGAAACTAGTTGCACAGTGATTACTACAGTATCCCCGTATGTATCATTCTTTTAAGCAGAGAATAATTTTTTTTCTTACAAACACTAAAGAATATAAACATCTTTATTTGATAAGAAAAAAGTTATGATAATTGGCCAGTTGGATGTCTATTTTGTTTACAGTCATAGATTCACTACTTGTCAGCTTGACTTTTCATGTTTTAATAAGATTGGAGAACAAGATTTAAGTTTAAAATCTTTTAATTACTTGAGCATTTCATCATATGTAAGGTTTAAGCTGGTCTAAACTCTAAAGAAGACTCTCTCAAACTCTAAAATACTACGTATAAATATACAATTTGCTATCTGAATAATTGTTGTTTCTTTAACTATGCAATATCCTTAGCAAATAAAACATGTTTTGGGTAATGTTAGGAGTTTAATTTTTTTTCCACAGGTATTTTGAATACTGTTGAAATTTAATTGAAGTATGTGTATGTTTTCTTAGGTGATATGATAACCAAACTTTAAATAATTAGTTGAAATAGACACCAATTAATTTCTAATAGAGACACTTAAGATAATATTATATAATCTTTCTATGGTAACTACATATCTTTTAAGTTGATATAAAATTATTTTATCTCCATCAATACTTTATTCTGTAGATTATTTCTATATATGCTATTGAGTATAAAAGTCTCATAACAGCTTCAAGCCATCCCATCTGCATTCTAACCAAAAAAAAAAGTCAAGAGCAATAAACATACATTTTATTAAAGAACACCTACCAGAATCTGTATACATCATATATAGTTACATTCTGTTCCCAGAACCTAGTCATCTCACTTTACTTTGCTGCACAAGAAATGCAATCTGTATCTATCACTTAAAAATCAGATTGTGTCTATTACCATAGAAGAAGAAGAACACATTTTGGGAGAGGAATATAGATTTCTGTTACTATTATAAAACCCCGTATTCTGCTTAATGAAAGGCCCAATTTACATTGCCAGAACCCCCTCAACTATGATAACTGCACATTTGTACGGAATTTGTAGCTATTACTATGACAGAATTATTATCGATGGCAGTGGCAGTTTTCAAAATGCTTATCAGTGACTTCCTGCTGATTGTGGCTCATCAGTATCTGCTGTGTGAAAGAAGTTCTGACACATCCTTCTGTTGCTGACATTTGCTAGAATAATTCACAACTAGCCATATTGGAGGTAAGTTGATGAAGACAATTCCAATGACAGGAAGCCTTATCTATATGTGAATTACAAAGCAAAGAGTAAAATGGAAGATGAGCTAAGGGTGAAACTATTCCATTCTTGCTATAGCCTTCCTGGAGAATGTATTGAGGAGGTCTCAATCTGTCACCTAAAAGCATACTGAATATCTTCTCAGTCCCACTATTATAACATGATAGAACAAATCTTTGTTGTAAAATCTATCTTCCTATCTCTTGCATAATTCACACGATCTTTCTCCTTAAAATTTTTATTTAAGGAAATGATTCTATGGTAACTTCTTAAAGTTCTTGCTCCAGGTCTTATTTAACTGATATTTTCCACCTAAAATTATACATACATATACGTATACACACATACACACACACACATACACACACACACATACACACACACACACACACACACGTTATTATTGGTTATGTTAAAAAGAAGGTAATATTTTGAGACATTAATTTTTATGATGATCCTTACATCTTTCCCTTTTTCTTATCTCTATTGAAGCAAGTGGTCAGTTCATATTTATTGACTCAGAGAATGGATGTAATAGGGCAGAAAGCTGAAACTCCTATAAGAAATCTTGGATTCACTTTCAAAAAGCATAAGCTCCAGAGAGAAAAATTATTTACAAATATAAACAAAATATATTGTCTAAAAACATGGAAAGAAGATTGCAAGATAAAAAATATAATTAATCATCAAAAACATTCTCATATTTGGTAACACCTGAGCAATCAGACTATATAACATGTGTCTTACTCTTGATACGTTTTCTAACATCTCAAGATAGCTATCATTTCTCTTTCAAGACTGCCCTTCTCCTCTTCTCCTTGCTAAAGATCACAAGTCTACCTCACATGGCAGGTTTGAAAATCCTCTTATTGTGATCATTTCTCTCAAGAGCTCAGTTTTTCCATGTTAGTTTTAATGTTGATGCAGAAGTAGATGCAGAACACTATTTTTCCTTGCCTAAAATGTTTAGTTCTATCAAGGCAACTAAAGATCACTTCTTCTTGTAGCCATCAATTACGTTATTTCTTCTTATTAAGTATGTTTTTACATAAATAAAATTAGTTTAGGTACTGACTGTTAGATTTCTTGAGACCACATAAGTATGATACAGAGATTGATCTTGACCCAAAAGAACATATTCGCAAGTTTCTAATTAGAATGTGTCTCTGTCTGATGCAAGAAATCATTTTCTAGTGTATCCTCAAAGACCTCACAGATGGTTATCACAATATGTATGTATATTATGGTTACTAAAACCTTTACATAATACATAATAATAAGCATTTTCATCTAAAATACCAACACATTATTCTGATACATAAAATGGACATTTATTTTTTAAAATTGAAAACAATACAAAAAAATGTAATTCACAGTCTAACTGTATTAATAGAAGCCCTTTACATTAATATAAAGAGAATTTGAAATAAATTCCCTTGGAAATTTTTCTTATTTATGTTCACTGTTTATAAAAACAGATTGTATTTTACCAATTTTTTTTTAGCTCTTTTAAATTATTGTCATGATATTCAACTATAATTAAATGTAGTAATATATTTAATCAGTCCCCAAAGGTGAGACATTTAAATTATTTTAGGTTTTTCAATTATACAAAAAAGAATATCCTACTTCAAAATAAAAATGCTTAATGTTTGCTTAAGTCTCTAAGGGAAAAAAATTAAAAAACAGAAATTTTTATCTAGATTTTTTTTTTTTTTTTTACCTGTAGTAAGGTGAAGAAAGAGGAGAAAGAAAGTCAGTGGGCTGTTTTTTTGTTTTTTTTTTTTTTTATACTGGCTTGTAAGTGCCCATAGAGTTACTGGAAATTTTAAGTTAGTTTTGCATAGTTATTGTTTATATTATTAACAGACTTCATTGTTAATAATTATAATTATTTAAGTAAAGTTGATTTTTAGCAGCCTGAAAATGATAAATTTTATCTAGAAGGTGCCAAGTAAAAAACAGCCTCATGTAAAATTATAATTATACATATAAACACACATATTTTCACTACAAGTGAGCCCTCCAAATACACACACTTTAGAATTCATACTATTTTTGGGGCCTCTTTATGTATGGGGTACTTTAAGGGTCTTTAATGAAGGAGGTCTCTAAAAAAAACATGGTTTAATTCAAAGGACTCCTTCAAAGTTTTTAAAACTTGTTTTCTTCTCAGTCCTGTAAGATGATGTTTTGACGAAGGCCATTTATTTCATCTACATAGAGATTCAGTTCTTGATTTTTTTGTAATCCTTGTAAGATTTTACCAAATGTAAAACCGCAACAACATAATTTTTGAGGATACACAGAAGAGGGTGAATTTGCAAACAGAAAAGCAAAAAGAAAATAATTTAAAGTGATATTTTATTTCTTATAAGTGCTTATTTACATTTTTGGCAAGGAAAATGATAGAAATGAAAATAATTCACATTCAGACATGGGAGCTTGATTTTCTTGTGTAGATTTCTCACAACTAAGAAAACACAAATGTTTCCTTTATGTCTCAGAAGAATAACATCAGTTCTTTATGAGGACAGAAATATTGCTTCCAAAATAATATATTTCACAGTTTCAAACTTATTAAGTGTTGCAAAGTGCTTTCATGAAAATGTATAGCAATATGGTATTTTGTAAATTAAAGAGGCAAATGGTCACTGGTAAAAGTCACAAATTGAGTGTTCAACACCAACATTTTTTACCCTATACTTAATTTTTAGTGAATAAACTAAAATATAGAATACATTCATATGTAAACTTGTTAGAAGACTTTAAGATTGCATCTGTGAGAACAAGCTCCATCAGCTAAAATATATAATTTTCTATCTCATAGCATATTTTATAGATATAAAGTTTTAATTGAAAAATCAGTCTTGTGATCATATCTAGGGTATGTAAGTACATATTGGGAATCAGTTTGATATCCAATATAAGCAAATTGTAGATATTAGTAAAATAAGTTGTATATGTCAATAAGTTAAGAATATACTAGTTTTTTTGGTTTCCTAGAAATATGCACCTAACTAGAGAGGTTTTTCTCTTTCAAAGAGGCTCGAAAATTTTGTCAGGGCAGGAAACCACTATGTCTCCCTTATTTCCAACCTGGGTGTTCTAAATGAGTTAACTGCACAGAAAGGACAATACGGGAAGAAGTTTCCAGGCATTGCGAACAACATATATAAAGGGTGCTCTTCCCTGAGCTAAGAGCATAAATAGACCACAGAGAGCTTTTCAGTAATGTCAAGGATTCAGTACCAAGAGTTTTAAGTTGAAAAATTATGGTTCGTGAAAGTGGCATCTTATGTGAATTTTAAGTGGATTTATCTGCCTCAGGATGGAGGAGGATTAGAGAGATGGAGGAGAGGATGCAGCTGACCATTCTTGTACCCTCATGATCTCATGTCAAGTATCACTTGCTCACACAGCCATCATATTTTTGTTGAATGCTGTTTTAAACCTGTTGTTTTTTCTCCAGAATATTTTTAAATTTTACACTGGTTAGTGTATTTATGTTATTAATTCTATCTTTCCTGTGACCTTTAACTATCATCAGTAGGAAACTATTGCACATCTGGTGGCTAGTACTATATCTAAGGTTTTTTATATTTGTATAATAAATTTTAAAGAACAGATAGATTCAATATATTTACTTAAGAATGCTGTCCAAGAAACAAAGGTGAAATTCATATCCTCAGTCTGTAATTCTTTACCTCTTTTATGTGACTGATACTATGAGATTTTTTTAAAAGCATCTAATTCATTTTGTTAAAAAGAAGGGAACTATTTAAGAAATTGTTTTGTAAACTACTAAAATGGATGATTAAGTGAGGTCTACTAGGGACTTTATGTGAGAAGTAAATTTCTTTCTCCGAAGTTTATTATTTCAGACAAATTATTTTAGGGAAGTTAAAAGCTCGAGAGAGAAGAAAATATATAAAATTTTAAATTATCTGACTTACATATGTGCTATTATAAACATAATTATAAAATCAAGGAAGTGGAGAAAAACCGAAAAGAAATGAGGGGGAAAAAGCATGAGGAAGAGACAAGTAGAAACACATAAAACCTAGACAGAAATAGACATAAACAGAGAGGACCACAAAATGACTGACGGAAGTAGAGAGGGGAAGAGGCAGCTAAGGAAAGACAGTGATTAAAAATAGTAGAGATATTTGTTCTGTCCAGGCACACACCACCCTTCTTTGATGCTGTCAGTATTGCAGATGGCTATCTCTACTCATGACAGCCATATGACACTCCAGTAGCTAAAACAAAAACAAAAACAAAAACAAAACAAACAGAAAAACTCACTCATCCAAGTTTTTAAATGTCTTTTTAGTTAAACCTCCAGACCTTGTTCTAAATGAAATATCCATAACTAGGTGGAAAAAAGAGATTATTGGATTGCTGTTTCATAATTTTGACTAGCAGCAAAATACTACCTATAAAAGTATTATAGGTTTCTAATGATATTCAATATTCTTTTTTTTGCATCTGTTTGTTATAGAATTTATCAAGGGTCAGTCAAGATTTTTCAAAATAAGAAGCACAAAAAACATTTCTAATGAAAATGGAAATTGAATGATTTGTCTTTTGGAAGCCATTTTGACAATCAAATGAGTACAGAATAAAATGTCAATGCTTTATATATAACAAGCATGAGGATATATTTTAGTCCCAAGAATCTTCATTAATATAAATTGGTATATTAGATTTTTAAATTAGGATACAAGATATAGAATTTAAGTCTGTAAATTAAAATGTTCTCGAAATTAATTACAATGTTATATTTGCTGATAGATGGATTTTTAAAAAGTTATTTAAAAATAAATTCACAGACTTTCATATAATTGATCTTTTCATTGAAAACTTCTTGAAATCAAATTCCTCTAATAAAATTAGATGAAAATTTTGAAGATGCTCATTTTATGGCCTTGGTTATTTCTGGAATATATTCTTAAATTTCAATTATAATTGTATCAATATAAAATGAACTTCAATTAGAGAAAATAGCTGAAAGTCAATTTAAATTTTATTGAAATAATAAGAATGAAAAAATAAGTATAACACTCATCATATTTAAATAATGATAAAAAACTATATTTGAGGAGAAATAAAAGAATGTTTATAACTTCGATAATGGTACTATACATTGTTGCTAGTGTTAAATTAATTTGTGTAGATAGAAATTTTTTTACTGAAGTAGATAATGCAAGTTTGTTAAGAGTCAAAACCTCTGCACACTTACTTAGATTTTACATTTTCTTCTTACTTTCTTCTTAATCTGATTGGAGTTTATATTTTTTTTCTTTTAGTCTCAGGTACAGTTGATGGTTTAGTCACACTTTTTCATTAAAAGCCCTTTTGTGCCAACAAGATCTCTTGTTTTATTTACTTATTTATCCAACCCACTGCATCCTCCTTCTATGTGCTCATCCCAAACCCCCTTATCCCTAGGTCACAACCACCAATCCAATACTTTTGACGAGTATGCATTCTTGAAAAAATTTTATTGTTATTTTCCTACATAAATTCTTAATTTATGTAAAGGATATTGTAATACACATTTTACTGTGATTCTTACATTTTTGCTTAGTAATGTTTTTAATATTTCTTTTTGTCATCATTGGTATATATAATCACCCAGCGATAAAAACCTATATTGCCCAAATTCCATCCATCACAACAGAATCATTATATGAAATACTAATGCATGGCTCCTCATAGAATTGAATGTTCATTTCTCTGGAATTTATATTAAGGAGTGAAATTTAGTCATGGAGTATACATACACTTTTTGATTAAGTAATGCCAGATTGCTTTCCAAAATGGCCTTGCAAGTTTACAGACCTTCTTACAATGCATGAGGGCTCTTATATCACTCTTATATCTTTGTGTTCTGTATATTCAACACTTAATATTACCTGGCTTTATAACATTTGTCAGTATGATGGATTTAAGGTGATACCTCATTTTACTTGCATTTTTTTTGTAATTAGTAATGAGTTTATACATCTCTTCATATGCCTATTAAATGTTTGGGATTTCATTTTTTTTAATTGCTTCTGTTCATCATAAGTATGTCTCTGTTGAGTTCCTGTCTTTCTGTTGTTTTTTTGATGATATGTATATGATAGATGCTAATAGATTGTCAATTTTAGACATTGTAAATAGGTTTGCAAGGATATTGTCATCTGCTCATTTACTTTGGAAAAAAGCATATGGTATAATTTATTAAGCAGAAATCCTTAATTTTGGTTAGTCAGATATAATTTGTTTCAGGATTTGTTTAAAACAATTCCCCATTTTCCACTGACTTTATAGTTTTACTTTTCCCACTTAGATCTTTAATCTATCTGGTGTCTAATTCACCATATGATTTTAGAAATGAATCATTTTTATTTCCATTTAATATAGTAAGTCAATCCATCACAGTGCCAGTTATAACTTTATAAATTTAGAGGCTCCAGTGTTTAACAGATGGATTTTGTGATGGTTATTTTAACTTTTTTTTTTAACCTTACTGGTATAGAACACCCACCTTTGTCTCATAAATTTTTCTTGAGTTATGTCTTTAGATATTAAAAGATTTCTTTTTCTCAGTATATTTTTTCATTCATTTATTCTCAAACTTTTTGTTGTTTTTGTTTTAATGTGTCTCCTGTAAGGCAACATCTTATTGAATCTTAGTTTTTGTTGTTGTTAAATCCAACATGAGTCTTTTTTTCTCTTTGATATTCATTAATTTTCGTTTTCTTTTACAGTGGATATGTAACTTCTGTATATAATTAATTCCCCTATGCTTTCATTTCCCCTGGGTTAAAGACCATCTTATCTAGTGGTGCACACTGGAGACTGGTGAAAGCCAGACTCAATTCTCTGTCACTTATTGGGAGTTTAAGAGAAAGCAAAAAATTACCTCCAGGGCCGAGAAGTCAGGCACAAAAATTTTAGACAAACCCATATACTAGCAGAACATGAAGCAAATACTGAAGTCAAGAGTTTGCCAGTAACATTTTTTAGAATGAAGCAGTAAGGCAAAAGGCAACCCATCAGCCCTAGAGGATGAGGATAAACTGCTCTCTTATAACTAGATTCTCAACTCAGGAGGACTTCTGTGCTACCTTAATATTTTTACAAGAACCTCCTGCCCACTAGTGGTCTTGGCTATTGCTGGTGATTTATGTGGAGAAGAAAGAGGAAATAATTTTGCCCCAGCAATATTGTGAGGAGAAAAAAAGTAGAATTTATAACTTTTTCTCAACCTGCTCTGTCCCTGCCTTCTGGCCATTCCTGCCCTAGTCTGTGACCCATCATCCCAGCCCAATAGAACTTTTTATCTTATTAATTTTCTCAAAGATTTTATTCAATTTATCTCAGAATATGTTTTCTTCTGTAGTTTATCTATGTTTGTTTTTTGAAAATAAAGTCAGCAGCACATGCAGATTTGCTATCCTGATTGATCTCCACGAATATTTTGTCAGAAGCCAGCAAGTATGCTTATTATCTCCTTTTCTAAATAAACAGGGTTTTATTATTATTATTATTATTTATTTTTATCCACCACCATACATTGTTCATACTCTGGAGAGCAATGCACTCTTCTGTCAAGTTGTCATTCCTACTCTCTATCTTTCCCCTTAAATTTAGCCTTATCACTATCCGTTTGCTCATCTTACTACATGACTAGACTCCACTGGCCTATTGGATCACATACTAAAACTGCCTAATGAGCACCACACACAAAGACTGCTTAGCAGAGAGTGGAAAGAAGGCCAAGTGGGTAGAAAATGTTTCTTCCATTTCAACACAGATTCAACTTCCAACATCCATTTGAAACTACCAAATTATTTTATATGGTCTCTAAAGGCTCTCTTAGGTATTGGCCTGTGTGAAATTAAAAAAGACATAATTTAGAGTATAGCAGTTTCAAGGTTTTCATTAAAAAGTTAATTATTAAAAAAATAATAGAAGTTAAAAAATTAATTAAATTTGTAACATTGGCTACATGTGCCTTATGATGAATAAAATAAATTTACATAGCAAGGAATTATTAAACTTTTAAGAAAAATCAAAATCTTAGTAATATATAAAATAAAAATCTTAATGGTTTGATTAATTTTCTCATTCCCTAAAGAGTTCTGATTAAAGGGTACTTTTAAAGTATACAAAAGGCCACTATTATATTTAGCTGTATATTTGGTCAGTAAATACACAGTAAATTAAGAAAATACTGAGATGAATTTTGTTAATCACATTGGTCTTCAGTTAGTGAAGTATTATTTTACTGTGTGGAGATGCTTTGAAACTATTACATCTCCTGAAATGTGCAACTTCATGAAACTTTTAAAAAGTCAAATCCAATATTTATTTCAGAATTTTTAAAAGTAAGTTACAACTTAGCAATACAGTATCTTAAACTAAGAGAAAAATAAAATAAAAATCAGTAAATAACTTTCCATATAGAAACAGCATAAAATGTTTTCTAAAAAACAATGTAGTCTCTAGTAAAATAAGAAATAAACATCACATGATTTTTCTTCTGAGTATTATGTAATATACACACAAATGATTTAATAAGATAAACACTACCAATAGGTTTTTATTTTCTAATGATTGTCACTAGAATTACATAAACATTCCACTTGTGAATGATTGTGCAGAGAATAAAAATTAGTAAGTATCAAAATATTTTTAAAAACATTCATGTTCTCAATTAAATTGATTGAAATTTTTTTTATATTTGTGTGGAAATTGTCAAGAAATTAAAAGCTTAAGCTAAAAGAGATTCACAATTAAATAAAGTATACATGTTTAGTTATTCATAATAATAATAAAAAATAATGATAAAAGTAATCGACTAACAAATATGTGTCAATGTAGTATAAGGACAAAATTTAGAAGATAACTTTAAAACTTCAAAATGTGTCGTAAGATTATACTGCAGATGCAGTTACACCAAAGGGTATATCTAATGTTATAGTCTGTGAAGGCTTTCCTGACTTCTTCTGACTGATGTCTTTAAAATAAAATGTGAAAGTTGAGAATGCATGAAAAATCCATGAAGTATAACTACAACTTTTTTAAATGGAGGAAACTGATATAAAAGTAGTTCACAGTAAACTGTGTTTCACTACTATTATAAACTTAATTGCCCTCCCTTAATTCACAAGTTGAAGCCATGTCTCATACTACCTTAGAATGTGACTCTATTTGAAAATATGGCCTTTAAAAAGAGGTGTATGTTAAAATGAGGATCTTAGCGGTCCTAATTCAATTTAGCTGGTGATCTTAAAAGAGAAACTTGGACATGCAGAAACACCAGGAGCACATACACAGAGGAAAAAGACCCCATGAAGACCCAGCAAAAAGGTGGACATCTGCAAGCCGAGAACAGAAGCCTTAGAAGAATAAGCCTGCTGATTCAATGATCTGATTTACAACCACAGAACAGTGAGAAAATATATTTCTGTCATTTAAGCTACCCAGTCAGTGTTATTTTAGTATGGAGCCCTAGCAAACTAATACCTTCCTAAGACACTCAGTTTTACTTATGCTTCTTGTTCACAAAAAGATCCAAACATTGAAGATCATGGCTATTTCCATATGTTTATGTGTTTGTCTATGTTTGTATGTGGGTAATTGTTTGCCTCTGTGTTGCATATGTTGATATTTTTGTTCCCATACTTTGTTGTACTATGCATCTGAGTATTTTGTATATTTTTGATAATATACAACATATCCTTTATCAGATATGTTTTTGGCAGATATTTTCTCCCAGTCTGTGGCTTGTCTTCTCATTCTCTTTATATTGCCTTCCTCAGAGCAGAAGTTTTAAAAAGTAATTAAGTCCAGTTTATAAATGATTTCTTTTATATATCATGTCTTTTGTGTTGTACCTAAAAAATCAATGCCATGTCCAAGGTTATCTAGGTTCTCTCCTATGTTATCTTCTAGGAGTTTTATAGGCATTGTTTTATATTTTGGTCTATGTTGTATCTTTAGTTAATATTTGTGGGAACTGTACGTTCGTTCTGTGTTTACATTCTTCTTTTATGTTCAGTAGTTCCAGCATTCCTTGTAGAAAAGACTCTGTTTGATCCATTGTATTGCCTTTAATCTTTTGTCAAAGAATAGTTGACGATATTTATGTAAAGCTGTTTTTTGGGCTCTCCATTCTGTTCTATTAATCTGCCCATTCTTTCACTAATATCACATCATTTTGATTACTATAGCTTTACAGTAAGTTTTGAAGTTGGATAGTGTCAGTCCTCCAAGTTTGTTTTTCTCTTTGAATATTGTATTGGCTATTCTGTATCTTTAGCTTATCCATATAAACTTTAGAATCAATTTGTCAATATCTGACAAATAACTTGCTGAAGTTTTGATTAGAATTGCCCTGAATTTACAGATCAAGTTAGTGAAAACTGATATGTTGACAATATTGAGTCTTCCCATCATGAACATAAAATACCTCTTCATTTTTTTTCTTTTTATTTCATTCACCAGAGTTTTTTAGTTTTTCTCATTATAGATCCTGTGCTTATTTTGTTAGATTTATATCTAAGTATTTCATTTTTAGGAGTGCATATATAAATGGCATTTTGTATTTAATTTCAAATTTTACTTATTTATTTCTGGTCTATAGGAAAATGATTGAATTTTGTATATTAGCCTTTCATTCTCAACCTCACTGTAATCTCATATTAGTTCCAGAAGTTTTTTGTTTGTTTGTTTGTTTTTTTATTATGGTGACAGTGGTTAACGAAATCCAATGAGTTTCATCTGTACACTTTAACATTGAGGCATATATGCATATATTTACACTGTGTGTTCACCTCCCATAGTTAGATTTCTTTCTGTCACCACATATTTGACTCCTTTACCTTGTCTACAATCCCCACTCCCCTCCCCACTACCCTCTGGTAACCACTAGTCCACGTGTCCATGTCCATGAGTCTCTGTTTGTTTGTCCTGTTCATTTGTTGCTTTTTGGTTTATATCCCACGTTTAAGCGATATCATGTGATTTTCAACTTTTTCTGCCTGGCTTATTTTGTTTAGCATGATAATCTCGAGTTTCATTCAATTTGTCGCAAATGGCAGTATTTTTCATTGTATATATGTACCACAGCTTCTTTAGCCAATCATTTATTATAAGACAGTTCAGTTCCTTCCATGTCCTGGCCACTGTGAATCATGCTGCTATGAACACCAGTGTAAAAATATCTTTTTGGATATGGATTTTCAAGTCTTTGGGGTAAATATTCAATAGAGGGATTGCTGGATCATATGGTAGATCAATTTTTAGTTTTTTGAGGAACCTCCATACTGTTTCTCATAGTGGCTTTATTGATTATTTTGCATTTTCTACATAAATGATTATAATATCTGCAAATAAAGAAAGTTTCGTTTTTTCTTTCCCAAACTTTACACTTATAATTTAAGTATCTTGTGTTATCATATTACCTAAGACTTCCAGAGCAATGATTTAAAGCCATGGTGATAGGAAAAAATCTTGATTATAGCAGAAAAGTTTGGAGTTTCTTACCATTAAATATGATATTATCTATAGTCTTTTTTTTTTGTAGATATTTTTTACCAAGTTGAAATCTTCCTCTATTCCTTGTTTACTGAGATGTTTTATTATGAATAGATGTTGAATTTTATCAAATATTCTTCTTCTGCATTTATTGGTATTATCATTTAATTTGCTTTTATAGGCTCTTGACATGGTAAATTACATTAATTATTTTTTTGAATGTTGAATCAGTCTTTCATATATGGAATAAATTCTACTTGGTTGTGATTTAAAGAGAGATTAAAGATAACTGGTAAAATTTCCTTCTTAAATTTGGTAGAATTCATCAGAGAAACCATTTGGGCCTGGATTCTTTTGTTTTGGAAGGTTATTAATTATTGATTCATTTTATAATAGGTATAACCTATTCAGATTGCTTATTTCTTCTTTTGTATTTCTAAGCTCAAAAACTTTAAAAGTTTTCTATTTGAATGAATAACTGGAACCATCCCATAGCAATTAAACTAGAAATTGGTAACATCATTAATATACATAAATTTTAAAGGCACAACTGGAAATATATACTGGATATTAAAATTCTTAAAAACTAATTGCCCAAATAATGCAAGTTCAAAATATTTTTCTCTGTCATTAAGTTAGAATAGAATACCCAGTAAATGATTATGGAAGATTATTAATTATCAGAATACATTATATTAAGTAATATGTGAAAATGCATCTCAATATAGACAGTATTTGATTATGCTTTTTTGTTTTTACTTTTTTTCTATAATTTATCTAAATTCATCATGTAGTTTGAGAAAAAGTTTCAGAGAAATAATTACTCATGGTTCAGTCTAAAAATCACTTATTTAAGGTACTTGAAAAAAGTCAAATTTCCTAGTTAGTGTAAGAAAATGCTGTATAATTATATTTTTAAATATCAGGCTCCTGTTAGTAAAGGAAATGACAAATGTCATCATGCCTGGAAATACACAGCCCACAAGATTCAGAAGGCCATATTGTAATGGAGTGAATAAACCTTTAACAAGAACTTCAAAGACAAAGCTCCTGACTCATTGATCTGTCTTAGTCCAGTATTAAGAAATGCCTGATTACTTAGTGTCCATTTCAGAGTAAGCTAACTGCCTCTCTTGAGAGGAATGCGAGGTTTTTACTAAAATAGCTAGAAGCTAAGTAGGTAGAAGACTTCCAGTTAATACACTTTTCCAAGTACTTATAAAAGGAATTTCTGTCAAGCCATACAGACGATTCTGCCTTCAGTAACCTAAAAGCTTCTTTCCAGGGGAAAGAGACAATTAATTATTAGTCTCTAAAGTGCCTAACTTTAGCTACTTCTTCCATCAGGGTAAAAAATTAGATCATTTTAAAAGATATCTGATTTTTCTTTTATCATAATCTAAGATTAATAGCATCTTGGAGTTTGGTCCAGTCATTTTTATAAAAATCCATTTTCCACATTACTGGAAAAGATCATAGTGAGTTTCATGACTAATTTGTTTATTACATAGAAACAATTATGTTCTTTTTTCAGAAATTATTAGAACTACAGACACAATACATTTTGATTTTTAAAAATTGGCTTTCCGAATAAATAGTGAAAATCCCTAATATTCTATGAAGCTCATAGTTATATTGTTTTTATATAGTTAATATACTTATAAAATAATTTTTCTTATTTTTATGAAGTTATTGAGCTCAGAAACTAAAATCTCTTTCTCTACCAGGCAGCAGAAATATATTTACAACATATAATTCAGCATGTATATAGTTTTTGACTTTTAGTTTTTGTCTTTAGCCTTAAAACAACCTGTCAAGATCTTGTTCTCCAAAATTAGTTAGGTTAGTTCTAATTATTTTCCATCCCTTTCAATGTAGTTATGTTATTCATTTTTCTAAAAAAATTTAGTTAGGTTAATTTCTTAGTGTATGTATTTCCTTATGAGTCCTCCACAACCACCATGATCTTTTTGGCTGTAATTATTTGTTTATTTTTGAAATATGCAAAAAAAATTATGATCCTAAGAGTCAGAGATTTTGCTTTTTTAAAAATATTTTTATTTTAAAGTAGAATGGAATTTTAATCATATATTAAATATGTTCTGAAAAAGTTCCAGAATTTCTTATGATATGTATATTTGCAATAAAATAAATTAATAAGAGCACTGGTAACATTGTTAATGATTATGCCATTATTATACATAGATTTGTTTTTTAAGTACTTCATGCAATTTTATAACTAATCTTAAGTAAGGCAAAAATCAGTATGTATCTCACTAATATTTTAAGCACATCTGTAATACTTCATCTCTTTGTCACAATATTAAAAGTGAGGAAGAAAACAAATATTAAAAGTAGTTCAAAGCTATGATGAAATTAGAAGTAAAACCTGGAGAAATGCACTTGTGTTGAAATTTCAGCATTCACTATTGGTATGTTTTTTGTAATAAATGCCTATTGTTCTCAACATTGATTCACCATTAATGTTTGCTTTTAACTAAGTTGAAAATCTGACTAGTTTATGCAAGTGATAGTATTGCTTAGAAAAATAAAAAACAGGTTAAAAAAACATTAACAAAACTTTAGAAAAAAAATTCATTTATAATGTCAACATACAACTTCAGTCCTAAAGTCAACATTTATTATAAAAATAAAATATGTGCTTAAGTCATACTCTTGCCATAAAGACTAGTTACACATTCTATATTTAAATTACAAAAGTATGTCTTCCATTTGCACATAGCAGAATGAATGAATTTAGGTGCACACAAAATTACATTTAAATATTAGCAAGTATATATATTTTTAAACAAACTGGATATTGTATAATTCCTCAATGTAAACTCAGTAGTATATTTGTTAACATTTAAAATAGTTTTTAATATTTTCAGTTTCTCACATTTGTTTAAGTTCTGAATCATCTCTTCATTCTATATCACAAATACTTTTTTGTTTTATTTTTAAAGTGCACTTCTGAATATTTTTTTTAATGTAAAGTATGCCTTGAATGATTTTATTTGGTACTTTCATCTTAGATTTAGTGTTTGTGCAAGCATCTTTTAACAATTCTAAAAATAAGATTTTCTAAATATTTTCTACCATATTAATTTTGGAAAAGTTGCAGTGGGTCCACCAAATAATTAAGGACAATAACTTCTTATTCTCCTATTTGGCTTTTATTTATTTAATATAATAATACAATGTTTAGATTTGGTTGAAAATTGTCACATTTTTTAAGTCCTTGCGGTTTACAAACATTATATCTACACTCAAGTTATCTCGCACTGTATGATAAAGATACCTGACTGAACAAGGAAGAACAGAAAAACAAGACAGGAGTTACATTTTCAGGTTTCATAGAGAATACAACTGTATCCCAACTACATCCAAAATGAAATAGCTATCTTAATGATATCATGGTGCCTGATCTCTTTTGCCTTCAGTGAGATTTCCCCATTACTCTGCCATGTGATGCTCAGTATTGGCTGTACATTGGAATCAGCTGGGAGCTTTAAACAATACTTATGACTGAATCCCATCTCAGACATTCTGATTTAATTGATATAGAATACATCCTGGAAATTGAGATTTTTAAAAACTCACTGAGAAGTGATTCTAAGGTATAGTCAAGTTTGATGACCATGGCCTTAGTGACTCCATCATGCGTTCACCTCTGGTTCTCCTTATATTGTTCTTGACTGCATTGCACTCTCCCTCAACTCGTTGGCTTATTTTTTTCTGCTACAACTTATTTATATTAACTTCCCTTTGTGTGTTTCACAACCACATCTCTTGGTGAGAAAACATCTGAGCAGATCCAATCAGCTTTGTCCACTGTGTCAAGGGGGGCAGAACAAAAAAACACAACTATTTATGCTAAAGGAATAGTTGAGGCTATTTTCTCAGAAGATGGTTGTGAATATCGTAGATACTTTGAGTCAATGGGCTCATTTCTGTGTCCAATGTTTACTTACTTTATCATGTAAAGAGATTTTTGTAGTAGTAATAACATGCAGAACAATTTTTTAAATTAAGCTGCATTTTTAAAAAGAGGAACCTAACAGTATTTCCTTATTTGGATTCACCTTCAGATAGATATAAAATGTTTTCATCATTTTTGTTAGGCTAAAAGAAAGAAAATATTGTTATGTTTATTAAATTGGCATGTTGTTGTTAATAATACAATTTTCATTGTATTATATGATAATAATACAGTTGTCATGATAATATGATAATAATATAATTGTTATTGTTTTTACTAGAATCACCATTGAGCCTTGGAGAATATCACTGTGATTGTCACAGGATTCAGAGATCCCCCTATTAATTTATCCCAAGGCTTTTACTTTGGAAATCTGTTAATTTGAAGATGTTTCCAGAAAGCTCCATCTAATGTTGATTCTGCTATTCTACCATCACTCAGACAACTTAGAAATGAATCAAAGGAAATATTCCAAGTTTATCATTTTTTAGGTCAAATGGATGAACTTGGGCTACATATTAGAAAACTTTCTGCTATTTTGCAGTCAAGTCTGCTGGTCTGAGAAGGCCTACAGACTATTTGTTTTATCATATGGTGATTATTCCTTCCTTTCTTTGTATGTGGTCTTGCAAAGAATTTAAATCAATAATACAATTTGAAAGAATAAACAACAGAAGGAAATAAGTGTTGTTTTACTATATTGAATTATTTCATATGACTCAGAGGATGAAGAACAAAATGTGACATAGTCCTTTAAAAAATTCTATAAACTATAAATATATGTGCAAATATTTGTTGAAATTATATGATATTTTAAAGATTTTATGACTATATTACATTTCTTCTAAAACAGTTTGCTGCTTTTGTTATTAAAAAATTATTTAGTATGATTCAGAAGTAACTATTTATTTTTAGTCAATAGTACAGATTAGTTTTTGCTTGCAAATCAACAAATATTTGATTCTACTTCTGAATGCTTGTTCAGGATTTAGTCAGTAGAGTTCTATGGCTATGGTATAAAACAAATGAAAATGCATTGGTAACACAGTCTAACAAAAAATACAATGTCTTGCTGCACTTAAGCATATTATTACATTGCTCCAGATTGTGTAGACCCTACTAGGATCAGGAGGCTGCCTATATCTCAGATGAGGTAAGTGATGCACTGTACCTCACCTTTTTACATTATGTTTTTAATCTTTAATAAGATATTAAGAAAATAACTGACATTAATTTGACAACATAAGATTTCGGACAGATACTATAAGCATTATATTTGTATATGCACATTACATGTCGACAATTATATATTTATTTGCTAATTCAAAAAATATTTCTTGAGTATTTACTATAGTAGTTTCAGTAACTATAACTATTCTATAAATTGGTTAATATCAGAAACAAAACAAATGAGATATGTGCCTCCTTAGAGCTTATATTCTAAAGAAAAACCTAATATAAACACATAAAAAGTAAATAAACAAGATAATAATTGATAGTACACATGCTATAAGTGAATTTTAAAAATGATGAAGAGATACAGAGAAACCAGGCAGAGTAATGAAAGGAAGTCTGAAGTAATAGCTAAGCTGCACTCTCAAGGACAAGAAGGAGTCAATTGTATATAGAATTATGGGAAGACCATTTCTTAATGAAAGTATAACAAGAGCAAAGAAACAGAAATGGGAGACTGAGATGTTCACAAAAAAGAAAGTAGGTTTTTGCGTTTGGAAAATAAAAAGTCAGGAAGAGAACATGTAAAGCATTACAAGTCATAGGGAAGAGCCAGAGTCTACAAGATCTTGTGATCTTGGGGGTTTGTAGAAAATGAAATATAGTGCACCATTAAATATTTTTAAGCAGAAAATAACTAGATATAATATATTTAAAAATTTCTCTGTTATATCAGTGGGAAAATATTCTATTTTTAAACTAGTAAAAAGACAAAATTAACAAAAGCTAATTAGTATGTGTAGTGAGGTTGCTCCAGTAGCCATTATTCCCTTCTTCCTTTGCATAACAGAATGCTGTATTTCTCAGCTTCATTTGCAAGTAAGTATGGGAAATAGTTTATGCAATTCCGGGATCACACCTTTTAAAAAGGAAACTGTGCTTCATCTCTTCATTTCTCTCTTAATGATAGAAACACAGGAATTTGTATAGCCAGCTTCTACCATGAAGGCAAGGAAAACCTCCTTTGAAATGGTGGAGAGAAATGAATCTGATCTCTGTATGACTTCATACATCAGAATTGTCTACCTGTAACTCTGGCTTACTGTGATTTGTCACAGTTAAGAGATATAATTCTATTGTTTTTTTCTCAAATCTCTGCTATTTTGGGTCTTTTTGTGACGATAGATTAGTCTTTACAGTTGTCCCACCCTTATTAATGGTTTGCATTTTCTAAAGTTTCAGTTATCCTCGACACTGAGATCTGGAAATATTAAATGGAGATTTTCAGATATTAAAAATGCATATGTTTTAAATTTCAAACTGTTCTGAATAACATGATGAAATCTTATGCTGTCTAGCTCCATCATGCTTGGGACATAAATCACTCCTTTGTCCAGTGTATTCGTGCTGTATATGGTACTGCCCATTAGTAATTCAGTAATTAGTAATAGCCATCTCAGTTATCAGATCAGCTGGTGTGGTATTCCAGTGCTTGTATTCAAGTAATGCTTATTTTTCTTTATAATAACGGCCCGAAAGCACAAGAGTAGTGATGCTAGCAACTCAGATATGCCAAAGAGAAACCATAAAGTGGTCTTTTAAGTGGAAGGTATATAGGTTTGTAGGAAAAAAAATGTAGTATATATAAAGTTTAATACCAGCCGGAGTTTCAGGTATTCACTGGAGGTTTTGGAATGTATCTCCCATAAATGATGGGAGACTAATGTACTTATAACAGAAAGCTAAAATAAATTTTTCAAAAAGTTGAAGTAGAATTAATTACTAATGTGGGATTCTTATTAACTCCCACTTAAATGCTATATCCGATAATAATAAAAACCATAATTTCAGTTCTCATTTTTTAAATTGTTAGATTATTATTTAATAGCATTATACTTTCAATTTAAGTGATCTATTCCATGACAATTGGACTTTCAGGTAGAAACTAGGGTAAATATGTTGAAGGTGGGAAATTATCTTCAGGATATCTAATTTCAGGGCATATAACAGCATTCTAATGTGTTCTATTGAGCTTCCTCAAATTCTGTTTCCCCAGTCAATTATTTCATAGCTTGAATTGTCACTCTCCAGTGGCTTCTTCTGAAAGCAAAACAGCCAATTTGCCTTAGACTTTCTTCCTGTATCATTTGTCCTAAATAATCCTAGTTTGGTTTTATTTTTGCCACTCAGAATCATGAAATAAGGCAATAAAAAATATTTGGTGTCAAATACAATCATTTAGAACAGCTGAAAAACATGTAGAACACACAGGGAGGTCAATGTGTATGACAGGACTAAGGTTAGTTATATGTATTTAAATGATGTTTGGAAAACTCTCTTATATTTGAATTTTGGTGAGAAATAGAGTAGAGAAGGATAACATTATTACAAAAATGAATTTATTATTAGGTGATTCATCTATTTTAAGCCTATAAAATTTTATTTCAAATTTATTTAACCACTTAAGGAATAAAAATGTACATTTATAGTAATTTCTAAGTTCCTATATTGATATTTACTCTTTCCAGTCCTTTGTCAGTATATGTTTAAATCAGATTTCAGCAACACTATAGAAGGGTCAGATTTTCACACCTATCCAAGGCTCTGCAACACTCATATAAAATGCATTTTGAAGACTAATTGGCAGGGAAGAGAGCCAGGATCTTGGGTGGCATTGCCTTCCATGAGGAGCAGATGGAGTACCCACCTGGGGAATTGTAATATGCACTTAATTGAAATGAAGTCAGAGTTACGCAGCAGAGACTACATTTAGAATAATAGAATCTTTATAGTTTTACTTTTCTTTTTATTCCTTTTCTTAGTTTTAACTATATAAATATTGCATATAATTGGATTTTTGATATTTTCATTTCTAGAGGATCTTATAACAATTATAATCCTTCCAAAATTCTTGAAAAAAATTCCAAAGTTTGAACACATTAAATTATATATACAACAGATACTTAGAATGCTTTGAGGAAGTGAAATATTTTGATCAACTGGTTTTCTGATGAACTGAATGATTATCAACCCAATCCTATCCTGATGGGAATGGTACTATACCCAGCATTATTAAGCATAAAACAGGAGCTCAAATATCTAGTAAGAATAAAATAAAAATAATTTTTGTTTCCATTCTCAATGTCAACCATTTTTTTCCCCAAAGTGTTTGATAATGCTCTCTTACATAAGTGGAAAAATTGATTATCTACACCGTTATTAACACTTTTTAAGTGTCTTTTGGTGACAATTTTGAGACTGAATCCACATTTGTACTGTTGGAATTCAGTTAAGTGAACTCTTTCAGCCGTTCCAGTTAAGGCGGGATATCCAGCATTGAATCTTCAGAGATAATAAGACAATCTCTGTCCTCCAGGAGTTCACAGGCTGTTGAGACACAATCAGTGTCCTGGAAGAGACTTTTACGTAAAATCCTAGCTTGCATGGGCTTGATTTACATCATTACCTCAGTTATTCTCCAGCTTAAACTTCTTTGAGAGTACCACCTGCCTTCCCAGTAAAAGTAAAACCCTTTAAGATAACATTCAAGACAGTTTATATCTGTTCTGAAGTTTAGGGGGAAAAAAAAAGAACCTTAGTCTTTAGGTAGCAACAGGGAGTTGACATGAACTCTCAGTCAAGGATGAAAAGTTTTCAGAATAGGTTCCAAGAAGGCATTGTTAGATATCCTCCCTAGAAAAATAAGAGATACTCTTGGGAATGCAGAAAATTTCATACAGTCCATTCTTCTATCATGATAAATATGTTTCTAAAAATTGCCAATCTAAGCAAAATAATGCAACAAAAACCACAGATGCTCAACAGTCAAAATCTTTTTCAATGACGCCCTAAAAAATAGGAAGTTAATAAAAATGATGGTATATTTTATACATACATGCTTTATAAATACATAAATACTACAATATATATGGCACTTTATCCCCCCCCCCCCAAAAAAAAAGTGAAGTTTGCTTGTGGGAGTGAGCAACAAAAGAACAAAACCCTGTGAGTTACTATTATATGGTAGAAGGAGGGTTCTCAGAAATGAGACAAAATTTGTAGCATGAGATGTGTATGAGTGTAGCTCATAGTACACATGGTGAACTGAGGTAGCTGGTAGATATTTGGGGTATGTGTGCTTGAATTTTATACAGCAGCTCATTCACTGAATGCATTTTTCTGGGTTCATCAGTGATTCTGGAAGAGGAAATCGCATATCAACAATTGTGAAATTTGCATTATGCTTAAAATGTTCCCTAATATATCAATCATATTGGAACAAATTCTCTTCTCAAAACAAGTATTGTAGCAGAATTGACTGTATTCAGTGATTGGGATATTTTAACAACTCTGTGAGCCACCTGCTCATGAATTTATAGCACTTATTCCACAATTAGAGATAAAAGGCTGAAGATTTTAAGGTTGAATTAGGAGCGCACTTGAAATTCTTTTATGAAAAGGGCGATAAGTCAATCAATTCAAGTGTTCTAATGGACATTAAACCTGTTAAATGAAAGTAGAAAATAAGGGGCACTGGATTCTTCAAGCAGGAGTTGCAGAGCACAGCCATCAAGGGGGTGTAGGAGCAGAAGAGAAACTTGAGCTGAGGAGCATAACATGTCCTGTCATTCTAATTGTGCTTAGTCTGGTTTCTGCTTATTGTTAACTAAGCAGAAATATATAAAAGTCATCCTCAGAGTATTTTTGTCACTGACAGCTTTAAATAAATGCAGCTGTTTTGCAGATTTATAAAAATTTTATTTGTGTGTCTTAACATAAACATCATTACAAAAGTGATGCCCACCTCTCACACCCAGAAGATATATTAATTGAGGCATACAGAACTGAGTCTGCAAAACTGCTTGAAAACAGTTTACATCATTGCAGCCAGGAAATCGTGCTTGACCTTGTTTGTCAGGAAAGAGGGGAGATTCCAGGATCTGTGTATTTTAAATGACTTAATTCCTTCACATACAACTATAATATGTTGCTCATTATAATCATATGAATCTTTTAAATGCTTGTCAGAATCATATTTTCTAAAATGTCTTTAAAGTATGAATAGAAATCAAGACAATATTATCAGAGATGGGATTGAGTTGTAAAATATTTTTTAAAAAAGAAATAATGGGGGTAAATGGTCTGAAATCATGTAAACTAGGTTTGAATCTAGTAGCAATAACATTACTGGATTATGTGACAGTGAATATAGCATAAACAGAAAAGTCATCAAATGAGATAATTCAAAATTTATCTTAATATATAAAGATTCTTATTTCAAAGATACACTTCCAAACTCATTTTACAAGGCAAGCATTACCCTAATACCAAATCTAGACAAAAAAATTACAAAAAAAAGAGAAATTACAGCCCAATATCCCTGATAAACATAGATGTAAAAATTATCAACACAGTATAAGCAAATTGAATTCAGCAGGCCATCAAAAGTATCATACACTATGATCAAGTAGGATTTATTCCAGGGAAGCAAGGACGGTTCAATATTCTCAAATCAATCAAATGATAATCACATTAACAAAACAAAAGATAAAAATCATATGATTATCTCAATAGATGTAGAAAAAAAAGCTTTTTGGCCAAATTCATCATTGATTTATGAAAACACTTGGAAAAAAATGAGTATAGAGAAAATGTACCTCAACTTAATAAAGGCCATATAGGACAAACCCACATCATACTCATTGTTGAAAAGCAGACAGCTTTTTTGTCTTAGATCAGGAACAGAACAAGGACGCCTTATATCTACCCTTTTATTTAGCATCATGTATTTGTACATATATGTATATATACACATGTTTATATATATAATAGAATATTACTCAGCTATATATGTTATTACTCGGCCATACAAAGAAATTAAATCTTTTTTATTTTCAACAATATGGGTGTACCTAGAAGGTATTATGCTAAGTGAAATACGTCAGCTAGAGAAAGACAAATTTTACATAATTTTACTTATACGTGGAATCTAGAAAATAAAATGAACAAATAAATCAAAACAAAACAAAACTCATAGATACAGAGAAAAAAATTGATGATTACCAGAGAGGATAGGCATGAAGAGATGGGCAAAATAAGCGAAAGGGATTAAGAGGTATGATCTTCCAGTTATAAAATAAATAAAATCACAGAGATTTAATATACAGCTTAAGGAATATTGTCAATAATATTGTAATAATTCTGTAAGGTGACAGATGGTAACTAGACTTATGATAATCATTTCATAATGCATAAAAACATAGAATCACTATGTTGTACCCCTGAAGCTAATATAATATTGTATATCAACTATAATTCAATAAAAAATATTTCTCTTTGAAACTGTATAAGCTTAGTAATGATGTTAGATTTTGAAAAGTATAATTTAAAAAATCTTTACTTACTATTTTTTTAATTTAAAGGAATTGATTCCTATATTCTAAAATATAAACTGGATATCACATCGATATGCAGTGTGTTGGAAGATAAGAAAAATTTTAAAAAAATTAAAGTATGTTTTCTTAACAAAAAAGACATAAACAATATATACCTGAACTTTTTTTTAAAATTAGTAACAGTTACCATTGTTTTTTTACATATATATATTCTTCTACCCCAAATTCTGTTCTTTCTAACAACTCTCTTTTTAAATAAACTTGTATTTCACTAGGAAGATATGCTATGTTTAGTTTCCATAGAAATATATCTTAAATTATTCTAAGCTTTAAATGTAGCTAAATATGCCACCAGGGCAGTGGGGGGCAATGAGAGAGTATAGTAAGGAAATGAATATTTGCTCTCACGTGATCTAAGAGTCATTTAGCCTTGCTGGAATCAAAATGGGATACAGAGGCACAAGATTCCATCTATCAAGGAAATTAAAATAAAGGTTTTTAGTCAGTATTGCCTATCATTTCAAACACGGTAAAACAATGGTGTGTCATGCACAGGGAACTTTTTAACACTTTTTAAGATCTTTAAAAGCAGCTAAATGTAGCAGTAATGTGACATTACCACCACCCTCCCATTTAAGTCATGCTCGTATTTATAACAGTTATGGTGAAAGATTTACTTGCAAAGCAGCCCCTGGTTAATTTAACTAACCCCTGCCTGAGACATACAACAGACAGACAGACAGACAGACAGACAGACACACACACACACACACACACACACACACACACACACACACACACACACACCATTAATTCTATATGTAAGATTATAAATTATTTAAATTCAGCATTCTAACCATGATGGGATGGCTGCTGAGTAATAAATACAAGGGACTAGAAAGCATAAGGATTCATTTGAAAAGTCAATATTTAAAATAAATGGACACAAAATCTCAACGCCTTTCAAGTAACTACTGATGGTGACTGTAAACTATTTTTAATTTCATTTGAAGTCTTTTTTTTTCTACTTTCTAGAATCACAGAACAATGAATCTCAAGTCCAAGCTCCTTGTTGAGTAGATGTAGATAATAAAAGAATGTTTAAATGCCTTGTTTTAAGACACACAGTGATGAATTATAGAACTGGGATTAGTACCCAGAAACAATAAAATTCCTAGTTTATTAAGTATGTTAAATTCAATTTTGCCAGTGTAGACAGAGCAGTTGTGAAGGTTAACATTACACTGAATATCAGCAAAGAGATGTTTAAAAACCCTGAACCATATAATGGGTATTGATAAGCTTATCAAGAGATGCCAACTCTCTCTGCATTTCTGCCTTATATACTCACAACAAAAAAAGGGACTGTAAAATATTAATATTTGAAATATTTAGAATTATAATATTAGGAAGGAAAAACACAGAAATATGTATTTCAGATCTTACAAGTTGAGGCTAGACTCCATTTTTGGCTCTCCCTTGCTGGCAGAGGAAGTTGGTATTCAGTCATACAGAGTCATCTAGCAGCAGGATCAAGCTGGATGTACAGCTCAGCTGCTAAATTGAAGAGTCAAAATTCAGCTCCTACTTTATTGGACCCTGTCTTATTGGCTTGTGGAATATTTAAATAAAGGGAATCTGGGAGTTCTGTAAAGGCAGAAGTCTCCTATGATTTGCTTCTTAGATGCTGGAGATTCTAGTGTTTCTGGAGAGGGTCAGCTGCTGAACAGCGAAGTAGGGAGCCAGGAACACACAGCTGCATTAGAAATCTGCTAACGAATATCACTTCTTCTAGCAGCATGAGTCTACCATGTGTTTTCACATGCTCTGTCCACAGCTTGAAATATTCATCTTTCCACATGCCACCTACCACCACCACACTCACCCCCCCCACCACCGCCACTACCACCACCAAACTTCCCAAACTGCCTGCCTTAAGTATCCTCTTTTTTTATGAAACCTCCCATAAGTACTTTGTTCAAAAGTAATTGGTGCTCCATTGTGATACCATAGGACTTTGTTCTCATTTTTAGTATTGAATCTATCTTTATGCTTTGCAGTCGACCTTTGCTTTGCAAAAGACATTTATATAGGTATGTTGGTTATATGAATGTAATGCTGCAAGTTCACACCAGTTTATATATAATTAGCCCATATGTACTTGCTCTTATTGCCCCCATTTTTAAATCTTTTTTTACCTTAAAAATCATATTTGTGGATTTCATATTTGATTATTCTATCAACCAATGAATGGTAATTAGGCACTTCTTATATGCCAGGAATTCTTCTAGTTACTGGGGTACTAAAAATTAAAAACAGACAAACAACAACCATGCTCTCATAAAAATATATAAATAATCAAATAAACATATTGTATTGTCAAATAATGATAGAGATTATAAAAAATAAAGGAATACAGAAGCTTATGGAAATAGAGGAGTTGAGTGTTATTTTACATAAAAGGACAGAAAAGAACTCATTACAAAGATGACAGTTGAACAGAAACTGAAAGTGAGAAGGTGGATATATTGAGAAAGAACATACTAAAAAGTGTAAACAATTGTAAAATCACTGTTTGATGCATTTGAAGTAAATCAAAGAGACCAGTTTGGCTGGAGCAAACTGGCTTTGGAGGACAGTGGCAGGAAATGACATCAGAGAAAAAATAGTGGAGAGAGAATTTAACTGTAGATCAGGAGCTTGTGGGGAGATATGGGAGGGTTTTTAATAAAAGTGTAATAAGATTTCACTAATACGTTAGAAGAGATTTGTTTCTAGCTACTAGGTCAAGGAATAGACCATAGCAAAGGGTGGAAAGCAGGAAGACTGCTTAGTACATATATTGGGTTAATGTAATAAAGTGTCACAGCCTGGGTGGCTTAAACAAGAAAAACTAGAGAAAATTATTATCTCAAGCTTCTGGAGGCCAGAAGTCTGTGATCAAGGTTTCTGTAGGGTAGGTTCATTAAGAGCGTTATGCAGGAGAAACTGTTCTATGCCTTTTTCTTAGCTTATGGTGATTTTATTTTTTTTTGCAGTCTTTTACGTTCTTTGAATTGTAGATGCATCACCCAGATGTTTACTTTCATCTTCACGTGGCATTAACCTTCTGTGCTTGTCTGACTATATCTAAATTTCTCCTTTTATAGGGGCACTAGTCACGTTGGACCACGGCCCACCTTAATGACCTCATCTTAATTCAACTACATTTACAAAGACTCTACTTCCGAACAAGATCACATTCTCAGGTACGGGATGTTAGAACTTCACTATAACTCTTGAGGGAAACAATTCAACTCATACCAGTACACTGTGGCAAATGGTCTAGTTTAGAGATGATAATGGCTTAGGGCAGAGCATAAACACTGAAGATACAGAGAAGTGGTCAGTGTGAAGATTATTTTGAAGAAAGAGCCAACATATTTTTTTTTATTAAATGGGTGTAGAGTATAAAGAATAAAACAAAGAAAGGAAGAACTCAGGATTTTGGGCTAGATTAATTGCTATGTTCTGAGATTGAGTAGACTAAGTGAGGAGCAGATGTGTGGAGGAAATTTAAAAGTCTGTTTTTTGATATGTTAACATGTTATCATTGAAATCTATCTGATTAGATTTCTAAGCACAGATATTGACAAAACACTTGGATATGTGAGTTTCGCTTATGAAAATTTATAGCTGCAAAAGATTTAATCATTTTAGTCTAATCAATATTTATTATAGATGAGAAAGTCGGTATTTCTTTAAAGCTTTGTTTAAGAAATAAAATGAAGTACTTGCTTTAGCAGCACATATACTAAAACCGGAATGATACGGAGTTGATTGGCATGGTCCCTGTGCAAGGGTGACATGTAAATGTGTGAAATGTTTCATATTTTTGATGTCCCTGTAAACAGTATATTTTCAACAAATTAAAAAGTAAAATTTTACAGTTTATTGTATAGTAAAAAAAATTAATATGAATAAATTAATTAAAATGCCTTGCTTTTAAGGACACTAAAATATGTGGTGATAGCAATAGATATTTTTTTTAAATGTCACATTCAATTCTTTTGACTCTCAATTCAACACTTTTTCAGTCTACTACCAGGCTTTCTTTAGCAATTTTTAGTTCCATATGCAGTTAGTAAATAGCAGTTGGTAGCTTAATGCAACAAAAGGGTAAACAATTACAATTTAGGGTCCATCGGTGGGTGACAAAGCTTCCAGCTTTAGGCCTTTGTTTTCCATTATATTATCACAAAATTCATAAACATGACAAGCTGATCAAAAACATTGCTCTCTTGAATAATTTTGAAAGTTAGATAAAGTTTCCCCCACCTTTACATAGTTTTAGAGCTCTAACATAGAATCTAATGTTGAGACTTTTCTGCCTTGAAGCACAAAAACTGCATCAATCTCTCAATGCTTATTTATGCGTAGCCTGGCAGCTAATTCAGTCGCTATCAAATCCAAGGGAACGTTTTGTCCATTTGAAGATTTGGTTGAGATTAGCTTTCAATATTTGGCCCTCTGACTAAATTTACACTTCAAGATGTTCTGAAAGATATGATTAGGGTGTTGGTCTTCCACTAGCTTTGAACGAAGTTTGATTTTAAGTTAAAGATTCCTTTATTTTTCTCTGTATTACTTCTATTTTGCAATAGAATATTTGTCAAAAATGATTACAGAGAGTGAAGCAAGCCAGACTCTTTAAAATTATTTTTAACTGCTGTGTGTGGATATTTTATCGTGACTGCTCTGGTACTTTTTTAACTGATCATTGTAACAGTAGATTTGCTGCAACCTATAAGAAATAATAGAGTAACTTCAGAAAACTAAAAGATGTTATATCCATCAGGAAGTTGATACTCCTAGGATATTATAGTTACAAACCAGCTAGATGGTTGCTGAGGGTAGTGGTGACTTCGTTCTTTGACCATAGTCAGGAGACCACTGAGTAGCCTCAGCGAATTTCTGAAAGAAAAGAGACAGAATAGGTTTGCCATGGATTGATATATTTTAAAGATTCATATGCGCTTAATGTTCAGGGAGTCAAACTCAATCAAAAGCAGCTCTTAAATGTACCAAGTTTCATCCCTTTTAATGCTTCCTATTAACAAATTCTATCACTAACCAAAGGAAGAAAATAGAAGCAGGGAGAGCATGTAGCTTCCTTTAAGCCAGAATTTTTTGCTCATTTTGCTTTAATTTCTGCTAATAATATTTTGGACATCAATCACACATACCAAAAACATAATAAAGGCTGCATTATGGACAAATGCTAAATATTGAAAATTACTGAATTCCAGTCTAATAATAAAGGATATTTTGTCCTTTGCATTAAAATGTTACAAAATGAATCTCATTAGAAGGCAACATGGGCTGTTTTCTTGTGAGTGTATTCTCTTCTAGATGTTTACTACGAAAAAAAATTAAAAATGGAAAGCATGCCATGTTCATTGTACGTATGCACCCATTTTATGGCTAGAGAAGAAACGATGGAGATAAACATAATTGGAATTATTATGTGACACCTATAAATTAATTTAGCCTGAATGAAAGTTACATCTTTTGTGTTTAAGGGATACATCTTTCGTGTTTAAGAGGCCAGGTGAGTAAAATTACAGAGCTAAATAGTTTTGAGCCACTTTGCTTTTCTAAAAGTCTCGATAAACAGAAGAGATTTCTATCTCTCTCAGGTGGTTTGGATATGACCCCAGTAGAAAGCAAGGGTGGAATTTTTAAATTCCTTCCAGTCATACCTTTTGATTCTATGATTCAGAAATAAAATCAGGCTAATGTGAAATAGAGATGTACATATTCATCAGCTGTAGTGTCCAGTAGAGGGCACTAAAGAGGCAGAACTGCAATGTGGCATTTGCTTGCTATACAGGTAGTTCTTTCAGAAAAGGAAACATGAAAAAATATTTTTTTCAAAGCTCAAATTAATCTGCAAGTTTTGACATTTATTCTTCAAATGCAATGTGAAATTTTAACTTTTTAAATTAAGATTGTTTGACACAATGTGTTCCCTCAATAATCAGTGAAGAGAATCAAATTCCTATAATATGATTGCAATCTTCAGCTGATGTTGTTTCCCATTGAGAGGGAAGCAGAGATTAAATGATTTGTGACCTTCAATGTTTTCTTCTAAATTTAAACAGTAAAATCGTAATCCAATTTTTTTCTAAGATCAATAATATTTATAGAATATCATCAAGTTTGGAGCATCATTTAAATCTTCTTGCCAAGGGTCCTGTTTACATTTCAAGATAACATAGTTTCTACATTATAAATAAATTCAACCAAAACAAATATTGTCATAAAGGGACTGCTTCTTTTTTGTCCTCTAACTTTGTAATCTTTATGAAAATAGGTCAGAAAAAATGTTGGAAAGGTTGAAGAAATGTCCTGAAGGTGAGTGAATTTCAGAACATGACAAAATAAATTAAAAGGTAGCCGTACTCATGGGAGACTATTTTCAATAAATGGTTGAGATACCTAATCTCAAAAAGAACACATTCTATGTATGATATTTTATATTGCCCTAAACCTCTCCTAGTCTGAGACTTATATACTAATAGCAATTAGCATTTACCAGACACTGTGATATCCCTCTCAGTAAGAGTACTGAGCATGTTGCTCCACACCATTCGTGTGGCCACTTGGTCTTTGGACTTACATCGAAAAGCACCCTAAAGAAAAAAGAAAACAAGAATATGTGACTGATAATAAAAATATAATGCTGGAAATTTTGAATTTCAACATTCCTGCAGTTTTGCATTAAAGACCTTCAGGCGTTGTTGGACAATAGCATTTTTTTAAGATTTCGTAGAATCCAAAGCATCTGCTGCTCCCTGGAAAGGGAGAAAACAAAGACTAGAAAAGTTTTTTGGCTTCTGTACAAATTTCGTTGAAGAAGACCTCAATTTTTTTATTTTTTATTTTTATTTTATCCAATTCTGTATACTTGCAGAATGTATATAGTATTAGAGCTGCATTTGTTGACCAGCTACAGCTGTACCCATGATGGTGCTTGCGGGTAATCCATCCTCTCTATGAGGTGGTGCTTTTTCTCAGGAGAAAAACTGAGAGCCATAGAACCACACCTTTCTTTCCCTCCCACTGTTCTGTAAAATGATTAGTCATCATCACAGAGGTAGCTTGGTTTCTCTAAGTCTTATTTGGTTTTCCTACATCTTATTTGGAAGCTGCCAAGATGTAGTCAGATGCAAACACATGATACAGAAGCATTTAAACACTAGAGACAGACAGCATGGCAGCAGCAACTGAGCCTTTTTAATCTCAAGCCATAGATAGCAAGGCAGCAGAACAGAGCAGTTTAACTCAGGGGACAGCAATGAAAAGTGTGGCAGCACATGAGAGCACATGCTGTAACAGGCTGACAGACAACATTTGGCTTGTATCAGGACACGGACTCCAAAGCTATGGAAAGACAGAAAATAAGCTTCTAATTTCCTTCCCAGAAATTAGGTCCAGCTTCTGACTACTGTTCTGTGTTGGTTGGCGTTTTGACTACATAAAAGCAGACAGGCTTTAATTTATGTCTGGTAATGGGCTTTCCTTCTTTTTTATTTTCTTTTTTTTCTTTTTCTTTCTTTTCTTTTCTTTTTCTTTCTTTTTTTTTTTAACTTCTTCAATGTGACTCCGTCTGGCTGGAAAAAAACATATTTCTATTTTTCAAAAGAACCATGTCCCAACTCATATATATGCCTTTATTCATTCATTCTTATATTCATATCTTCAGAAGCACCTACTATGGACCAGGAGTTTATTAGTTGCTAGGGATGTGTCAGTGAGCAAAACTGACAGACGTCTCTGACATCCTGAAGCTTACATACCAAAGTATGGTGACAGAATATAAATCTGCAGAAAACATATAATAGACCAGATGGTAAGCAGACCAAGTAGCAGAGAAAAGCATGAAATGAAACAGAAAATGCCACCTGGGGTATAAGGAAAAGTTGCATTCTTAAATAAAGTGATAAAGGAAAATAAACTTGTAGTAGGTAAAGGAACAAGACCATGTGGTTGTGTGTGTATGTGTATGTGTATAGTAGGGGTACTTATTCTAGAAAGAGAGAAGGACAATGTCAAAAGCACTGAACTGAAAATATTTGTTTTGTTACTTGATTACTTCTAACCAATGATAGCTTGGCATCCACTCTTCTCCCCATTTCTCTTTCTTTCTCCTTTCATTCAAGTCTTCATTTCACAAACATCTACTGATCATTTGTTATGTGCACAGTACTAGTTATTGAAATACCAAAAATAAATAAAATGTCATCCCTTAGCAGATTCAAAGTCTAGAGGAATATATAGGTAAATCTTTATCAGTTCATTCTTGCTTAAAGCTTTCCTATAATTTGTTTCTTAAATTATTTTGAGGTGGTCATATATTGCCTTCCGATCATCCAATACTCTTAAGAATATTTGAACTGGAAAGCTATTCTGGTCATTTAATTATTTCTATGTTTAATTGTTTGGAAGCCTCCTGCCTCTAAGATGGAGGTTTAGTCACTTGAGCTCATTTGACAATGCATGGAAAGTCCAAAGTTCTTTACGAAGGGTTGTACTCTAGTTTCTGCCAGATTTCCTGAGCCAAGGGCCATTTTTCTGTTCCTGACTTGCTGTCCTCATTCTGCATCTCTTGCACCTTGTAGTCTATTCTCTTCTGGTCCCTCACCTTGAATTGGTCTTTCATCTTTGAATTGGCTTCCGGAACTCAAATTCCTCTTATTCCACCAGGTAGTGCTTAGCTATTTCTGATTGTTATTCCTATACTCTTCTCCAAGGCCCTATTTTGCATAACTAAGACTTATGTAGGTTCTCAGCTAAAATAAAATGCCCTTCTACTCTTTTAGCAGCATAGAAATTTCCTTTGTCAGTCTCTTCTGAAAAGAAATAGTAATTTCCAAAAAAAACACATTTTTTTTCTTTATGCTAAAAAATAACATTCACTTAGAGGTTGTTATATAAAATCAGTAAACTTCCTTTTTCTCATATATTTGTATTTCTGACCTTTAATTAGCAAGTCTCCAATGGTTGACTGAGGACAATCCTTTTCAGTCAGCTTTCCTTACAGGCTTTTGGCACTCTCCCTGTCCCCACGCTGCAGTATCATGGGATGCTTCTATTTTCTACTCTGCTCAGATCATCACGGCTCACCTGCCTAAGATGTGATCTGCTTTGTGTCCTTTGAAATAAGCAGCTTTATCTATTGCTGAGCCTCATAGATCAGGGGATGGGGGAGCACTCAAGTATGGTTTCTTTTCAACGGGTTTCACTTTCTTGGGTTCAAGGGCTTTATAGCCAGCTAGCTCAACTTTTATAGCTTTATAGCTCAGTTATCTTCTCCAGACCTCTAACCAGAATCATGCCCCCATTCCATTACTTACTACACACGGGCATTCAGCTGTCAGTTCATAATTGACTGAAATGTGTTATTTGTCCAATGTGAACTCAAGTTAGAAATCTAGCTCTAGAGAAAAGAATCAAAATTGGGAACTTTAACAGGATCTTAGTACTTAACTAAGATGGAATTGCAAAAATAGAAGGTAGAAGAAGGGAAGGAAAATTTCCTACTTCTTATTGGTCTGGATCCACTTGAGACTGAAAATTACCCCCTGTTGATATTGAGAATTCCTCCCTCCAGGAATAGTAGGCTAGAGCCAAGAGTCATGGGATCCTTCTGTGAACATACTCAAGAGAGAGATTTTTCTCATAGGAATTCTCCTTACATCAGGTATGAACAATAGTCACAAATCAGATATTTGCACAATAAGAATTTTGTTATATTAACCCAACTCAGACTCCTTTATGAGAACCAGTTGAAGTAGAAAGATATTATTTGCACTTTCACATGCTCTAGTCCCTTCTTAGAAGTTTCAGGTAAATGGCCCTTCAAACCAAATGTATACATTTTCAGTGTAGAGTTATTATGCTCATTACTATCTAGTTCAAATATCATTCTCTAAGCTTCCCCTGCATCTACCTCTCACCACCACCACCATCACTGCTGCCTCATCACTCAACTCCATTCTAGGTTGTTTACACAGAGTCATGGATGGGCTCTTGGGAGGACAAAGAAAGGGTGCCAATATTGAGATCCGGTTTAGTTCCTGATAGTTGTTCTCTCTCTTAAAATTGTGCCCCAGGGAAGATGGCAAAAATGAAGGACATGCACATGAAAGGGCACAAAGGAGAGGACAAAGTGCTCAAGTTCAAACAATGTCTGCTGATGCCTAAGACGATCTAGGTGGTTATCAGCTCTACACTTTGATGACTCCTTTGTTCTGTCCTAGGAGTCAGAGGACTTTTCTTTTATTCCTACTTCCTTTCCCTTCAAAAATTATTTATTTATATGGAAGTGCTCTTCTCCGCTCCCACCCCACCTTCTACACTGGCATACCATTCTTGTGTTCCTCATGTCACCGTGGCATGGAGCTCTTCACTGAGCTCTCAGCCTTCAGATTATTTCTAGAATCTCTCCTACATCTCACAATCTGTTCCCTTTGGAATACTTCCAAATTTACACTAATGTCCAACATTGAGCAGAATATTTCCTGTCATTCCAGAACTGAGACCTGAGATTTAAAGCTTAGGTTATTAAAAAAAAAAAAGAAGAAGAATAAGACATCAAGTATAGAACAACAGCAAGTGGTATCTAGAAATTCCCTTCAGAGTTCACTAAGAATTGAAGAAATAGACTTGCATCCTGCAAATATCACTCAAGTTTTCTACCCCCAAATCAGACTATATAATCTATAAGCAAATAGACAGAGCTGATACAGGAAGAAGGAATTTACAGAATCTGAAATTGTCAGTGTAGTGGAAAATGTAGGGCTTTCCAATCTGCTCCATGAAGAATAAAGGACAGAAGCATGTTTCTTTCTACCCCAAGGAAGTTGAAAGGACCTTTAAGAGAATCACTCATACAGATGGAGAGGACTGGAAAAAGGGGAAACTGACATTTCACTGTCTGGTTTAATAACCATCATGGGCACAGCTGTAGCTGGTCAACAAATGCAGCTCTAATACTATATACATTCTGCAAATTAATCTGTCTCATACAAGATGTCGGATGAACAGGCGGTGTGCATTACATGCAGAGTCTAATTGATGAAAGTGTCCATGTTCTCTTTGCTGCAGTAATAAAACAGATTCACGAGTTTGCCCAGTATTTGAGAAAATAAAACCGGATTTGGTCCATCAAGATGCTTGGGCCTATAAAAAAACTATGTTAGAAACAACAGGTATAATGAAGACTTTAGAGTAACAAGAAAGAGAACATTTAATCTTCAGGATACCATATATCCTAAATGTTACATTATGCTTGAATTAAGTATCCTTGGATGTCATTATTTAAATATGGTCTTGAATGGTTTGAAATATTATATATATTTATTTTCAACTGTACACATTGCTAAGAAAACTAAGATGTGAGAAGCCTACTCAAGGACTATGTACATATTATGAGAGTTCTAGATGAATTTTATGTGGAAATAGTAAAATATTGTAGTTTTGAAACATCCTTCTCCCCCACAACTCCTCACATCAGGAGAGCAGTTACATGAATATGGATTGTCTCAATTTAGAAGATTTTTTGATCATATCTCCTTTCTTCCTTCTTACTCCCTCTTCATTAGTTTTTTGCCTAATTTATGATATTTAAAGATTTACATGTTAGATAGCTCATTCTTTTACAGTTCAAGAATTATATATATTTCAAATAACATGTTCATTTTCTCTTAAAAATATTGTTTTGTTTTGAAAAATATATATCATAATTCTCCTAGTTTGTAAATACATAAAGCAGAATATGAAAATGTAGCCATATCTGGGTAACTGTACAAAAGGTAATACAACAACAACTTTTAGTATTGAAGCTAAGTTTTTTTTTAAATATATGTGTAAGCATAAATTGTCTTCTGCAATAAAAATTTTTAATGCAAAAAAAACCCCTGTATCTTTTTTTTTGACGGAAATCAATTAATAAAAATAAATATTTACATTGAAATACAGGTAACTTGGTAGCTTCTTCACATTTTCATCTTTTTAAAAGAGTCACATACTAATAGAAAAAGGAAAAATGAAGAAAGAAGGCATGGGGAATGGACTGCAGTGCACCAAAATATACTCTCTCTATTTGGTATGACAAGGATGATCGTCTTTACTATAAGTCAGGTGGGCAGAGCAGATCCATCTAGTCAAGATTCTCCCAAATAGCATGGGCACTGAGCAAGGAGACACAATGGCAAGGGACTGTGAGGCTGACCACTGACATGGAAGCTGAAGAAGGGTTCTAAAGGAACAGGTCAGAGTGGCTTTCCGAATTACACTTCTGGTAGGCATCTTGTGGCAATGAGGATCAGCAGTACTGAAGACAGTAGCATAAGAGACGTACTTGAGTTTTTTGTTTCTTCATCTGGCAGTAGAAATCAGGTGGACCCCTTCTTAAAAAAAAAAAAAAAAAACCTTAATTCTATACAATTCTTGATAATTTGCAGGAGAGGAAAAAATCCTAGGAGTGTGATGATGAACTTTCTAAAAAATTTGACTAATGGAAAAATAACTAGTCTAATTACATTTAGAGAAATAAAAGAATTTGATGCTAATTATGTCCCATAATACATGAAAATGTTTTATACCTAACTCTGTGAATACATTCCAAAGTAGATGACTCTAGATTCAATTATGTTATAGGCAAAAACCAACCATTATCTCCTTTTGTGTACCTTTGTTCCTCTCTCTAGCAGAGATCATAAGCTGACAGTGTTGCGTGCTGTATTTATCTTATAGGTGTTGATTTTGTTTTGGTGTGGCAAGCTAATAAAGAGATTTTATAAAATCAATTTCAGTGTTTAATAATATTGAAATTGTATGTTAGGTTAATGTTTAAAAGAGAAGGGTATCTTTCTCTTACTACAAGCAATCAGCAAGGCATTTCCTTCAAATTATCATGTCTGGATGGCTGAGTTTGCAGACTACACCTAACAGGACCAAGTGAGGTTTAGGAAAGAAGAAAGAATTCAGAAGTCAATCTTTTACACATACACCTTCCCAGGTGTTACCTATATTATAAAAGGAGAGTGTTCAGATGAAGTGAACTGTATGCTTCATAAAGAATGAAGAGAATAGAGAAGAAATACTAAGAGTCTGTTCTATTTTTCTGTGAATCAAGGAGTGGGAGTGAAATCATCAGAAGTAATAGGTGGGGAGGAAATTGAAGCATGAAGGTCGCCTCCTAAAGCCCTAATAAGGAAACTTCAAAAAGATGACATGTATTCAGCCAGACTGAGAAGCATCTTTTCAGAGCTATCAAGTCAATATACTCAGCTTATTCAGTCCACTTTTTTTTTCTCTATGCCTGGTGTCTCAGCTCCAAACCATGGATTTTGCACCGAGGTTAGTTGCTTGTGGGAGAAGGAACACTTTTCATTATCTGGTCACCGAGAAGAAAGAAATCCACAGTCCTAACAGGGCAAGATGTGCCTTGGCTCTCTTGGGGAATTGAAGATTTTGACTTAATTTTTACACAAGTATATTAATAAACATAGCTATGAAGGTCTCTGCAGCATTAATAAAATATTCAACGTGAGGACACTATAGGTTTAGCAGTTCTGTGGGAACTGTGTTATTCTGACACTTCTTTATATATTGTTTCTATGGGAAAATGTACTCTGGTTTTGGAACAATTTACCAAGTTTCAGACTCTCTAGTGGATTTAAGAAAAGAGAAAAATAATACTGTATTTCATTATATAATCTTGGGGGCTTAAAGGTAATTGAATATCTCACTGGTATTTATAATTGGTAATAGTTTGACTGCTTCTGGATGCTTTAAGTGCACAAATAGATATAAGAATTGAAACAAATCAAAATATATTTTTTATTTTGCTATCTCATTACTTGTTATGAATCTTCAATTTAATTAGTTCCAGAGTGTGGGTTGGTGAATGATATAAAGGACACAATGACATTATCTTTGTGTTCTAGTCCTGATAATATCACTGAATATTTAAGTCAATTTAAGATTATTTTGCTTTTCTGAAAAGAAAGATTCAGTGGTTTTGTTCTTAGAAATAGATTATACTCACACTTCATTCTTTTACAAAAGATCAGAGTTTTCTAGGAGATATATAATAATCCTAGATATGTAGAGAATTGACATTAAGATAAGAGATATAGAGCAGTCTTTTCTGTGAAGAATATCGTTTTTTTTAATACCCTCAAAAACGCATCATAGATCTGAAACTTTTCTTTTTAAAGTTTCTCGCTAACAAAACAAAGAATGGAAATTAGCATGAGATAATTGATTAAAACCTAATTCAAAGTCCAATATATTACATTGCATGTATTTAGTATCTAAAAAGAAATAACCCACTAAGGTGAAGCAGATGCGCTATCAGATTCTATCTCTCAATAACACAGTAACACAATTACCTGTTTAGTGTGGTCAATCGTCTAAATAAAGTAATGGCGTAAGCAATACATTGAACATTTGTCTTCGTTGCCATTATTCAATTGTTAATAACATAAGCATTAATGTTATGATAATATTGTTAAGACTAGAGTCAAATTTTTCTACATTTCAAGATATTGATAGAATTTTCCAAGTATCTCTCTACGCTTTATCAACTCCCCTAAATCTACAGAGAAGTTTTACTACAGGCAGATACATGAAATTACTGCTTTATTGGGCCAATGAAATTGTGTATTAAAAGAGATGAGTTCCAAAGATTAATAATATGGCAAAATGTACTGTTTTTTTTTTTTTTTTTTTTTTTTTGCTGGCTAAGCATGAGGCTGAAGGACTAGTTTAATGCCTTTGGTCCAGGACCCGAGGGGATGGTACCTGTAGGAAAATGAAATCTCCTAGAGCAGAGCTGAGCCTTGAAGTTAGGAGGTTGAGTACAAAGAAGAGAACTGTAAAGAGAGACCTCATTCCTAGGAAGATATAGTATCAAGGGGAGTATTATGGTATAGCAGGCTTCATATTCTCTGATCTTCCTACAAATTACTATAAATAGATATTCATATCATTTTGAGCTATCTCAAGGAAGATAGGGTGGTACGTCTGAATCATAGTCTATTGTTAAATTGTCTATTCCACTTTCAAATTGTATATCCCATTTTTAAAAGAACAAGAAATGAGCCCCTCTATTAGAAGAATTCAGTGCATATGTTTGAAATCAAGAAAATGGAAGCAACAAAAGTATAAATCAGTTTCCTCAGTTTAAGTGCACGTTATATGTAAAATTATTCTCCTGTGTGTTTGTATAAGGGGGCGGGGTAGATTAGATATTGCTTAAAGTTTATACCTTGACCTAAGAAAGCAGTCACAATGATAATTGATGACAAATAACTGGGCTTAAATAATATAATACAAGTTACTAATAGCTATCTTTGAAGTTTGGAGATATTGTAAAGACTGTTGAAGAGTTATATATTTCTCCTCAAAAGGAAGGTAGCTTTAAATTTTCATAGTTCTTATTACATTGGCTAAAAATGTTCCCCAAATTTTTCTTGATTCTGTGGGTCCTCTGGCTTCAAAGCTTAGGTCTCGATCCATGGATCTGACATACATCATTAGAAACTATAATATGATTAATTTAGACTCTCTGTCAGTTTTGAAATCGTGAAGTTGTGAGACTACCCCATTTAAAACTATCATGTTAATTCGCCTTTTTATATTTGTGCATTGACAGAACACCTTCAAAAATGAGAGTACGTTATTCACAGGAAAGCAGTAGCTAGAGTAGTAGTGGATCTCAGTACCCTAAACCCCACAGGACAACATGATGAGGGCAAGATGTATACTTCCACATGCAGTGAATTTGTACCACAGTAGAGGACCTGCCAAATTAGAAGACTCTAAGCTTTATGGCTACTGGTACAACTGTTTACCTTCCTCTCTCTAGAGAGAATTATTACTCATTACTCTGGAAAGGAAGCAAGGGGAAGGAGACTTCAGTTGACACATAAAATTAATGATCACACTTCACTATTCTAAAATGTCTCTGGAGACTTTATCTTTAGGAAGACACTTTCTATAGTTTCCAAGACATATTTGATGTTCAAACACATACCCATGATTCAGAAGCAAATAACCAATGTACAGTTTACACAAGATACCCATGAATCATTGTTTCCTTATACTCCATTGAGAAAGTTAGGGTCAGGTAATGACACAAGCCTTCATATATCTAACCATATGAGGAGAGGTAACTATCAAGATATTATTGCACAGGGAGTTCTATATAAGTTACCTTTTTAAGTAACTGTGATTGATTATTTATAGTCAAGGTTGTCAAGCTTCTGTCTACAATTAGTTAAGTAGAAACAGTATACTCAGAGACTTAAAGATGTTTTGTACTCTTATCTCAGTGGACAGCTGCTTTAGCTGACTTTTCATTTTCTCCATTCCTCTCTACAGGAAAGCAAAACAACTTCTGTTTTTCTAACTCAAGGGTTTCTGTTTTTGATATATAATTTGCAAACAGTGAAATGAACAGATCTTAAGTGTATGGTTCCACTAGTTTTGACAAATGCATGCAGCTATATGCACTGAGTTTTTGAACATTTCCATTACTACAGGAAATTCCTTCATGTCTTTCTCTTGTCAAACACATCTTGCCCCCACCAAAGGCAATAAATATTTTGTGATTAGCAACTTCCTTGAATCTTTACTCTCATTTTTGAAGGTTATATTCACCTTCCTGAGTACATCATTCTCAAATGGAAGCTATTTTTTCTCCCTTACTCTACATATCTAAAAGCCTGGAGCAGGACAAATTTTGTTAAATGGTCCTAGTGATTATTTAGTTTCTCCATTCTATAACAAAAGACTCATTATCAATTCTCCTTGTATTCTTTTCATTCTAGGTCTAAGTCACCATCATTTCATCTATAACAACATTGGACTTCATTATGTTTCTCACCTGGATTTGTTCAGTGATATCTTAAGAGGTCTCTCTGACTGGTCTCTGTTGTCTTTAGAGTCTACAGTTTCAGCATTATAAATCAGGTCATGTCATTCCCCAGAATAAAACTCTTTATTTTTTATAGTTGCAATCAGAATGCAATCCAAATTTCTTATTATGATCTCTAAAACCATACCTATTTTTGAGTCCTGATAACTTTTCTGATTTTATTCCCTTCTCTCTCTGACCTGTGTACTACATTCCACTTATACTAAACTGTGACAATTTCTTCTCTAAGTATGAAGAAACAACACCTTCTAATGTCAGTTTAAAACTTTTGAAGATTGGTTTAAATTGGCAACTCATAGATTTGAAATAAAACATAATGTGCCAAATCAATTCCACCAAATCAATTTCACTCACATCCCATTTTAATAAAGCCCCTGGAGTATCCATTAAAAGAGACCAAATGTGGAAAAGGAAGTGAGTAGTGGTAAGAAATTTCATCTCAAATGGGAGAATCTGAAGAGAAAGGGCTACCAGGGACAAAGGAAACCTGTGTTTCCTTTGTCATTCTGTACTGAGTGAGAGGAAATGAAGGTGAACTTCACTTTTGTCATCTAGGTTTCCAAGATTTGTCAGCTAGATTAAAAAAACAGCATGGCGCTTCTACACTTGCAAAGGAGCAGGATGGCCAAGCATTTAGAAATATATATATATATATCAAGTTTTATATTAGAAAAAAAAGAAAGAAAACCCATGAAAATTAAACAGTCTGCTTCCCAGGTTCTATTATATTTTGACTTAGCAGTATTGATTAGAAAAGTAGAGCAGAATAGAAATTAGAGAGGTGCAAAAATGTAGGAAAAAGAGAATAATGTAAGTTAAAATTCAGAAGAAATTCTATTGGTCAGGAAGATCTTACTGAAAATAAAACAGAAGAAAAATGGAGAAACTACTACACAACAACACATAGCAGTTAAACCAAGTAACCTATCTCTTTTATAAAAAGGGCTACAGTGAACAAATACCACTCCAGTGTGGCCTGCAAAAAGGAATCTTTTCTCCCTCTGATTCTATTGGAATGAGAAATTTGTAGGAAAATGAAGTAACAGAATTGCTGATGATCTACTTTACTTCTTCCACTTAGAAAATAGTTTGGAAGAGATTTATACAGCAAAAAGTGAGGTCAAGAGAAAATAGAATGAGTTATTAATAAAAATGCTAACTTGAGCCTATGTATATAAAATAACTTGTACACGTGGTACCTTTTTCTTATTTTTTTATTCAACTTTAATTGATAATAGGATAATAATCATGTAGTTGCATCTACAGTTTTTTACTCTTGTTTAGTTCTTTGACATCACTGATTGGAATGTTCTTTTGACTATGATGTGACGACCCTTATTATTTGAACTGGAGCAACTGGGATAGTAATTTCTCTGCTCTCTGGCCAGATATAGGAAGAATGGGCCTGCTCAAATTGAGCAGTGAGATTGTAACCAATAGTTAACATAGTCCTTTAAGTTAATTATTGGGCATACATTTTCTGATAAATAAGTCATTTCCAGTGCATATTTCAGCTCTCTCTCTCTGTGACATAGTTTGAAGATGGAAAGAAAAATAGAAAAACCAACGCTGTTGTTTGTTTGTTGGCTTGTTTATTTTTGGTTTAAACATGTAGTCAACACATAACCTTATGCAGAAATTAACATAAGTGTGTGGTTGAAGATATACCCATTTTGGCCTCAGTCTGAGGTATTTATTGTCATTACTACAACTGATATTTATTGAGCTAGGAGGTAGCTATTAAATTTCTACATTTTAACTCATGCAATTTTTACAGTAACTTGATACCATAGGTTACTATTATTATGCTCATGTTCAGATAAGAGATTTGATGCCAAAAAGATAAATAACTTACTTCAGTTCACACACTTAACAAGTGGCATGGCCAAGTTTAAACTAAGTAGTCTGGCTCCAGAGTCCAAGACCTGAATCACTCTACATATGTCAGAGGTAATTTAACGTCAAAATTGTTAAGACACAAAGGATCTATTTCAAGGTGATTGAGTCTATGGTTTGAGTTCTCATATTATAAGGGACATTGTCCCTAACAGAAGATCTCCTCAGCTCACTTCCCCTAATCCTCTGAGTTTGAAAAATAGGAGGATTCTCCTCAGGAACATATTCTATCCTTCCTGGAGACTGCATTAACTTGCTTCACCTGCCCTAATTATTAGTTATTCTGAGTTCTAAAATCTTTTGGCTGACTCTATACAAGCACAAATTTTGTTCAACCTAAGACTGCAGAAGTATAAACAATTAACTTTTTAAATACTATGCTGAAAGATATTTTAACTAAAAGTTTAAAATTTCTACCTAATAGTTTTAAAATGTAACATGATAAATTTGGTGTATTTTTATTTGTATTCTTGACACAATGTTACATCTATTCTCTTTTCTTATTCTCATCACCATCCTGAGATAAAGCAGGTCAGGGGTAGTTAATCTTATTTTGGTGATGGGTAAATAGCCTGGAAAATAAAATATTAGGGAGACATGAGAGCTATTTTCAGTTATGTCAAGAGTTGTCATAGAGAAGAAGGATTAGATAATTTTTTACAGACCCAGAGGGCAGACCCAAGACTAGTGGGAGAAGTTGTAGGGAAGCAAATTTAGCTCAATAAATAAAATAGTTGGAGAAATTTCAGATATAGAATGGTCTGCCTTGGTAGGTAGTGCATTTCTCGAAACTAGACAATTTTTAGCAGAAATCTGACTGTGTCGGAAGGTTTTGCAATTAGATGCAACAGAAGTTATGTGAAGTTATAGATCATTGATATACATTGATGTCTCAAAGTATAATGATCTATAAATTGAGAGCATAAATAAACTTAGCGGCATCTTTCTGAGGCTAGATATTAATTAATGCTTTCTGTCATAGCCCAGTACTAATTCTATTGGTAATTTATAATCGTTTAAACCCAAGTGATTGTTTAATGATAATAAAAACATAGTTTTGTGTCCAAAAGTTGATGTAGTTCTTTTCATTGAGAAACACCTGAATCACAGATCACAGAATTTTGTCTTCATTTTTATCCATATCAAGACAGAAAATTTAGTTGAGCTTTACGTCCTGTAGATTGTGTTATGAAACAATGACTCTCTTATTTTATAATGTCATATGCATAGAAATATTATAATTTGAGTGTGCCTTTTCAAAGTTCACAAACTGTCCCAGGCCCAGCTTCATCTTCTGTCTCATTGGCTAAAAAGTTATCTACATAGAATGCACAACTTTCCAAAATATAAGATTAAAAGAAGATTTCTTCACAGTATAAATTTATTATTGAAAACCTTACATTGTCCAGATCAATGGTGAAGCTAACTGGTTTCAAAAGAAAAGATGACACATGCACAAAGAGTTTTATGCAGCTGCCATAAGCCAGAATGCAGTCAGTGCACTGTTACCACAATCAGGAGTTGAGATTTAATCAAAGTGATAAAGTTTGAGTCCTCTTCTATGGCCTAAAAATCCCTGGAGTTTACTTTAGTTATTAAAGCAAAATAAATGTTATAAGCCATAAAGGTTATGTTTATAGTAGGAATGTTAAGGAAGACTACATGCATATTCAGGGCCAGCAACTCCTATGAGAGATTACAGAAATGAATGAAAAAATGGCTACCAGTGCTAAAACCCTGCTACCTATAACATTGTAATGAATAAAAAATTTACCTCATATAGCAGTTACAGTTTTGAAATTACAGTTAGGAAAGAGATAAATTACTACTAATTATATAAAAAGACAGAAATTTCACAGAGAGTTCATATATTAGGTTTTTAATGAATTAACAAAAAGTAAAATGCTTAGATAAATAAATATAATGTGATTATTTCCTCCAAAAATTAAGATTCTCTTTGGCCCCTATTTTCTAGTCTAGCTATGTTTAAATATTAGACTTCATTTTATTTCCTATTGACTGAAATGAAAAAAAAAAAACTTTTTGCAAAAGCATACTCCAAGATACATAAAAACAACTAGCACATAAAACACAAAATTCACAGAAACATACAATCTTACACAAGGCATACACAAGGATCGTAAACACCCATTTTCATAAGTTCTACACAGAGCTCTAAAAGTTTTCATTTCTACTAAAAAAAGATCAAGTTTATTTTCCACTCTAGAACCCCATGTTTTTTCATGCTTTATTATGAAACATTAAAAAAATATGAACTCTGCTGGATCATTATTTTATTCTAATTATTTTTAATCTAACTAATATTTCTTATTAAATTTAGTATTTTGTTTACAGTATTAATTGTGAAGTATCAGTTCCTTTTGTTCTCTGCAGCGTTTAGTACTAAGTTAGTTTCCATACATGATTCTATATATGATCCTTGCTTACTAGAAGTATACAAGATTATATTAATCATAAAAAATTATAGTATCAAAAGAATGATTACCCTTTAGAAATTACTTACAATTGAAATTGTAATTAAGTGGGTCATTTTTTATTTAAAATGGCAAGTTATCTTTTGATTTCTAAGAGAAATATTTAAAATATCATTTAGATGACCTTTTGGTTACTTCATTCTAAACTAACTCTTCTTTCCCTACTCTACATTAAACTTAAGCTCTATAGGTGGATTCTTATTGTGTAAAATCTAATTGAAGTTCAGTTCTGGAGATAATGACCTGTTCTTTGACTCTAGGAGGTGAAGTTATTGAATGTTTATAATTTAATTTTAGATTCTTGTAGAAATGTATTTTACAGAAGAAAATTATGATTAGTCTTAGTTGCCCTTTGTATGACATTTAGCTAAAGTGTGCTGCTATAACTTGTTTAGTTCATTTATCAATATCTGGCATATTGTCATATAAAAGACCTTGAGAAAGATGCTTTCTCACTGTAAACTTGGAATGCAAGTAGGTGTATTACAAATGTAGTTTGAAAAGGATGGGAATAGTCTTATAGTCTTTTATTCACTGTTACTGTCACATAAATACTCTTACTATGGTCATCATTATCATAATCATCATTAAGAAGTACTTATTAAGTGTCCATTTACTCAATCCAATCTGCTGCGATTGCTAGAGTCCATAAATTCCATCTGATGTAATTGCTGGTGGACACCCTCTTAATTAGGTAATACACGCATTTCCTGCTAGGCAGCTGCAGGAAATACACAAATTAAATATAAAGCAGTAGTGTGTGTATAAGTTCTTTCTTTACCATTACAGCTAAATATTTTCCAGCTCTTTCCAGGACAATAGGAAGACATGATATTTTATTATTTCCTTAATGAGTTCAATACCAACCTGATTAAATTATATTTTTACTTTCCCAATTAAGAATTGATTACATACCTATATCTAATATGAAACAAATAGCCTTATTTTTCAGTTGTAGGTGACCACAATTTATTCTCAATTGCAAATAATTTATGCATATAATATGCTTAGCTCAGTGTCTAGAAGATAATAGGCAGTTCAAAAATGATAACCATCACATCACATTTGATTGAAATGAAATAACTTCTTTTTAAACACATGAAGAGCTCCTGGGTAGATCCCCGTATTTTCATATCTAGGCTTTCTTGGAATTTTCTTAATTTTATGTTATTATTAATGATGTCTTTAAAGTGTATTTCACATGTAATTTGTAAATCTTCTCTTTTGATAATAGGCTCTTACATATTATTTATTTTAAGATCCAATATGGAAAATTAACATTTTCTTAGTATACATTAATATTTATTTTATTATATCAATGATTTTATACTTTTGATATTTTGAATAGTTCTTTAAAATTATAATTTTGAAAAGGATTCTCAAGGTCACTAATCATCAAAGAAATGAAAATTAAATCCACAATGAAATATCACCTTGCACCTATCAGAATGAGTATCATTCACAAATCAAAAAACAAGTGTTGGTGAGGATGTGGTAAAAGGAAACCCTTGTACACTGTTGGTGAGATTGCAAATTGATATAGCCACTATGGAAAACAGTTTGGAGTTCCCTCAAAACATTAAAAATAGAATTACCTTTTGGCTCAGCAATTGTAGTTTTGGGTATTTATTCAAAGAAAACCAAAACACTAGTTTGTAAAGATATATGCACTATTCACAATAGCCGAGATATGAAAGCAACCTAAGTAAGTGCCTCTCAGAAGACAATCAGAAGTTATGTTACATATATAGAATGGAATGTTACTCAGCCATTAAAATAAATGAAATCTTACCATTTGCAATGATATAGATGGACCTAGAGGTTAGTATGCTGAGTGAAATAATTTAGACAAAGATAAATACCATATGATTTCACTTATATGCAGAATCTAAGGAACTAAAGAAACAAACTAAATGAAAATAGACTCACAGATACAGAGAACAAACTGGCAATTCCCAGAGGGGAGAGGGTTTAGAGGATGGGTCAAAAAGATGAAGAGGTGAAGATGAAGTAGTAGGTACAAAATGGTCATGAGGATTTAGAGTATAGCAAAGGGAACACAGTCAATATTATTGTAATGGTTGTGTGTAGTGCTAGAGAAATTGAGGGGGCCACTTCATAAATTATGTAATGCCTAACGCATTGCACTGTATACTTAAAACTAACATAAAATTTTTAAAAGATATATCACACTAAAAAACTATAATTTTCGCATTAAACTATGATAGCTGCTATATGCTCTTAGATGATCACAAAAGACACACTCAGCTTAATAATGCATTCAACTAGTTAAAGAATTAAAAGATATCATGATATTATCTTCTTTTCGAGATCTTAGTGTCATTATTAAAACAAATTTATTTTGTTGATTTAAAAATGTACCATATGTATAATTCTCTAATGACACATAAAAGTACAATAAAAGATATTCATATACCCCAACACCATTTTGAAAAATAAAAATAATATTATCTTTACCCAAAACAACCCTACTCACAGGTGCTATTAATTCTATACAAATTATTCTTTATACAGCAGTCAGAGTAATTTTTTTTTTTAGTCAAAAGGAAGGTTTAACAATGCCTACACACACATACATACGCACACGCACACACATATGCAAACACACACATTTATGGATCTATTTACTGCTTGTCTTCCATAAAATGCAAGCTCTATGAGAAAATGGGATCTGTTTTGCTCATTCTCTCAATAGTTCTGAACAGATGTATAACCCAGTATATATATATATACAGCATCCTATACAATTTTGTGGAAGAAAAGAGAAAAAAAGAAAAGATGAAAGAAAACAACAAACAAAAGAAATAACTTGCTAATAGCACTCCATAGAGATTTAAAATGTTCTTTTTTTCTTCTTCTTCTTTTAAAATCTTTTCATTATATTTGCCTGATAAAACACATACAACAATTAGGATTAACCTCAAAAGAAATCTCCATATACAGCATCTCTTAAACTCTCACTCTATTACTCTATATTGTATTGATTATTTAATCTGTTACTCATCATTGAACTGATAACCCTTTATCTTAAATCTGTTCTCATAATGCAGCCCCACGTTTGTTTGTTTTTTAATTGCAACTCCATTTTCAATTGTTGTGATTCAGCATATTCTCATTCATTCTTATGCATATTTTATAAAATATTTTTGGTAGTAGTATTTGTCTAACACTTTAAATAAATATTTAATCATATGCATTATTTTAGTTAAACTTTATAACTATTGCACTAGGTAAGATTTTTATTTCACAAATAATAGAAATAAAATATATTTAAATAACTTTTATGAGGCAGGAAAAAGGCTTAGGACATTAGTGTTTGTTAGTTCTTACCAAAGTTTGGCATCTACCCTCCCACTTTCTGGGAAATAGAATCCCTGTCTTTCTTGTTTATATTTCAAAAAGATTGCTGCTAGGTCCTTGAGAAGATATTCTTGGATTGTTGAAAATTGATAACTCAAAAGGACAGAGAGAGAATTTTCAAGTACAAATTTTCTAAATTGAGTGCTCAAAGAAAAGGCCTATAGTCAAGGAGAAATCTGTCTAAATGTTAGTGAAGCTGAGGGGAATCTTAAGGCTGACTTGGTCAGCTCCTAATTTTTCCTTTTTCTGCCAATACCAACCATGGCCTTGACTCTACTTTTTACACTGATTTGAAATACCACCTTCTTCAATATTAATTTTGTTCCCTCTCAAATAAATTGTTAAATTATTATAGCATTGTATTATTCATTTTTAAATATTCTTTGACTATCCTCATATGTTGCTTTTTTGAGATGAATTTCAGAACCATTTTGTCACTCCCTTTTAAATATCTAAATATCTGTTTAAATTTTTAACTGAAATTTTATAAAAATAGATATATAAATGTTTCTGGAAAGAGAAACCAGTATTGAAAACAAGATGGCTTTCTCACTAGAATTTAGCCACATTACTAACAGAATTAACAGTATAAAACCTGTATCTTTGTAGTAGTATGAATAAGATATAAGCATTTTACTCAACAAAAAGACTTTTACTTATATGATACTGACTGCCCAACTACTTTCATGTTAGTATGTACTGAAACATAAAAAATAAAAATTTTAATTGGTATTCTAAAGAATTTTAATATCTTTATTTGCTTCTTTTTTATAACATCAGACAGTATGCTCACTCAGATCAGATAAATATCTATCCAAAGGTCACAGTTAATTTACTGGATTAAATGGTTCACATGAAACTGTTTCTTTTAATACACACACACACACACACACACACACACACACACACACGTATTACTTCTCCATGTGGACAAAGAGTAAAAGACTATTTTCTGCTGTTCTACCCAATTGGTAACATTGTTTGAACTTTATAAGAAGGGAAAGTTTAACCACTTTTTAAACTTTAAATAATTCAACAAGTAAAATGGCTGAATTTTTTCTAAAGTGTGCTCTAAATTGAAATTACACCTATTAGCAAGAAGAATTTGCACTTTGTGCTCTACTAATCAGTCCTTAACAATATATTATTCCCTCAGTATTATTTTTTGCCTCATGGGATTAAATGAATTAGTACATTTTCAACACTCAATTATCTTTATTGTGCAAAAATATTATGCCGCTAATGAAAACATTTAACAAGTTTTGTTACATAATCAAATCACCATGTTCTGCATTACATTTTTTATTTTTCAGTGCATTTTGCATAATGAGAGTTAGAATCAACTAGGGATCACACACTCTAATGCCATTTTATAAAATGTTTGATTATGTGTTGTGCTAAAGTGTTTTCCCTGACCCAATATGCCAATTTCCAGATTCATTTAACCCTAGCATCTACAAAAAAAGCTTCCTGCAGGCATTCTATTGAATATCAAAAGCAGGGTCATTCTTGCCTTGTGCATATAAATGCTTCTTGACAAGAAGAAAACATTGAGAATGTCCTCCATTCCAAAATTTCCACTGGAGTGCTTTCAGATGTTAACAGCTATTTCTCCACAGCTTTGATTTGAGCTGATGACCTTGGTGTTTATGTTTCTATAACCTAATTAATTACTAATTACTGATTCCTTGAATTTTAATCTGCCCTTTAAATATTCAGTATAATAGCTCCAGGTAGTAAAATTAAAAGTGTTTCTTACTGATTTCAATGAGGGTGTCTTACTCTGGAGATTGTTTCCTGTAGTAGGATTTGTAACCAATCAATCTAAAAGAAAAGTTTTTCATGTAGATGATTAGAGTTTCAGTGGCTCATTGGGCTAAGCAATTTACAGGAGAATTAGCAGTGTTTAATTATTTAAGTGTTATGCTGCAATTATCCTACTCAGAGTAACATTGCCCAAGTTCCTACCATGACTTTCCCCTTATAGTATCCTGCCAGGCCTAATATGACCTTAATCCTCATGTCCTTGACCTCACTTTCTACAACTTGCCCAGTCACTCTCTCCCAGCCACACTAGCTGTTCTTGAAAGAACGAGAATTTTTCCCACTCACAGCCTTTGCACATGCTGTTCCTTTTCTCTGAAATGCCCTTCCCCAGAAATCTTCATACTCAGTCCTTCATTTTGCTTAGGTCTCTACTCAAATATCACCTAATACAAAATGATATTATATAAAATAACATCACTTCTCACACATTTATCAGTACTCACTATGCCCTTTACTGCTATAGTGTTCTGCATAGAGGTAATCGTCATATTTTATCACACCATGTATTAATACATATTTTAAATTATTTTCTTATTAGAATGTAGTTCCATGAAAGGAGGCATACAGAGGGAAGATTCTTTTAAATCACTGATGTGTTCTCAATCCTTAACATGCTTGCATATACCAGGAATTAAAGAAATATTTTTATTGTTAAATGAATTAATGAAAAATTACTCTATCAAAATCAAGTATCCAAAGTTCTTATGTTTTTCTCTCTCATTTCTCTCTCTAATTGAAGTTTACATGAATAATAGAAGTAGGTATGGAATAACTAAAATAAATTCTACTGGTAAATATTTCTGATGCTTTTCACTCTAAACCTTGAGTTAATAGAGAAACATATCAGACAGGTCTTTATTATGTTACCCATCTGCACAAACTATCTCTCAGCTCCTTTAAAGCATTACACCTCGAGCAAACTAAGTTCATCCTTGTGTCAGGCTTTAATGGTATTTCCTTAGACCTTTTAGCACGTAATAATGTTATTCTATCATCAGTTATTTATGTACTTAAGTTTCTCACCAATCCATGAACTCATTGAGAGAAGAGTTAGTAATTTACCCATCTCTATGACTCTAGACCCTAGACCCAATGTATGGGAAGAGTGAAAAAATTAATGTGTGTCTCCATTCTATTGATTTTAATGTCATATGCAAATTGCGCAAACAGTTCTAAATAGAGTAACAAAAATTCCCAAAACATATTTGATGAAATATCCTAATTAGGAAGTCTACTGAGTTTCCTAAACAATTATTTGCCTTTAGTTATTATTTATGTTGGGAATTAAACTAAGTTGAAAACTAATAACTGCCCCCCAGACTCTTATTTCCCATGTTTGTTTGTTTGTTTGTTTTAATCAAGTTTGTCTCAGGAACAAATTTGGGGAGGAAAAGGAAAGAAGGAATGCCCAAGTGCAATCTTTTTAATCTCCATTCAAGAGAAAAAAGTCTTTTCTTCCATCCACTTTTCCAATTCCAAATAGCATTCAGAACCAAGCAAAAGTGCCAACCACTGACTAGATGTACGGAGTGTTTGTGATCTCAAGCTGTTTTGTTTTATAAATGTTGCAGCCATTGCTAAAGATGCTGCTGCTGAAGACTGTCCCTCCATCAAAAGTTGATTCTGCTTTTATCACCTCATATTGAGAACCAAAATCTCCTTTTCTTCCAAAGAAAGAAAACAGAGAAACTTTCTCTTCATTACCACTCTGCTTTAGCTTCACATGATCCTCAGTGTCCTACTCATTATTAATTTACAGGTATATCTGCAGGTATATCTGCAAATTAATAATGAGTTTGTAAAAGTCAACTGATCTCTTTTCTCTTTTTCTGTCAAGGGGAGAGAACAGTTCTTTGCATTTTTTTTTTCTGTTGAGACACCCACTCAGGATTCTCCAACAACATTCCTAGTCTTTTGGTTTCCCATGTGGTACCTGAGAGTTAGCAGTTTTCACCACCTTGCATTAGGAAACATCTGTTATGCCATTCATAGAGGCTGAGTGAGAAAAACTTTTCATTCCCTTTCATATTTACCATTTGATTACTCTAGATCTCTTGAGTCTTTTAGTTTGAAGATTAGGAAAACCACAAACAAACCTACCTGAATCTCAGCTATTTTGTTTTGTACTCTCTCCCCTTAGTTGGGAGATAGAGGAACACTTTTACCTTTCAAAACATTATATCCTCTAAAGGATCTTCATGCTTCAATCTTCCAAAAATAGCCTGACACAAGTGCATAGCCTAAGAACACTGTGGCTAAGAGTGAACCCAGGGTCTGTCAGATAGACTAGGTTTGAATAATATACACACACATACGTGTATGTGTGTATATGTATATGTGTGTATATGTATGTATACATACATACGTATATATACATTTATATATATTACAAAACTGAATCTATAAATTAAATATAATTTAATTTATTTGATCTATAAATTAAATATAATTTAATTTATACTGAACCTTGTCCATATACCCTATTCACTCTAGGTAAACTACTCCAATTTTATGCCCATAAGAAACCTGAACTATCAAATTAGACATTTGGTTTTGCAATATATTTTCAGTATATTTTAAATGTTTCAACAAATTCTTTTTATAGAATGAGGTTGAACTCTGGGATTTGAGAAATAGTTTGTAATATATTTAATAAATTTTATTGGATGCTCTAATTAAAAATAAGCTCATAAACTTATTCTGGAATTAAAATGACTCTTCAAAAAAGTCTTCAGGTACTTCATGGGTTCTCCCAAAATATTTATCAAATGGAAAAATATAAATAACTGCATAAATTAAAAATAAGAGCAAATGTTTAACATAAATGTTGGCACTTTTGTAATAAGTATTGTTTAAGGTAGCAAATGACAGAGGACATTTTTTAAGAATGCATGCACTTTAAACGTCCCATCAGCCTCATTCCATATGCCACATAATAAGGCCACAGCCACAAGTGCAAAAAAAAAAACTCTTATGTTACTGGTAAAGTAGAACAATTCTAATGTAGAAAAATTTAGAAATTTGGAAGTATCTATTTATTTTCTAAACAATTTGCATTAGTCACATAATCACCTTTCAACTAGACTTAAAGTATGATCACTCATACTCAGTGTACCTGATTAGGAGTCTAGAGTACATATACTCGATGGCATTATTTCTTGGTTTGAGATTTAAACTCTGGGCAATGGAATTGACTAATTGTGTCAGCAGTGGGCCATTTAGAGACATAAGACAAAAAGCTGTTATAGACTGAATATTTGTTTCCCCAAAAAGTTCATATGCTAAAACATAATCCCCAATTGAATAATATTGAAAAGTTGGATCTTTGGAAAGTGATTAGGTTATGAGGGTGGAGCTCTTATGAATGAAATTAATAGCCTCATAAAGGAGAACGCAGAGGTCTTTCTCACTTCTTCTGCAATGTGAGGACACAGCAAAAAGACAATTGTCTATGAACCAGGAAGCAGGCTCTCATCAGACACTGAATTTACCAATGCCTTGATCCTGAAATTCCCAACCATCAGGCAGGAAGAAGTCTTTCTTATTGGGAGTAAGGTTTGCCTTTTTGTTTTATTTCGGTCTTCAGCTGATTATATCAGCTTCCTATACACATTATACAAGGTAATATGCTTTCCTTAGCCTACAAATTTAATTGTTAATTTTGTCTAAAACATCTTGACAGGAACAATCAAAATGATCATTTACCAAACATCTAAGCAAATTATGGCCCAGTCAAGTTGACACATTAAATTAACCATCACAATATATATATATACAGAGAGGGATTTATTTTTAAAAATTGATTCATGCTATTGTGGAAACTTGACAAGTCCAAAACTAATGGAGTAGGTAGGCCAGCAAAATTAAGACCCAGGGAAGAGTTGGAGTCCAAGTATAAAGGTAATTTGTTTGAAGAATACCTTCTTGGTCAGGGAAGGTCATATTTTGTTTTATTAAGCCCTTCAAATGATTGGACGAACACCACCCACATTATGGAAGGCAATCTGCTTTCCATTTATTTAAATATTAATCTCATCTAAAACAGTCTTATAGAAATTCCCAGAATAATGTTTGACCAAATATTTTGGGGGCATTATAGCCAAACCAAGATGATACATAAAATTAACCATAACAATTATGTTTATTACTTGGGACATTTCTGTCTGCAAGAGATACATATACAAGTCAAACTAATATAAGAAATGTGTCTGTTTATGTGTGTGTGTAACTCATGGATAGTGTAGCCTAAGAATTCAAGAGTTAAATGATGTCTTTAGCTCTCTTTGTGTTCTTTCTCTTTCTCTATATTGGCTCAGTATCTCCAAGTGTACATGGCTTCCTTTGAGTATTAGGAAGGAAGTGTGGTGGCTACAGGTACACACATACTAAAATCATCTTAATGTTTAATAATTCTGTATAAGAAAGAAAGAGTTTAGTGACAATTATGCGCAGTGTTACACAGAATCGTGAAAATCAAAACTCAATAATGATGATAAAGCACAATAACAAAAATATGATCTTTGCTTATTTCTGGGGAATTTCTTATTTATAAGTCCTATATCTCTGAGTTAAAAGCTGAAGACTCATTTCCCAGCCTCCCTTTAAGCAAGTTTTTATCAAGAATGTATACAAAACAAAACAAAACAAAATATTACTTTAGAAAAGAGCAACATGGAGAAACAGATTCTAGAAAGAACCTCTTTTTGGTTACATTGGGAGCCATAGATTCTGGCTTTCTGGGTCAATATGGTTGATAATGCATACAGTAGGTCATGGATACGTAGAGATTACATACTGAGTGCCAACCTTTTTTCAAACCTGTTCTGGGAAATGTAAAGTAGGCTTCTGTGAGGTGTCTGCTGGAGTAGTCTTGCGCCATGGTTTGGGAATTTTTCTTGGTCATATGTCCTTCAAACCAAACTCTGGTGCTATGAGATATACTTTAAAAGATTTATTTTCCCTTTAAGGATATTACAGTGATTCTATTAGAGCTCTGAATGATGTAGAGAGCTATTCTATTTATTATGCAGCTATTAGATTTTGATTAGAATGGCATAAATTATATGCACATCCAGAACCAAAATGGGTGTTCAAGAAAATGAGAAGTGTGGTTGGCTAGATTTGGTCACTTTCTTGCCTCTGTGGTCAAGAAGTTTGACTACTGAGTTTAGCAGCTGCATGAGAATTACATATAGTGAAGAGAGACAATTCCACAGTTGAGAGAGGGGTGTTGTTTCTAGAAAAAAGGGGCAAGGAATGCTGAGCAACAACAAACACCCACATAGTGCCTGATGAGGAAAAGGGCTAATTAATCACAAAATTTTCTTTTGCTCTTAAACATCAAGTGGAAGATTTGTGGAGGGGGAAAAACATGCAGGGCCTGCTGACTTGGTGCTTTCTCCTGGATATCTTAGAGCTTGGTTATTGAGTAATTATACTTTTCCAAGAACAGTTCTATAGAAGTACAATGGTGAATTAAATAGACATTACAGATCTTAAGGTCTCATGCGAGGACACTAATAATTAACTAGATAACTATAATACTAAGTGATAAGTGTCATGTTAATGAAAGTACTGGCTGTTCTGGATAAACACAAATAAGGCACACACTACCAATTATGAAATCTAATAAAAAAGCTTTCTAAAGAAAGTAATATTGTTCTGAATTTAGAGTCTGGCAAGAACTAGTTTTAAATTCCTGTTCAAATACTAGCCATATATACTTAAGCAAGTTATTAATTTTAGTCCAAGTTTCATTATATGTAAAATGGGTGAATTAATGCTTCTCTCATAGTTGTCATGTTTATATGAAATAACACAGGTAGAGTCTATATCTGGTACAGTAGGCACTCAATATTTTTTTTCTGTAATTACTTTTATTTCTTTAGGTGAATATGATGGGTCAACTCATACTTAAGTGAAGGGGATGCACATGGACCTTTGCAAGGATGACATGTGATTTTCCAGGAACTAAATGACAGAGCTAGAGGAATCCTGAAGAAGTATAAAATCAAGTTAAAGATCTGGATGTAAGCCTAAAAGCCATAACAAGGTTTGTGTTTGGATTGATCATTTTGGTTCCATGTGGTCACTGAACTAGAGGAGGACATAGTTATTATGCTGATCAATAACTTGTAAACGAGGCGATTCATTGGTCAGCTCAGTTATGGTAGTGGAATGGACAAGAGAGCTGACAAATACGGGAGACATCTGGGAGGTTAAACTGGCAGAGTTTAGTGATTTTATTGGATGTGGGAGAGTATTGAGTTAAAGAAACAGTCAAGTCTTCTGGCTTGAGAAACTAATTGGGCTATAGAGGTGTTCATTAACATTGAGAATCCTGGAGGACATTGTTGAGAAAGACGTCTATAAACAAAGCAGAGTTGAATATATTGAGTATGAAGTCACCTATATGCCCAGTACTTCAGATAATACTGGTGCTTTGGAGATACCTCTCATCTGAGCAGATGGAGTTTATTATACCTGGATGGTAATTGGTGAGAATTCATGAGAGCCTTCTGGAAAAATTTTTAAGAATGAAGACAGAAGAGTACCTGGGATAGGATCCTAAGAAGAAACAACATTTAGGTGATGAAACAACAAGAAAGACTCTGAAAATACATTTTTAAAAAATGAAAAAATAAAGGAGAAAGATAACCAGGAGAGGATGCTGATTTGAAAGCCAATTCAGAGAGTAATCAATTGTCTCACCTCGCTGAGAAATCCCAAAAGTTATGTATTTAAAGTGAATTGAGAGATGGCTTTCTCGGAGACAGGAATATAAGTAAATTGAGGAGTATACTGAAGAATGAATGAGAGGGACAAATGTAAAAACAGAAATTATGAAGTTTGTTTTCCAAAAGATATTTTTGTGATTTGAAAGAACAGAGTAAAAGTTTTGTTTTATTTTGTTTTAACAGGAGATATTTAAGTGTAATTAAGAGCTAATTTGAGAGCCTGTAGATAAGACTATGTTGAAAATACAGGAAAATGAGGAGATAAAGTATAAAAATCCCAAGGAAAAAAGTTGAAATAATGAGAATTGGAGAACAGCGGGAATAAGTAATTTTAAGAATAATGAAAACATTTCTCCTATAACAGGAGAGAAAAAATAAAAGATATATTGCATGTAGGAAACCATTACCAATACATAAGAGATACTGGTACATTTTGGAAGCCATAAAAATTATTGCTTTAGAACTATATGTGTTTCAATGCATTCCAATTTCTATTATTTAAATGTGAGCAAATGGTAATTTCTTTAAGTTGCATTTATTGACAACATTTTGATAGCACCTTTATTTTTATTATGTGAAATATCAGATTTTTTATATTACCAAAATGAATTTTATCTTTGCTGCTACCACTACTTTCAAATGCTTTTAACTTGAGCCTTGGAGGTGATATTCCAAGATAATGTAAACCACTGTCGGTTTTCAAAAGTCTTACTACAGTATTGATCAGTTGGCTCTTTTATGTGTATGTTTGGGGGTTGTGGAGTGATGAAAGAGGAAGAAGTCATGTATTAGTATAATAATGTCAAATAATGAACCCTGAATATTAGCTGAACACAACAATGAAAAAGAACGAAAACTTTCTGTTGACTTGTAAATGAAATCTGAAAAGCTTATCATTGTTTAAACTTAATTATCTTAAGTTTACTATGATAATATTGGCAAAAATGTTATGTTAATACTGCATGAAAGAAACTAAATTTTTAGGCACAGCCTATTAGGGAGGAAAAGAGTAGATTTGAGTGTGCAGTACCTTATTTTAAATGAGTAAAGAAATTTAGATTTGAATTGAAATGACATTGACATGAATATACCCCTATCAACTTGGAGTTATATCTGCACTCCCATACTCTTTTACAATTTGCAAAGGGGTTGTTATTGCAAATGTTATTTTTTTCCAATAAAGAGACAGCTCATTAGATCTCATTACTAGTCAGCAGCTGTCACAGAATATAGATTTCCAACTTGGAGTAATACATCTTTTCACAAATGCTTTTCTTGAAAATGTGGAAAAGATCTATTTCATCGTTAACCTACAGTGACATTATACATGGCTACACCTACACCTCTGGCTTTTCTGCAAAGCATTTTATAGTTGAATAATTTTAAGTAGAATAACTCAAGCTTTTTCTAAATGTAGTGCCTGATAACTTATAAATTTTAAGGACATATTAAAAGTAATTTTTGCATCCCAACTAGTAATATGTCATTCTGAAATCTGGATAAAATCAGTAAATTAACAAATATGTTTTCAGTACATGCTTTGAACGAAGATGTGGGGGATAAAATAATAAAGTATAATCTAAATTTAGACTGTACAAAAAAATTTTGTTGATTTGAGAATTGAGGATTGCATTTGGAAAGATAATCTGAGGTAAGGCCAGAGTGTAGAACCTTTATCTGTGAAGAATGAAGACTCTGGACTACTTAAAAAAAGTAGAGATGTTTGGGAAATAAAAATTTTAGCTAGGATTGAAGAAACAGAAAAAAAAATAGTTTTGAAAATAGAAGACAACAGATATGTGAAAGTTACAATCGTATATTTCTATGGACAAAGGTAAAGACATTTTATATAAAAGCAAGAATATGATAAGAATTTAAGATAAATAATTCCAAAGATACTTTCCAGTATTAATAGGACCTTTATGTTTATTAACTATCACGTATTGCAACCACACTTATAAGTGTGGGGTGGGGTTGGGAGGTAAGGCACAAAGAGTAGTAGCATAAGATGGGTTTAAATACATACAGCAGTGATTTATTTTATTATCACAATAGGTGACAACTTGTATTATTTGTTTTCTTTTTGATTCCTATCACTGTTTTCTCTGTGTGGATACTGTATTTGTTCTTTTGTGCTTTAGAAATTGGAAAAATGTATTATTCTACTAATTGTTACTTTTAATATAAACTTTTCAAAATTATTTTTTTAATTATCTAGTACATTTCTGTTGACTTCCCACATGAAAACTATAAAGCAACATAATTTACTTTTTTATAAATTTCAATATTCTGTTAACTTGAGATATATTTTAGATTCTGCTAATATAATTATAGTAATTTTGCTATTATATTTTCTCTTTTAAAATTTATTAATAAATCAGTTAAGTTTTTTAGCCATATTTCAATATTATAAAGCTTTTTTTTAACCTTGTTTAGAGTTCAATGTTAGCCTTTGTTTATGCCATTTTTTTCATTTTTTCTTTTGATGCATTTCTCAGTCTAGTATAGCATATTTTTCCAATATAGAAAAAGTATGGAAAAACTGCTGATGTTTCTTTCTTAAACCCTTACACTTTTGAAATTATATATATATATATATATATATATATATATATAAAAATATATGTATGTATATATATATATACATATATATATATACATACATATATTACATCTAAAGTATAATTTACGTTCTTGTAAACTTCTTGGATTTTTTTCTTCACAGCCTTATATTTTTATCACTGTTCTAGGATTTATTATTTCAGTTGAATTCCTATATTCAATTTGAAATTGTTTTCTTATAGGCATTTTTTTTCCTACATAAATGCTTATAGAATATATTTTTAAAAATATTCTTAATTTACCAAAGTATGTCTAAGTGTTGATCTCTTTTTATTAAAAATTTCTATTGTTTTATTCTGTAATTTGTAATAAATTTTTTAGTTCATATAATATGTTTTTCTTTTATGTATTGACTGTATTTCTTTTCTACTGTTTTTTATTCATTTTCTCTTATTGGTCTTACTGTTGTCATTGATATTGAATTACATTCTAAGAAACTGTATCAAGTTTATCTTTCAAATTACTGATCTATTTCATCTACAATGGAAATTACAGTTTACCCATGAACAACCTAGGAGTTAAGGACGCTGACCCCTTGTACAGTCATACATTCATGTATAACTTTCAACTTCTTAAAAATTTAATTACTAATAGCCTGCTGTTGAGCAGAAGCCTTATTGATAACATAAACAGCCAATTAACACATATTTTATATGTTATATGTATTATATATGGTATTCCTACAATGAACTAAGCTAGAGAAAAAAAAAATGTTTTTAAGAAAATCATAAGGAGGAGAAAATACATTTACAATGTTTATTTTTTTTAATGTAAACAAGTGGACTTGTGCCCTTCAAACCTGTGTTGTCCAAAGTCTTCCCTGTACAGTTTCTAATTCAAATTATGTTATTATCAGTTTTAATATCAATTAATTTATAGTCTTTCCTTATGTCACTTAATTCTTCTTTCACCTTAGGCTTTGCTTTTTGTCACATCTTTATTTTGTTTCCCACAAAGTCTATATTTTTTAAATTTTATTCAAAGTACTTTTAAAAATATATTGTGTTCAATACCAATGCAATTTAAAAAATAAATATATATTTACTCTTAAAAATAATTTCTGCTTTTTATATAGTAAAATAGTTTTATAGTTCCTATGCTACATTTTTTTTATTTTCAGTTTACTAATCTTTTCTTTTTGCATACAATTCTCTTTTACCTGATATTTATCCCAAAATAGAGAGAAAAAATTATTTTATTTTCATTTGAGGTTTTCGTTATCTGAAATATTGTTAGAATTTTACTCTTCCATGATGTCAATCATGAGAACATGTGATATAGTTTACATTTTCTGTGATTCAGCCAAAATCTACTCTACTAATTTACATAGTATTTTAGCTGCTTCTCAGTAAGGACAGCTGTTTTCCAGTCTTCATTGGTTTTCTTCAATCTAGTCACATTTGCTACATATTTAGAAGAAAGTCTTCAACTGATAGCATGTGAATATCATTCTTTCTCAGTTTCTAATACTGAAGCAAGATCAGACCTGAGGAAAATGTATGAAGTAACTCAAACTGTCACCTAACCCAAAAATCTTTTCCATATTGTTTAATACAATTTTATTTCTAAATTTTTTATTTCATTTAAATACTTTTCCAAAGGACAAACATATATACATGAGTAACACATCACAAAAATTAATACTGTTCACTTTAAGAATTTTGCAGCTGATAGCAATGCCTAGCATGCCTCCTATCACTACATCTATTTTAGATTGATACAATTTACATATAAACTATAGTCAATCTAATCATCATCATAACTTTTCACACAACTTAATTATGAAACAAAGCATAGCAGCAGTCTTTGTACTTGAGGAATACTGAAAAAAAAAATTCCAGAAAATTTTGTAGACAGTCTTATGACAATAAACTGTATTTTAACATCTACTGAGTCATTCATTTATTAATGTGAAAATGACAAATATATTTATAGAGTGAGCAATTATTTATCTATTCTAAAGGCGTCAATATGATGTATGGAGAATCACTTAATTCCACTTAATGGAATTGAGGGTCCTAAAGATATTTCAATATATTTTTCATTTGGGTTGATTTCAATCCTGAAAGTTTAAAAATGAAATTGTGTTAATTTCACTTTGTTATAATTTTGCAAAGTGACATAGATTCCTAGGGACATATTTTGTCTGTAATGAGGAGACAATTCAATATATAGAAATAATTATCTTCACTAAAATTAAATGACAAATAGTAAAATAAAAATATTAAAATGTTAATATACATTTTTATCATTTATTTGTCCATGAAATTAAGAACTAATAAATGAATAAAACTAACATTTTAAAAGTTGCAGCTGGAGTCATGAAAAAAGAGGTCAACATGTTTGTTGGTTGGATTTCCCTTTACATTGAGCTTACTTAGTGACATTTTTCTACTAGTATCTTCATAAATAAAAAAGATTAATTAGATAATTATAAGTGCATTTGTTATAATAATTGTCTTTGAGTTTAAGCTCTCTATTTTGAGATACTATTTTTGCTTATTAAATCATCCACATCGGTATACTTTAAGCAGGTATAGCAGTATGATATGTATCGACCTGCACTTCTGATATCTGTTACTTAAAACAAGGCTAGTTATTTATTTTTATTTGAAGTACTTTGTTGAGTTTTGGCCAATGAATAATGGATATTTTATATCTAAAACAAAGTTATTCACCTGTTGGAAATCACATAAATGCCAACTTCTTATTCACAGCCTGATGAGAAATTATTTAATGAATTTTTACTAGTGTTCAAGCCAAACTGAGAAAATTATATAATCTGTTATTACCTGTTGTTTTAGGTGTTTTGTATTACAGGAAAACACTACTAATAAGATAAATATCATGTTTAAGTATTCGTGATTTCTACTATCTGTTTCATGCCAAGCTGCAAAACTAGTTGAGAAAAGACATAGTCTTTTTATTTTCCCTTTCCTACCCTACCTTCCCCTGTCTTGTCCTGCCCTGCCCTGCCCTGCCTTTTTCTTTCTTCTCCATTTTTCCCCCTTTTCTTTTCTCTTCTTAAAAATTGAGGCATATTAGCATTTGCTGCTTGACCATTTTTGTCAGAGTTAAGACAAATGTTAGAGCCAAATATAAATCTTAATATCATGTCTATATTTATATTCAGAAGTACTTTTTTAACTGTACTATATGTTTGAGCTGATATTTCTTCTGATTCGTTAAATCATTGTAAAACGTAGTTTAGTAAGGCCATAGATTCTAAAAATTATGTTCAAAGTTGTATCAAGTATACGATTGATCAATTGATGGACTCCAGTGTGCCCAGACTTTATATTTGTGATGCAGCTAATAAAATTTTAAATAAGTCCTTACAGCTCTTATTTTTAAAATCAGTTTCCTGTCTTCCAAGATATTTGAGATATAGAGTTGAAAGAAAGGTATATAGGTCCTCTGATGTTGTTTATAACCACATTCAACCAAACTGTATTTGGGAGGTGACCATCCTAATTCTCTTTAGCTCTTACTTTTAAAAAACATCTCCCTGGTCCAGTTTTATTATTACGCACAGTGCACAAACTATTTATAACAATCAAATAAGAGTTTCTTGGTGTTTTAGCATCCATGTCCTAATCAAGAATGGCCAAAATAATGCTGACCATGAGCCCTGCCAAATAGACCATCAGCCTCTGATAATTTGTTTCAGCTAAAACCTCTACTTACAATAAATGACTAGTTCCAACAAGACACATGTTATTTAGGTGCTTTGGTACCTGTGCTCTTGCAGATTAATGCTTTCATTTCAACTGTTTCAGTACTTACACAGATATTGACTAAATTTTAAAGTGAAATAACACAAAACTATGTCACAAACAATAACTTAATTATTTAGAGTCAGAAATCCTTGGCAGTGTAAGTACATATTAAATTAATTATCTATAGGGGAAAACTAGTAAAAAACACAAATTATTATTTTATCATTTCATGTAAAGGAATATCACCACAAAAGTGTCTTTTGTCAGATACATCCTCAAGAGAGCCTCTCTCATGTAAACAAGCATAGAATAAAATGTAAGAAATTATGTTGCCATATAAAAGGAAGAACCTTGTGAGTTAAAATTATTCATACATGAGCTAGGAAGAGGCCTAACACTGCTAAGATTTAAAAATATGTTTTAATGAAGTGGGACTGCAACACATTTCTACAGTACTTGATCATGATGTAGCATGATTACCTCTCTCATTAGACTGTGAACTTCTGGAGGGCAGGGACTCCACAAAATGTTTTATAGCATTCAATGTTTAAAGGCAGCACGATATGCAATGTACATTCTAAATAGCAGAATCCACCATGTTTTCTACATTCTATGTACATACAATTTGGGAAGAACCAGTGAAGCAAGCCCGTGTTTTTCTCACTTTCTGTGACATTCGACATGTTTCCCTAAAACATTTTTGAGAAAATTTAGGTTTTACTCTCTGTTAAGATTAAAAATAATTCAGCAATTACAGCTGATATGATTGCAGATAAATATTCTGAATTGGAATCTTAAATTTTATGTGGAAATATAAAATTGTCTATTTCTCATAGGTAAAGTGAAGCAAATCTACTGACTTATTCAAAAGTATCTAAAATGTAATAGCTATAATAATAATAACTCAATTTATGTTTGTATGTAATATTTTTAAAATTTGCCCGTATACACGATTTCTTTTTTTTTAAGTAAATTGCATGTCATTCTTTTGAAATACAGCCTCAACCATATGAGTAAATTGTTATGTAATACCTTTAAGCAAGGGTCTCTGCAAACATCTGCCATCATTGAGAGCTTCACTTTGTACCTTCTTGTACTGTCAAATACCTGTAAAACATTTCACCTTGAATGCCTCATGTTTACTTCAATCACATCTTAATTTCATCATTTTCCCAACAAACATAATGTCCTATATGTATATCTATTAATAGCATTATAATTCTTTTAGACATCCAAGGCTCAAATTTTGAGCTTTCTTTTATCTTTCCTAATTCCAGGCACTTGGCAAACTCTCTCTCTCTACTTTGCATTTTCTTTACTATTTACTCATATTTAAAGAATGAATCAAATTCTATCCACTCTGTCACATTTTTTTTGTCACAAACTACCTTTATTTTCTAATTATAAGTTCTTAGAATTCTAGAAATTTTACAAAAAAAAAAGAAAACGGTTAGAAATCATTTTAGATTTTTCTTCAGAAAGATATATGAAAAAAATAGATAAGCAAAAATTGTTTTGGGTTAGTATTAATAGTTAAGTTAGAGAATAAAAGATGTCTTACAGTATAAAGATTACATTATAAAGATATGTCTTGAATTATTTTTTAAATAAGTATTTTTTAATTTTAAAAAATGGAAAGAATTGTCAATAATATCTACATCTCTTCTATCTTTAAGGACTGGTGCTTCCCAGAATGTACTACAGTTTCATGATTTTGCTACACTTTTGTGATTTTAAAGAATTAGTACTGTTCTTAGTGGTGATTGACTTAATTTTCCAAAACAATCTCCGCTGAGGAAATTTAATTCTGTCTCTCTCTCAAGATTCAAAAGTTTTTGAAAAATATAGCTTATATGATTATAGATGAACAATTTAGAATTTAGAATTATTAAAAATATGCTTTCAAATTTTATTAATGACAACTCCCGAAAATCTCAACTAACATTTTATTTTATGACTAAAGGTATTTCTATTACTCCTTCCTCTTGAATATAATAAATAATTCATAGGTGTCATTTCAAGAGTAAGTTGGAAAAATCTGAGATTAAAAACCGAAGTATTAAAACAGAACATCTTAAGTTTAAAGCTTAGAAATAATTATTAAGTATATTCATTTATCAAATATTATGATTCATGAGCTCTTATTTGGAACTAGTATATTTACTAGTTTAGAATATCATTAAAACCCTTAAAAATGTTTTGTCATGTCATAGGCATCCCAGAGCCATCCAACTTGTATACTAATTATTTTTTCTTGGCTACATGCTGTTTTAATTACATTCATTATTTCTGTCATTCAGCAAAATCTTATGCATGGAAGTGCTGGTGGCCTGGTGCATAACCAGTACTTTTTCCTGCTGTGTTAATGGCTTAAGTCCAAGCTGAGGTGCAAATGAAATAAATTTAGAAGGCTAAATTTGGCCCCCAGTTAATTTGCTTCACAAACCTGCTACCTATTTTTTTTTGTCACAAGTTGGCTCCATTACAAACCTATGTTCATAAAGAACCCAAAAGTTACTCTGAAATTTGTAAACTTTTATCTTCAGTGATTATCAATGATGTTGTCAGCAGAGAGGTCAAAGAGAAAAGATTTCTAGAAAAAAAAAAGATTTAAAATGTATTGTTATTCTTATTGGAAATTAAGTACATTTTAGCAAGAAGAAATATATTAGGAGAAATATTAAGTAAAATTAAAGAAAAAAATTTATTCAGAACTATTTTGGAAAACTTGTCATATGAGGAATTTTCAGTTATTTTTGGTTAAAAGTATTCTGACACTTTTCTACTTTCTTTAATTTTTAGATGAAAGAAAATATGGCTATTTCCCATTGACATGAATTTCTGCTGTATGTCCTCTGCCTTAGCTATGCACCATGATCTTTCTATTTTCTAAATGGAATAACAACATAACTTGAAAATTTCCCCGAATCACTAATGTCTTATAATCATAATCTGTCTGAGATAGAAAATATCTCAACAATTAATAAATGTAATCACAAGTATTTTAAATAAATGTTTTTTAAAAGTGTCATGCATATGTCTTGCAATCATTTACAAACTCTGTGTAGAAATTCATAGCATATATTTATAGATATCAAATTTTAAAATGTTAGCTCTTTTGTTATATACAGAATATGCTCTGTTCCTATGTCCAGTGATTAAAAACAAGACCAAAAGTTTCCTCTTATTTCGAAAGCATATTTTACTTAATCCATAATATCTGAAGGCTTTTTAGTTTTTATTTCATTTGCTTTGCAAATAAAGACTTCAGTGCACATTGTTTATATTCATGGAAGAAAATGCTAATTATGACCTCTGCCCTCTGGAAATTAACTTTCAAAGTTGCAAGGCAGATAAGCACACAGAATAAATCATACAAGGTTTTTATGTTATGATTTTTTTTACTTTTTACTTGTTGCTATTTATAACACAACAATTTTATGTATTAAAACAAGAAATTAAAATAAAATTGGGAATACTTTTCAGAAAAAAAACAAGAGTTTCTAAGAAACTATTCTAAATCAGTTTCAGATACTGTTGATTGTCCAAATGAAATGGGCAATGAGATTTAAAAAGAAAAGGTAGATAAAAACCAAAAAAAGAAAATCTCCAGAGATGGCTTCAAAATTCTATTATTAGAATTACAAAGAGTATATGTAATTTCTCTTGTCTTGGTGATTCCCCTTGTCTTGGTAAAGTTGTTTATTGAATACACTGGGGCTTCTCTTTGCATAACTAGAATGACAGACAGAGTAGATACAACTATGCAGCCTTAGAGTGAAAACTGAAATAATTTCTCTAGGTATGGTTAATCAAATATCAAAGCATGGTCGTCACATATTCATGCTTATTTAATAAAAGTTGAACTCCTTAAGAAAACAACTGAAATTAAGTAGTAAAGAATATCATACTTAAATTCTACAGAATTTGGCTTTACACCATATATATATATATATATATAAAATTGTGTTTCCATTTCATTATCTTTAATTGCTATCATTTATTGCTTAACTTAATGCTGATTTTCTCCCAGGCTGTGGTAGATTTAACTCTTCCCAATTTTCATTAAGTGAGCCTCTATCATAAATCCTGTATGCTTTGGTGTATCCAGTGAACTTGGTTTTAAAAGTCCTTGCTATAAGCTTTAATTCAACCTTTAATCTCAATCTAGAAAAAAACACCATTAAATGTTTACAATCTCTTTGGCAAAGATCACATTCATCCATGGAATTTCTCTGCTTTTTTTCTAGCGTCTCCTGCTTTACTACATAGAAAAAGGGAAAAGAAAAAAAAAATGAAATGAAAACCAGATGATAGCATAGGGGCATTGTTGTTGTTTGAAAACACCAATCAGTGTTTTCTAAAAATTTATCTTTTAAGTTTTTGTTGAGTTTTCTGATTTAGGAGCATTTTGTCAGATATCTTCCTTTCATCTTCTTTCTTTCATTGACTACCTAATGGTTTTCTCTACTTAAAGTCTGTTTCTCTGTGTAAGTCAGAGAAGGCACCTAGAGTTTCTAGCTTGGCCTCTGACTCAGATTATTTTCTAATATAAAAATTTTAAGTTATGAAAATTTCACTTTAAACTCTTTTTAAAATCCACATCCACTAGGTATTTTGTAATAGGAAAAAAATGGTTTTCTTATACTCTCAAATGGACACTTTTTTAATATGATAGCAAATTGATCCTTGAATGCAATTAGATACACACACACACACACACACACACACACACACACACACACACAAATCTGCTTTTAAAAGCTTTTATATACTTATTTTTCTATTTGGTTTCCTTAGAATAGATTATCATGCTTTATTATAACACTTTTATTTTCCTTGTACTTTCAAGTTTGTTATCTAATTTTATCTAAAGCACTCTTGATAGGTAGGTATAGAAAGGTCGTTTAATCCCCATTTTATAAATGAATAAAGAAAAGTACAGAGAAGCTAAATGGCTTCCCCAAGGCCATGTACAACTCTGTTCTAATTCTGTATCACAACAACTTGGGAAGAAACAGGCACCAGTGCAGACAATGGTTAATCTAATCCCTTAGCAGTTAAGATTGATGGCAAACTAAAAATAATCTAAAACTAAATATTTCATGGGACACCAACTTTGTTGATATCATAATTTAACAAAAATGACTAGAGAAAAGAGGTGCCTCTCTAAGTATTTTCTGTCATTTGCAAATGAATGGCTTCTGAAGAAATAACAAGTAACTGTGGTGATAAAAGGTACAGAAACAGCATTAAAAGATGACTAACTGCAAGAATAATATTTAAAAATTTTGGTCAATACTGCATAATTGTGCTTTGAATATATATTAAAAGAAGCAATATGATACTTTTTCAATATTTAATTTACCCAACATGAAGTTTGCTTTCAACTACCAGAAAATCAAACATTTAAAATAGAAAATTAGCCTTTTAGTATTTTATCTGTATTTCACTGTAAAGACAGAACACAAAAAGCACCCACCTCTATTTTTATTTTTATACAACATATTACCTATATGCTTTATTTTGAAGACAAATCTTTTAACAATTTTGTTGCAGGTAAGAGATAATAGATATCAACTTTTTTTACGTATCAAGATGCTAGGAAGAAATAGCTGCAGCTCTAGGTGAAGAGCATACAAGGAGAGGACTTGCTCGTGGCTGGTTTCACATAATGAAGCAGAGTAAACAAAGTTCAATAAACATGAGAGAAAGAATTCAGTAGTTACATAATATTTAAAAATGGAAAATGTTAGAATTTTTGTTTAACTCCAGAAAGCCTGAAGCATTAATGAAATATGAAAAAAAACAAAGAGAATACATATAGCATGTGATAAAGAAAGAATAAAGCTCTTCATTAATTTTATGATGTCAGACTGCTCCTTCTTGTTCCTCATGCCCTCTTTCAAAGTTCTAAGTAAACTTTATAAGTAAGAAAATTCAAAAAGGTTTAGGTGAGAACAAATCTTCAAACATATAAAAGCTATCACTAACTGCTGAATACCCTAAGTTTATTAATACCATAACGTTAAATAAGAATCTTAGAAGATTTAAATTTATCCACTCAAATGTTTGGTATTATAAACCATTAAATGTTAATACTACCCTTCTAAAATTAAATATGAAGCCTACCTCATAGACCTTAAAATCTCTTTTGATTGATAGAATGAAATAATCATGTAGATAAATATTAAAAATTATGGTAAAGTAATAAAGAAAAAACTCTAGTGTTAGAAAAGCACAGGACACAGAGACTAATCTTGACTAAGGAGACAGGAATTATAGAGGCAAAGGGGAGAGATAAATGAGAAAAAGCAAGGTGATAAAACTTTCCAGGAAAGGCAAATCATATACATAGGTCCTGTAGGAGCTTGTGTTTGGAACATTGGGAGAATTTTTGAAGATAAATTTGGAAAGGGTTATAAGAAAGTTGAGTGGCAGAGTCAGATTCCATGTTTAAAGATCACTTGACATTTTTATTGCTAACGAGGGTACAAGTATAAGTGAGGAGACTAGCTAGGTGCCTCCTGCAATAGTATAATTAAAAATAATTCTATTTTTAATGAGTGGAGAGGGGTAGTCAAGAAGGATTGAATAAAAGTGATTTGAAATCTATACCGTATATTTTTTGACAAAACTGGTCTCATGAGAAAAAAGTAATTTTTCTTTCCAGAATAGATGCAAAAAGGAAAAAGAAAATTTTAATTCAACAAAATTAGTAAAAGGTGAGATATACTTATCACAAATTTTGAAGTACTTATTTAGATGACTATAAAGGGATTTTTTTAAAAATCATCTGTGGCTTACTTTAAATGTTCGTTTATGAGTGCTCTTCACTCTTATGTTTCTTTCTCTACTAATTTTTTTTTTTTTTTTTCTGGAGACAATAACTGATGCTGCAGCAAAAGAGGACAATGCATTTACCAGTCCTTTAAAAAAATAGTCACAAAGATTTGGGCCAATTTATTCCAAGCATAATGTCTAAATGAATAAGAACTTTCTGCTACTTCTTTCTGGCATGGATGGCACCTATCTCTCTGCAAGGTGCCAGGCATCTTTCCTGAACTTTAGGACTTTCTCAAAAGTAGGAGGCAACCTTTCTTCTAACCTCTTTTCCTTCCTCTAAGGCATCAGGGCTCTATACGCAGGTATTGCACATAATCGACCAGCCGTAGAATAGAGTTGTGATAACATTAAACAAATAATCTTCACAGGAAAGTAGGCTTTTTGAATGACAGTTTCAACAAACACAGGGAAGAATTGTGCAGAAATTTAAATTCTTTTGTTGGGATTATCCAAATAGTAGCTACCTCTCCAGATCCTTTAGATTAGAGAATCACAGAATTGTTATACGCAAATCTGCATTAATGGACTATTCAGATTAATAATTGAGAATAGTAATAATTCACATTAATAGCATACTTTGTACTAAGCACCATTTGAAGTGCCTTATCTGAATTCTTCCTCATGATAATGCTGTGAGAGGGATAGAATTATTTTTATTTGATAGATGGAGAAACTGAGGCTGAGAACAATAAAGTTCTATAGGCACATGGATAGTAAATGGTGGATTAAGATGCGAATCCAGTGTCTGGCCTGAGCCCACATTCTCCACCAGAATCAGGAAATGCCTCTCTGAGGAAGATTCAAAAGGTATCTAAGCAAAAGTAAAGAAACATAGTCTCTATGTGTCAGGGTTGGGGGATAGATTATAGTAGATTGTAAACAGTATTTGATAGAGAAATGAGAGAGGAATGAATAAAAACATAAACTCAATGAAATAAGAATCTGTTATTTGTCAGAATTCTCCAGAGAAACAGAACCATGAAATTACTTAGGGGAAATGACTAGTGTGGTTATAGAGGCTGAGATCTGCCTTCTGCAAGTAAGAGTACCAGGAAAGCCAGTGGAATAATTCAGTCAAATGCTGAAGGCCTGAGAAGCAAAGGACTCTTTGAAGAACTACCATACACACCAAAATGATTGATCCTTTAAACAAGGGATATATCAGAGAAATCAAAGAATTTTGGGAAAGACAGTGCATGACATCTCATAAATCTGGGCAGAAGAAATACATTCTTCAAGTCCGTTGGAGAAAATTTTTTGAGCCAACATTCTAGTTAGATTATCTTGTTATTTATGGGGCATACAATTCAGGTCAAATTCTAATTTTCTACATTTATAGAAAGTTCCCAAGAGAGATAAGAAGGTGCTTTCTATTTGTAACCAGAGTGGAATATGGCAAAACTGCTTTACTCATAAGTTTGTAAAGGCTACATACCAAGAAAGTAAAGGAGTGTACTCATAAAACGTGGAGTTGCTTGTTTTGAACTGTACATCAGACAAAACTTGTTCCCATTCTATTAAAATCAGTACACCTAATAAAATTGCTTATTTTATAAAATGTTTACAAATAATACATAAAGGTTTACTCAAAGAAAACACTCTATTTAAGAAGTGTTAAAGAAATCATGTGTTTAAATCTGTAAGGAAAACAAGTAACACGAAAAAGGCAATAAGTAAAAGAATACACAGTCTGTTCCATCTTCTTGGTCTGTGAATTTGATTACATTGTTGACTTTTCTGTTTTTTTTTCTATCCCAAACTCATCTAGGCATTCTTTAAGCTTCTGTAATTGTTCTTCCTCTGTTCTTTATAGATTATATTTTGTGCATATCTTTATGGCTTCCACTATTACAATCTCATGCCTGCATGTATGCACATATGTACACACACACACACACACACACACACACACACACACACACACAAGCTCTCTCTGATCTACACAGCTCATTAGAAATCTCTATATGAATCTGCCATCAAAATGATCTCCACATTGCCACACTAAGTTCACTTTTTTATTTTTCTTATCTACCCATCCTCACTCATAATCAACTACCTACCACATGTATGCCATTAGAAATGTGTCCATTTAAATGTTTTAAAAATAAGCAATAATTTAACTTGATTTGTGTGTTTGTGTGTGTGTTCTTCTTTCTCTTTCCATCACCATTTGCATTAACCTACCATGAATTCTTTTCTTTTTCTTTTTTTTTTTTTTAACCCCTATAACATTTGGTATTCCTAGGTGGTCTCCCATCCAAATACTAACCAGGTCTAACCCTGCTTAGCTTCCGGGATCAGATGAAATCAGGCACATTTAGGGTGGCATGGCCATAGACTCGTAAGTTCTCTTTTGCTATAAAAATAATTTTTATGATTTTTAGTCTCAAAAGGATGGATTTACCCTATATAATACCACGCTCATTTCCCTGCACACGAAGCTAAGTAGAATCTGTTCCATGTAGCAGGTCCAAATCCCCTACCTGTTCTTCTGTTGGCCCCATTTTCCACTCCAATCCAAATTCTCCCACTACTCCTTAGCAATTAGTCTCCTCTTTGTCCCCTAAGTTCTTGTGACATTTTCATGTTATGAGTTTTATGAAATAATAGAAACAACCGGTTTAGCATGAGCTTGTCACATAGGAAGCATTTAATTAAGGCTGGCTTTTATTTTTACCTAGAGTTGGAGCTAAAAGAACTTCAGGTGAGGTAGGTATGTTTACCCACTGATACATTGCTGAAGTTCATGTGTTATATTTTACCACCATAGTACCTTACTGAGCACATAATAGACGTTTATTTGTTTTCAATTTTCTAACTTTTATTAAGGTATCTAATTAGCTTAATTTAAATGTGATTATTTTTTGATCCTCTAGAGTTAAAAATTTAAAGACCAAAGAGATGTGATTTTGGGACACACACACACACACACACACACACACACACACACACACACACACATTATAGAATATATTATATATATATATATATATCAATATTTAATTATATAATTTTATTTAAGATTTTTTCTTTTTCAATCTCCCTTTTATTGCTACTTTTACTTTTTAAAAAATGAATACATCTCACTCAAAAATTCAATATACACTTTTACTAAAATATAGTTAAAAATGAGGTTTGTCTTTCCTAGAGATTATAAATTATGTTCATTTTTACACTACAATATTTTTGATTGATAATTGCATTAAAAGAATAGATTATAAATGTACAATAAACAATGAGGAAGGATCTAAGTAGATATTACGAACTCTAAACCTTTAAAAGACTAATGACTGCACAAGACATTTCAGAATTGATAAATATAATCATACAACTACATTGAGGGCCTTTAAAGCACAACTCTTTGTAGACCGTAAACATTGAGAATAAAAGAAAAAAAGCAAAAATATTGCATCAGTAATGAAAGATGAGAATCAAAAGGCACCAGAGGATTGCATCCGCAGTATCAGTATTCAAGTAAGCTTTCTAAACTAAGAAATGAAATAAAATAAGAACCAGACAAAGTCTTAGTGAGTGCTACAAATATAAATATTTTTTGTGTGTTTATTTCATTTGAGGCATGTTAAGTAATTTTATATCTCTGACTGAAGTTATGAAATAAGACCATCAGCAACTCACAAGCAATATATATGTATATAGTATTTTGTCAAGCTATTGGTGTCATTACATTTTACATATTGTGTTAGTATTGTAGTCTCCATTATAAAATAAAACAGCAGCAAAATAAACAGATTATTTACATATATAGATGTGTATCGATTTCAGTTTAAAAAAGTGATTTTATGCAGTGATGATTAGCCATAACCGGAAAAAAGTGTAAACAAATAACTCGTTAATGACATGTTACAACTTCCACACTTAGTTTGATTTTGAGGCAGCCTGGTAGAGTGTAAAAAGAATGCAAGTGGATTCAGAGGAGGATTATCTCCTATTTTATTTTTGCTCTTTACTGTATGTCCTTAGTATAGGCGCTTTCCTTCTTTGGGATTTAATTTCTTCATTTGTAAGATGAATTCATTAGAATGATCTTAGAATTCTTTTCTACACAGAATGCCTTATTTTGAAGCAGATAGTATGTAATAGACATTTTTAATGGTAGAAGTTTTTTTATGAAGAATGATTATGATTTCAAAAACTTGAGAGCTTAAGGCAGATCTAGAGAGGTTTTATTTTTGGTATAGATGATTTTTTTAAAAAATGAATTCCATGAAAACATTTTAAAATCAGAACATTTTACATTAAAGAAATGCAGGTTTTATAATTCCTTTAAATAGCTAGATCTGGAAATGCTGAGCATACTGTCCATCACTCCAGCTCTCAGCTTTAGATAAAGGAAGAGAGACTTTTCCTATAAAATGAAGACAATAATATCATTCTTGCAAGGTCATTGTGTAAGAAGAAATGTATATCACTTAGCACCATATCTAGCGCTTATGGGTTCAACTAATAATAATCTTCTTCTTCTTCTTCTTCTTCTTCTTCTTCTTCTTCTTCTTCTTCTTCTTCTTCTTCTTCTTCTTCTTCTTCTTCTTCTTCTTTCCTTCTTCTTTCCTTCTTCTTCTTCTTCTTCTTCTTCTTCTTCTTCTTCTTCTTCTTCTTCTTCTTCTTCTTCTTCTTCTTCTTCTTCTTCTTCTTCCTTCTCCTCCTCCTCCTTCTTCCTCTTCTTTTTTTCTTCTTCCTTCTCTTCCTCCTCCTCCTTCATTATTATTGCTATTATTATTATCATCATCTCTATTTTAATGCATTAATAACAAAAAAGACTAAAAACATTTGGCAGTCAAGCCTTATATTTCTTTATAACTACTATAGTTTTGGTTATAGAAGTAAACTTGTTTACAGAACACAAATGTGATTTGGTGCTAATTAGTGTTTTATTATGATTAATCAGTAATGTTAATGTAGAAAACCTAATTGTCAGAATAAGCTTGGCAACTGAACAAAAGCTGTGTATACCCCAACTTTTGCACAAGCATTAGAGAAAAATGTGATGCAGTGATATATCTTATAAAAAAAAGTGATTTTTCAGCTAAAGATGATAGGAGATGATCTTTGTTAGGTAATTATTCCACTAAAAAGTCTGTCCCAATGCCCTGAGGATTTCTGGTTTCTGGCATACAGTATTTTTTTTATATGATCCAATTAAAAGACAGAAGGAAGAATTCTCTAGAATTTAAATATAGAACAATTAACAGCTACTCAACTCCCCGAAAAGAATACAAACCAAGTAACACCTTTTATGCTTCATAAAGTGAAAATGTGAAATGGTAAAAATAATGGGTCAAAGAAACTTTGAAGAGTTCCTGATGCCAGAGGATTTTTATGTCATTGGATCATGTATCTTTCCTAGGTCTTGCTCTTCTAATTTGCATTTTGTGGCAAAGGTTCTGTGTATATAGCTCTTTCTCCTCATCCAATATCTGAGTACTGCTGCATTTTTGAACATTTCTCTCCTGCAATACCCCTCTTTCCCTTGGACTGCTTCCATTGTACCAAATTATGATCAGTTGAAGGACTTTAGGTGCTCCTGTTACACTGGCCAAATGAATAGCTTAAAGGAAACCGCATGCCACTAATTGCCATATGCTGTGTTTTAGTTCACTAAGTTATGGCCTAACAGTTCATACCATGAAACCTCTTGAGTCTCGATTGCCTGAGGGGGCTTGGCATGAACAAAAAGAAAAGAAAAACTTAAAATACCCACTAAAAACTCTCACTTCAACATTTTTCTAATAACCCCATACTCTCATACTTAGTCATACCATTAAATATTTATTTTCATCTATTCTAGCATTTAATTGTCAGCTGCTTCTTTTTATTCTTTTTTTCCCCCATTTGGTTTTCTGAAGACATGGCAATTTATTAGAAAACAATAGAATAAATAAAGCAATCTTTCACACATGGAACATTTTGAGAAGCAGAGGCACACCATAGGTTGATTAGACCTTCAGAAGTCCTTTATAGATGAGAAAGGGGTCCCATGGTATTATTATATTAGCTTACAAAGTATTTTATTTTCTATACAATAATGATACCTGTCAAAATTTTTTAAAAATATGTTTTTATAATTCAAATGTCCTATTACAAAAAACTTCTTAATGATACCCCCTGAAATATAAATTCTATAAGATCAGATACCTTATATGTTTGTTTCCCCACTATGTTCTTTGAAGAGTGCCTTAGTACGTTCTGAAAAAAATATTAAATAAATAGACTTAAATATAAGCCATTATAATATGTAAAATACTCTCTCTGGTAATGATCATGAAAGACTAATTTTGTTTTGCTCTTTTATTCTCTGGTCACTATATAGCAGTGAGTAAAGACACTATTCTGGTAACCTCTGCTAAATTATCTTACAAGAAGAAATTTAACAACCTGTATTAGTTTCTTTTGGATGGTTTAAAAAACAGTGTCTTATAACAGAAATGTATTCTCTCACAGTTCTGGAGGTTAGAGGCCTAAAATCAGAATGTCAATAGGGTTGTAATCCCTCCCTTTAAAGGTTCTAAGGAAGATCCTTCCTTGCTTCTTCTAGCTTCTGGTGCATGTAGGTGTTCTTTGGCTTGTGATTGCTTAACTCTAATTCTTGCCTTCATCTCCCCGTGGTCTTCTTCTCTTCTCTCTGTATGTGTCTCCTCTGTGTGTCTTTTATAAAGACACTTATCATTGGACTTAAGCTTTTTGGATTATCTGGGATTATCTCATTATGAGATCCTTAATTTAACTACTTCTCCAAAGACCTTTCTTCCACATACATTCATATTCACAGGTTTCATGAATTAGGATGTGGATTTTTTAGGAGCTATACCTCAACACATTATGCTACTCTAATATCAAGAATAGTAAAGATGTGTTTCTGCTGAATAGACAGTAGGTTTACAATAACACTGATAGAGTTCTAGGACTTTATTTAGATTAACCTGAGGCTGAGAGAAAAGGAAGAACCAGAAGCTGTGTCTCTAGGATCCCACCCTGCCTTCGTATCCACATAAAACATCTCACATATTACTTAGCTTTTCACCCTTCAAGCTTCCTTTTCAATTCTTGTTTGGAAGGTTCCAATCTACAGATATTTTGAAAATTAAGTAGCAAAAATAATCTCACAAAGATAGAATTTACCATCCTTCTTTCTTTACCCCAGACCATGTCCATGACAAGTGACTTATCAACTAAAAATATTCAGAGGCTTCTTGTAGTTGAGGAACAATTTCCTTTCCCTGAAGTGAAGCATGTAGGTATGTTTAAGTACACTGACATACACTAAGATTGATCAATAGCCTCAGGGATTTGCAGATTTGTACCTTGAAAGAAACTGGAAATTGCTTTTTTAATTCCATTTCTCTTAGTCTACAGTGATCAAAAGACCTATGAAAAAATATACAACGATGTAAGTCTTAGCTTCCATTTTCAAAAGGTTATGTAAGTAATAGGACTTTTGAATTGCTCTTTAGAATTCTTCATCGTTATTCCCTGGTAGCAAAGGTATTATTTTTCCTTGTGGAACATACTAACAATAACTAAGGCAGCCAAGAAAGTTACCATAAGGATTTGGAAAACTTAAGGAGGGTCTTTAATAATAATTTTTTAGTTTATTTCATGGAAACCCAAGAAAATCTTATTTTACCCAAATCTCAGTTGTTACAGAGGTCTCTAGACTCTGAATATACCTCCTTAAACCTTACTCATCTCATTAAATGACCGGGGTACAATTACAAATATCCATAAAGATTCCCCCAACTTACAATTACCTGGTGTTTCTCAGTAAACAATCTCAGAACATTGACTCTACTCCCTTTCCTAGAACATATTTTAACAGCAAACAATAGTAACCACTCTTCTCTTTGCTGCTACAGACTAAACCTTGAGGCCCCTATCTTTCAAGTCAAGACAAATAACCCTCTCTTTTCAGTCTCCATGTATTCATCTCCTATTTGAGTTGTAAAAAAAAAAAAAAAACCCTAAAAGTCTTATATTTTGACTAACGTTTTTTGTTATAAAGGAACACCACTCACCATATTATAAAAATTGGAGTTGTGAACATATTGCTTAATTTTGTTATAAACATAGAATGTGAACACTATCTCTGTTCTTCTAGAAGTTCTGAACAAACAAAACAAACAAACAAACAAAAAACTAAAATATGGACATATAACTGAATAAAAATAGGCTAGAAATTATAAATAAGTATAAAAAAAAAACTCAAGTCCAGGGGAAGAACTTGGTCATTTGATTCTTCCAGTTAGAGATGACAACAAACAGAAAACTTTCTCTTCCTCTTCTCTGATACCAAGAAACAATAAAAGAATGAAACAAATACAAAGAACCATATCTCTAAAGCAACTGGAAAACTGCTAACTAAACCACAAACTGTGAAGCAGAACTGTCTTAGTCAAATTTGGAACAGATCAAGGAAGTTTTTTAGAGGGAGGGATATATCATTTTACTGAGTGAAGAATTTTCCAAAGCTGGGGGTTCTGAAGACAATAAATACCATCCTACTCCCCACTGCTTGAAGCAGAAAATGAGTGTGAACACAAATGTGGGTGGCTTTCAGGAGCACACTGATTCCTTTGGATGACATAGAGTTGTTAACACTATGGGATTGAAAGGTGAACTACTTGACATAACAGCTTTTCAGGAAACAATATCTGTATGGCAAAAGAATGGAGAAATAGTTGGTGGCAATCAGATTTGCAGCTGGTGACTACAGTAAGCTAAAGAGAAGTGAGTGCTAAATCAATACACACACATACATACACACTCATAGACATGTATACACATGTACTTACATATAACTGTGAACTACAGAGCTTGATTATGAGCCCCCACATCTCTATTATTGCCCCAAAGAAGACAGAAATTTGGGAAAAAAAAGGCGTTAGAATCAAAGTTAATAATTTAAACAAGCAAATGAAATTGAAGAAAAAGTAGACAAAATTTCAAAATTAATAAACATTCCTATCCTAAAATTAAATAAGAAGCCTTCTTTTCAAGTATATTTAGAATATTATAATATGACTATATATTGTCACAGAAAAACTACCAAGTCAAAGTCCAATACAGAGACCTATTTTCTGATAAAAATGCAATGAAACAAAATAAATAACATAAATAGAAAGCAAACAAGCAAACAAAAAAACATACAGTTTAAGATGAAAATAATCTTATGATTCAAGCTATACTTGGATTAAAAGGATAACAAACTAGATTTTTGATATGTACAAAAACTATAATAAACACATTATAATTCAATTTTTTGTTGTTGTTTTAGGGTAACCTTTTCAAAGTAAAAACCAAAATCCAGAGAATTAAGAAAAAATATTTGACTACATAAAAACCAAAAGTTCTTACATGGAAATATTAAAATAAATTTATACACATATAAAGTCAAAATAGAAATAACAAACTGAGGGGAAATAACATACCATACTGATGGATGGTTTATTATATAAAGATATTTTTAAGTAGAAAGAAAAATCAACACTTAAATTAAAATTTGAGAAAATAATATGGGCAAGCAATTCATGAGCAAAAAAACAATGGCTAATAAAGATAAAAATTAGCCTAATCTTATTCATAATTTTAAAATGCAAATGAAAATATCAATGACTAGTAAATTTTATTGATTCACAAAAAATTACAATGCCTAATGAGGCTGTTAATTACAATAATGGGTACTTCCTAGGTGCTAATAAAAAAAAAATAATCCAAAGCCTCTGGAGAGTAATTTGACAATAACAATCAAATTTTTGATCTAGCATTTCGAGTTATTGGAATTTATCTTGAAAATATGCATGTGTAAGCATACACATTTGTGCTAAAGTATATGCTAAAGTATTTTTCTCTGTGCCTTCAATGAGACTATGGGGCAGGAGGACGATTCTGGTTCATTCTTTGTTACCAGTTTAAGTGGTTTTTACCAAAGGCATGCTGTATTGTCATGAAATGAACAAATACATGATTAAATAAAGCAAATAGATAAAGAAGTCAGAAAAAAATAAACAGTAACCATATTTTTTTGTGTAGAAAGCAAAGTAATCAGTGGATTTCAGGGCAAAAATCAGGGCAACACAGACTGATTTAGCAGGTAATGGGAAGTGGTTTCATCAGTTGGAGTAGCTGAATGAAAAGGATGGGATTTCACAACCTGTTTAAACAATGTGAGAGAGATTTGAAGATCATTCCCCCAACAAAACACATATGTGTGCGTGCGTGCATATACACACATGATGTCTTAAGTGTAGAAAAAAAATTTAATTCAAATTAATGTATATATGTCCATGAATATTTTTTTTACATAAGAAGTTATAAAGCTGCCATTCAAATAAAAGAGAAGTGTGATTGGATTATTGAAATTTCTCTTCTTTCCCCTAACTTATGTCCAACACATGGAACAAGAATGACTGAACTTGAATAATTATGTCCGTAGAGAATCTTTTATGCTAAATAAGCCTTTGACAAATAGTGTGTCTTTCAAGATAGATAAATCTAGATCAAATGTTAGCAGGCCCTAAAACATCAGCCCATCTTTATCTTTGATGATTCATATATTCAGCAGAAAAAAATTTTTTTCAGTTGAATGCATTTAAATAATAAATAAATGCTGTGAACTGAATCCTAGAAGAAAAGAGAAAAACCAAAAAACAATGACTCAATTTTTTGATGCAACATATTAAATATTTTCTTGAACTTTAAAATAATATGTGTCATGTGCTTTATAAATGTAACTGAAGAGATCAAGTTCTTAGTAAATAAAAATGAAAAATAAAATAATGGAAAAATATGATTTCTAAACAGTAAATTTTTCTAATCAGAGTAACTCAGTGTTGAAAGGTATGTTAAAGATTATCTAATTGCCAGATGTTTGAAATTCTCTCTTGAAAATTCTGAGTTAATTATCTTATTGAATCCCTAGTGCTGATCTATAATCTGAGCCCTACATGTAATATAGTAAAACTACAGGTAGCCCAAATTTTATAGACAATGTCTATCTCTAGATCCCAACAAATATAGAAAATCAAAAACATGAATAAGTTTTAACACGAGAAGTAATATAAAATCGAGGGATTAGAATTTGTCATAAAGTTGTTCATTTATTTTGTTATTTTCCTAGCCTACACCAATATATTATTTATACACTAAAGTATTATAATAGCTCATTATAATTTTAGCAAGTAGAATCCCTGTTGTTAATGATAAAATGTTCATTGTGTATAACTGTGCAGGGAGCCCAGGTAGAAATGAAAAAAGTGAAGATAGAGATGTACTTAGAAAAAAAAAGAACACAGAAGATGACTAGCAGTATTGGTCAAGGAAAGAGAGAGAAAAAAAAGCAAGAAAAACAGTGAAATAATTATTAAATTATATCAACTACCGATTTTGGAGTCAATGGAGCAGGCTCCTTAACATTTTTTGATGTCTATGATCTCCTTTTCCTTACTTATAAAATGAAGATAATCGGTTTTTGTTATTGTTCTCATTAATAATTAAATTACATACTCCGCAAAATATGTTGAGTATCTTACAGATACTGAGCACTTCATAATAAATTTATTACCATCATCATCATCATCACTACTCAGAATCTCTGAATCTTCTCCCTCAGTTAAGAAAAATATATCCTGAGCACTACTGAAAACTTAGTTTACTCAATTCAATTTTCCCCAACTTTTCCTGAGTTACTCAAAATGTAATGACTATCTACTTTAAAATAGTGGGTTAGTTTTTAAAACTTAAAAAAATATTCATTATTTTTTTCTGATTCCACCCTAAATCCTTTGTACTCTCAGCAAAATCTCTTAAAAATAAAGTCTGTTTTTATACTTATTCATTTCTCCCTTTTCATTGATTTGGATCAAAGTCAATATACTTTTTTTTTCAAGAATTTATTATAAAGCCCAGCACATCATAAATTATGAGTTTGTGGAGGAAAAATTAACTGATGAGAAGTACCTTTAAAATTTTTTCATAAAAATACAAAAGGAAAAAGTTGATCCTTTCAACTGGCCCGTTGATCTGAACTTACTTATTTCAGAGGAAGTGCAAGATCCCCATATCCTTCACTTATTCTTTCACAATACTCCCAGGGGACAACAGTAATTACTGAAATCATGTGCTGGTGTATTTCACGCATTAAAAATTTAAAAAAGAACCTGTTTTTATTTTTTCAGCCCCCTCCTCCAAATTATGTAAACATATAACCTCATAGTTTTCTGACAAAAGTTCAAAGTCCTTGCTTTAAAATGACAAAATAGCAGAGCTGGCCAAATGCATGTAGCATTTTGAGTTCTCGTCTTCCAGGTAACCTCTGGTAACCCCTGCTTGAGGTCCTGGCTCAGAGTCCCAGACAGGGTTTTCAATAGCAGAATGAGTCAGTGTGGCTTTTCTGCTCCCCACCTTACCTGCCAGGGACAATTACACAAGAACTAAAACGTATACTCATGTGGGAGAGGCTCTTGGATGCCCTGCTTGACCGAGTGCCCTCAAACCTAGTGTCTCTTCCATTAAAAGTACGTTCCAGGAAGCTTCAGGAGCAGACAGTTCTGCCAGTATTTTTCTAGAGCAATATTTTGAAAGTTTTCTCTGAATTCTCCATTTTAAAAGCTCTTTCAAGGCTTTGGATTACATAAGGGAGAAAATAATTCAATATACCCTAATCCAGATTTTTATTAAGGCATGTATTCCCCGATTCAAGAGTAGGTTTCATTGTTCAAGCATTGCAACCTCTTGAAGGGGAAACAAATCAATGAATTTGTTGAAACATTGACTAGTCAGACTTCTATTTTTTTCATTTCCTAAAGAACCTGTCTTAAATTATCCCATATCTGTCTGTCTTCATTTCCTGGGGGCTGATTTTTAACCTAATGTTTAAGGTTAGGAAATGATAAAGGAGGAGTGTTGTTGGCTTTTTGACCCACCTCCAAATAGAAATAAACTTCTTTAAACAGTTAATGTAAATTAGGAAGTTTTGATGTTTTAACCACAGAAAGAATCTTTTTCTAGATTGTCTATAAATGGTCTGAAACAACATAAAAATTTTTAAAAACACAAAAGCATGAAACAAAATTATTAAGTTTGGAAATATTCATTGTTTATTTATCTGGGTAACTGTGGACCACATTGCTTTCTTATAGTTATGTATTGCAAAGAAAAATTCTACATATTTGAAAGTATAGTAAATGACAGCTGGAGTTGAACCTCATCAAACAATGTTTTGGTAGGAACTTAAATCACAATTTACTAAAATTGAAAACTAAAAAAGAAAAACTAAACTCAGAGAGCAGCATAACACTGGATGTCCCAAATGACCATGCTTTTCAGTGCCTCTGAAGAAAACATTGCCACTGATATTGTGTATTTATCTTTTTATAAATGCTAAGCTTATTATATTTCATTCTAATATCATCACACTGCTGCATGGTTAAGGCCACATCTCCATATGTTGCAAATTATCAGGGGAAAAGAATGTACTGAAGCCAGAAAACTTAGAAACCAGTACTTACATAAGCAGGAGAATTCTGAGTCTCTCTGGGCCCCACTTTTTAGTATGGGAAGGGAGGAAGACAGAGACAGACAGAGAGACAGAGACAGAGATGAAAGAGAAAAAAAGAGAGAAGTTTTTTGGACAAGATCCACAAGTGATTCATATGCATACTAAAATTTGAGGAGCATCGCAAGAGGAAGACAAGTTTGGTTATATTTTATTGTAAAGTTAACTAGTTGTGCATTACTCTATGGATCCGCTTCTATTTACTTTTAATTTTTGAGAATTTTTTTAAAATCTAATTTAAATTTTATGGCATCATTTTAAATATTTTACAAACAATGAAATAAAATGTTCCTGTGCAGACAAAGCAGCTCCTTAAAGTCATGGCAGTGAAGTAGCAGTGAACAATGTGGCCATTCAAGCTCACAGTGGGTTTCTGAGAAAAAAGATGAAACTCTGAAGTTTGCCTGCTTCTCTTCACATGGAGATTCTGTCTAATATTGAAACAAAACATATTTAGAATTGATTTTATTAAAGAAAACTTTGTGGGTCCAGGAGTATTCAGGCTTTGAGTAATCAAAATACACATAAGCTCTAGATTCCACAGTGCCAATTTATTTCTTCTTTTACAACGACAAATAAAGTCATTATCTTCATGTAGGCAAGGCCAGTCCAGTTGAATATGATACCAATTTATAATTTTGAAAAAGGTTTGTAAATACCAGATACCCCCCAAAACAAAAAGAGACCTGGCAATTAGGTAGTTGAAGGAAAGTCTTTTCATTCAGATAGGTTTTGACAATGGAGATAGAGACTCTTAAGACCAGTGTTGCCTAACTCCTACACCTCCTTTGGATCTCTGTATCTCTACAATCTTATGGTCATATCCATTTTTACATCTTTCTTCCATTTATCACGAGGCTGTACTATTTTGTGTTGATGCTTTATTTTATTTCCTTTGTAGATATGCAAATGTAGTTTTCTAGGCCACGGGTTTAGCTCAATAAATATAACTTAAATTTACTTAGATAAGTGTTTTTCTAAGTGAAGTCATAGGTACCTTAAACAAAATCCTAAGCGATGTTAAATAATTCAGCTTCCTGGTCCCATTCAGACCCACTAAAGCAGAACCACCTGAAAAAGCTCCTAGAAATCTGTATTTAGAAACTCCTTGAATGATATTTATTTATCCAAATTATTGGCTAGGGTCTCTACTCTGCATAGTTAGGAAAAAAACAATACTTATTAATTTATAAGATGTTGTTTGAGGCTGGTGTATTTTGTGTAGGACAATTTTTCAAACTAAAACTAATAGTTTAACTCTCAGAGGACTAATTTACTTGAGGTTCTTAGAAGATTTTTCATTCTGAGAGACTCAAGTAGTAATAATAACTATATAATTATTTTACATCATCAGAAAATTTCAAATCTAGATCTACTTCCCCCTTTTTGTAAATGTACATGTATTATATATATATGATTAAATGTAATCTATCTATATATTCATTTACCAACTGTTTTAAAAAAGTATTATATATGAAATACTTTCAGATGTATTTTTATAAGATTTTTATTAAATTTTCTATGTTTAGTTACTTTGCATTTCTTTTTGTGAATTTCATTAACCAAATCTTTTGTAAAGGTCTTACCAGATATCAGAAACCACTGTATAAATAAAAAATTTACTAATGATTAAAACAGAGTACTGGTAATAAGAATTTAATGCATGATCCGGTTGCTATTTGTAGCATATTCAAATGGAAAGAAATTTTCTAAGATAAATAAGGTTAAGTTGCAGCTTGTTTCAATATCTATATTTTAACAATATTGCAAAGGCTCTTCCTAAAAGGTCTACAAATTATTTTAAATATTTGTTAGAAATGACAGGCCAGCAACTTATAAAAGAAATACATTCAATTAATTGTGCACATTATAAACAATACACAAATTAGAATCAAGTGATTCAAATACCCACTGATGACTTTTTAACACTGAAAAACTAGTAACACTTAACCAGTGTAACCAATAGTGCATTCTGTGGCTGTCTGTGTCCTCATATCTGTTTCTTCTTTGCCAACCTAAGAAATCCCTGCTGAATTATTGCTCTTTGCAAGTGGATAGGGTGAAGCTGAGAGAAAGCTGTGAAGACTGGGTTGTGAAAGAATCACATCCTGAGGAAAGTCTGGACAAGATGAAGACGTAGGTAAACGTGTGCTTCCATCCTCTCATGACCACATAAAAATTACAATGAAACTACAGAACAACTATTATTGAGAATAAAAAAATGAACAGGCATTTCTCTAAAGAGGACATTCAGGTGGACAATATGCATATAAAAGGATGTTCAAGGTCACTAATCATCAGAGAAATGCAAATTTAAAGCATAATGAGGTGGTCAAGAAATCAAAAAACAAGTGTTGGCAAGGATAAGAAAACCCCTATGCTCTGTTGGTGGGATTTAAATTGGTTCATACATTATGGAAAACAGTTTGGACATTGCTCAGAAAATGAAAAACAGAACTACCTTATAACCTATCAATCCCACTTCTGAGTATTTATCTAAAGAAAATCACAACACTGATTTGAAAAGATATATGTACCTCTGTGTTTGTGACAGCATTATTTACAATAGCCAAGATATAGAAGAAACCTAAGTGCCCACCAATAGAGAATTGGATAAAGAAGTTGTTGTACATATCTACAGTGGAATATTACACAGTCATAAAAATGAAATATTATCAGTTATGACATGAATGGACCTACAGGGTATTATGCTAAGTGAAATAAGTCAAGACAGATATTATGTAATTTCACTTATATGAGGAATCTAAGGAACAAAATAAATGAACAAACAAAACAATAACAGACTTATAAATACAGAGAACCAACTGGTGATTGCCAGTTATTAGGGGGGATCACTTTGTAAATTATATAAATGTCTAACCACTGTGCTGTACACCTAAGACTAATGTAAAATTATATTAAATGTCAACTCTAATTGAAAAATAAAAATCAAAAATGTGAATAATAAAATGGCAAGAACTATATATCTATTGACAATTACTTTAAATGTAAATATATTAAATGCTCCAATCAAAAGATAGGGTGGCCGGATAGATCAGGAAACAAGATCTTTACATATTCTGCTTATAAGAGACTCACTTCAGACTGAAAGACACACACAGAATGAAAGTAAAGGGTTGAAAAAAATATTTCATCCAAATGGAAACAAATAGACAAGCTGGGGTAGCAACACTAATATCAAACAAAATAGACTTTAAAACAAAAGCTATAACAAGAGACAAAAAAGGACCCAGTAATCCCACTTTTGGGTATTTATCCAAAGAAAGCCAAAATACTACTTCAAAGAAACATGTGTCCATATGTTACTTACATTATTTACGGTAGCCAAGATATGGAGGTAATCTGAGTATTGATCAACAGATAAGAAAAGAATGGTATATATATGATGAAATATTACTTGGCTATAAAAAAGAATGAAATTTTGTCATCTGCAATAATAAGATGATCTAAAGGGTATTATGCTGAGTGGAATAAGTCAGAGAAAGACAAATGCCATATGATTTCCCTTATATGTAGACTCTAAAGATCAAAATGAGCAAACAAAAGAGAAACAAACAAACTCATAGATACAGAGAACATTTTGATGTATGCCAGGTGGGAAGTTAAATAGAGAGATAGATGAAAAAGAAAAAGGGATAAAGAAGTACAAATTGATAGTTACAAAATAGTCACAGGGATGTAGATGATAGTATTGAGAATATAGTCAATAATATTGTAATAAATATATTTGTTGTCAGATGGTGCTAGATTTATTGGTGTGATCACTTTGTAAGTTACATGAATGTCTAATCACTATCTGATTATAATACAATATTGTATGTCAACTGTAATTGAGAATATATATATTTTAAAAATCTTAAATATCCAGATATTTAAATGAGAAAATTTCTAAACGTTTGTTATCTTACATCTTAGCAATAAGTATTGCTAATATTTCAGCATATTTTTAAATATACTTTTAAATATAATTTTTTATTTACAAAGAAGTTTTCATTATATTTTATATTTTTGTTTGTTTTGTAAACATAATAATCACATTAAATCATTTTCTCAAACAATGAAATATTAAAAAACACTTTTTTTAAAGAATCATATCCTGCTTGGGATCCTAATTAAAATAGATTTCTACTTTGAGGAGAGCTTGTGTTCCAGTATACACCCTAATCAATCCTGCTGATACGTTCTCTCTACTCTCTTTCCAGCTTCTCTCTGGCAAGCATTTAGGACAAGCTCAAGTTAATCACATCAGGTCTAACATTCCCAGGACAATACAATGTGATGCAAAATACATATAATAGAAATCCAATTACAGTTTAACATTCCATTTGACTTACTTATTTTTAAATTCTGGTAGATGTTAAATAGGTTCAATAATTTGAGGATATTTTAAATTCACTATATTTTATTTAAAATAGTCCTGAAGAAGTAAGTAAAATGTTGACTTCCCCCTGATTTGTTACTACATTGCATATTGTTTTCTATAAGACTATTAATTTTCCTGCCTCACAGCCACTGTCTTCATCAGTTCCCATTTACATCCCCTAATTCTTCCAGATGTGGCTCTGAATGGGCTGAATCTTCCTCTGACATGCCCAAAGGCATCACAAGAGCCAGATCCTGACAGGAAGTCGGGAAGATGGACCAGCCATCCATTTGTTAATGTGTCACACGCGAACTACACATGGCTGGCTGCAAAATTAAATTGCTCTATCAGGATATCAGCAGAGACATAGATACAGCATTATAGCTCTGTGTTCCTATTGTTTTCGGATCAGAAAATGCTTTACTTGTGCACTCTTGCTAAATTGTGTTCACTGAAAGTGCAGATTGAAAAGAGTATTGATTGCTTTCCCCAGGCCTGGAGTGGTTCTGTGATTTCAGAATTGAACATTGAGAAGGAAAAAGTATTTCAAGCCTTGGCACCTAAAAAATTCCAGAAACCTTTAAATACAAAGATTGATAATGAGATGTCGTGAAACTTCCTAGTGGTGATTTGTCCAGTTGTGTCATTCTTCCTAATCAAAAATATTGCATGCAGGCTTAATAATTCTTCTATGTATAATACTTATGGCAAATACAGCTGCATCCATCATAATGGCTGCTCTACACACAATGTGATCAAGATATGGAAAGCAGTGGCCTAAGAGCCAGAACATATCATTGGAAACAAACATTAATAACTTCAATAATTCACTTTCTCTAAATGAGGTAAATACAGATGAAGTTGCCATCACTTGCAAAGGATTTCAGTTATGACTGAATAAAGATCAAAAACAAATTATTTAAGAATGTGGAAGTAAAGACCACCCAAATGACAAAAAACAGAAGCTATTCATTCAGAGCTTATTATATAGGTTATATAGCAAGGGAGTCAGTCACCATGATTTGTGTTTGGCAGAGACTCCAAGGCAGGCAGGGGAACAGAAAAGCTTTATAGTGAGGAGGAAAAATGAAAGACTTCATATGTGCTCTGGTTGGAGGACATTGACATGTGGAATTTGGCTGTGGGCTAACTGGAAGCTGGCATCCTATGTGATAAACTAGGATAATATTTGGCTTTTTCTGGTTTATCCTGAGTGGAAGCAGGGGCAAAAATTAAGAAAGTTGACAGTCATTGAATAATTCCTGAGCATTTTGAGGCTGTAGTTTGTCTTCTTGGACTGGTTCCAGTAGAGGTTGTAGGTCAGAGTTCTATTGTCATATGTGATCTCTGACAACTATTCATTTGTATATTTAGTCTCTCAAGAGTGTTTTATGAAATAGTCATTTTTAAATTAAATTCAAGCAGACTAGTTACTATAGGGAAAGCAGGATTGTTAACCCTACTTATGGCAAAATGGTAGGTAACCATAACATCGAATACTTTTTAAAGTTTAAGAGGCTAATGACACGAACATATTGAAAATGAACAAGATGTTTATAGTCTCCTTGGCTTCCCCCAAAGGGGCAGATAGTCAAAACAGCTCTGAAAATAAATGAAGTGAACTTGGATTGTGAGAAACTGCACCTATATGATTCAATGGCTGTCAGAGCTAGATAATGCTTTGTCTTTGTGGTAGACCATAAAGGACCTATCAATTGTAGGAAAGACTATCAGAGTTGAGATGAGAAAGGAGCAGTGTGAACTAGCATTGTCAAGGAAGGCTTTCATGAGGAATGTGTAGGTAAACCAAGGCCATCCAAGATGAGACTTGGCATGGATGGAGTATTTTATGCAGTGTGGATAAAATAGATAAAGGTGTATACTTAGAGATAAGATAATAAGTATGAGTACAGATTATGCCAGAAAGAGGGAAATGTATGAAAGGTATAAAAGACATTGTAAAGACTATGAGATGCAGTGCTATTGACAGGAAAAAAAAATTATTTTAGGAGATTGTTTATTCAAATTTGAATGTTTTTTGAAGGTGACAGAAGCAGGATATTCAAAAAGAATTATGTGTGGGAAGCTGGGTGTCTCCTACTGCATTTTAAAATGGGAAATCATGATAAGTATACATTTGAAATATTTCCCGAGGAAGTGATAATTTGAAGCTGTAAATATATCCCCCTTAAGGGAAAGATTGTAGGAAAAAAAAAAGCACAAGTCTCTTAAAACTTGAGTAATAGTCATGCATGATGAAAGGAGAAATAAAAATGGTGAAAGGTTCAAAGAGGTAGGATTTGAAATACACATATCACAGTACCCAGGAGTCTTAGGTAAGTCCATAAAGATGGTAGGGTTGGGGTCCAGTCTCATGATATGAAATAATTGTGAAGAAGAAACACTATGGTTGGCACTATAGAACATTTCCTGATATCAACAGTTCGAAATGTTCTTTCATTAGTTGATGAACTAAAAAGACTATCTTTTAAACACAAAATGAATTTTAAGAGTATCAGTGTAAAGTTTACAGCTTTTGCTTATATGAAAATTAAATACACAGAAAAAATGTATTGGCTGTGACTGTTCTTGGAGCCTGTAAGCTAAATTATTTATACATAATTAAAATGAACAACTCAACTGAAGAAGTTACCAGTCACACATACCTAATAAATAAATAGCTGGTTACGTGAGAATATAAGAAAATATATTATAAATACAAATTATTTCAAACCAGTAGTAATTAACTTCAATCATTTTTTTTCTGTATAATTACTGATATCAGAGGCACTTTATATAAATTTTATTGAAACAAAGAGTTATGAAATGTATTATGTACTGAATAATTAGAATATATTGTTGAGAGAACTGGAGACACAATTTTCCAAGAATGAATCTTCACACCCTTTTTAAAAAGGGACAATCCTAAGCATTAAAACTCTGGCAATTATTCTGTTAGGGCCAAGTTTGATTTTTATTTTTTCTCTCTCTCTCTCACCAAAGCTTACATAATAAGCAATTAGGAAGCAGTTTAAAACAAATGTTCCTTTTAACCCATTCCAGGTATCTAAAAGTTTTCATATATATATGAACACACACACACACACACACACACACACACACACACACACACACATACACACACACTTATACATACGTGAAATCTATATCTATCTATCCATCTATCCATCCATCCATCCATCCATCCATCTCTATGTATTACTAAGTACACAAATTCCACTCATAATAACAAATGCAATGACTACACTCGAATTCTGTTACTAGGTATGAAAAGTGAGAAATAAAAGTGTGATCTATTGAAAAAAAAGCATAATCTCAGGACTCGCCTGACGGCCCCTGTAGAACTTGCTGATCCCAAGATCCCGCGAGATCAAACTTTCTCTGGGAAGTGCGTTGGCGGCACCCAGCACATCAGACCAGCTCTGCGGTCCTCCAGTCCTCTGAGCCACCCATGACGCTGGCTGATCTCAGCCCAGCTCTCCCCGCCCTAGGCAATGGATACCAGCCAAAGAAAGGTATGTAGAGTATGATGCCTTTTTAGTAAATTATTATTTTACATATGCATGGAACATTGGGTGAAAAAAGGTCTTGGAAAGATTCATATAAAACTTATTGTAGTTTCCTTAGCAATTATTTAAAAAGGATGGTGGAGGAAAGGTTTAGGAGAAGTTTCACTCGTTCATTTATACAAATCTGTATTAATTTGATTATTTACATTTTTAAATTTTTAGAATTTCTGTTTTTATTATTGCTTTCTTTCATTTACAATTCTTGAGATAAATTTATATACATTAAAGTACAAAAATTTAACCGATGAATTATATGACTTTTGTTGAAAACATCTGGGTAAATCTACACCCTTATCAAGGAGCATTTCCCTCAACCCCCATCTCCAACAATTTTCACCTGTCTGAGGCAGCTGCTGTTCTGATTATGTGCACTGAAATTTCGTTTTGCCTGTTCTAGTAATTCCTATAAATGTAATCATTCAATAATACTAATTTGAGTTTAGTTTCTTGAGCTCAGTATAATGTCGCAGCAATTGTTGCATCTTGTTGCATGCATTCTTTTTTAATGCTGAGTTGTATGCCATGGTATGAATATACCCAGATTTTTCAGTTCACTCTTCTGCTGATAGAAGTTGTTTCCAGTTTTTGACTCCTGAATAAAGCTGCTTTGAATAGTCTTACATAAGCCATTTTTGGACATATATTTTTACTTCTCCTGGGCAGATACTTTGAACTTCTGAGTCATAGTAGGTGTTTAATATTAGAAACAACTGTATTTATGGGCCATTCATAAGTCTTCCTTGTGAATTTTTAGTTTTAGTAAATATTTATATATTTTGGAGATAAGTTCTTTGTTACATGAGTGTTTGCAGATATTTTCTCACAGTATATAGCTTACCCATTTATACTTCTTAGTGGAGTCTTTTGATGCAAAAAATCCGTTTGTTCTTTGTGAAATTTATTTTCTCTTTTTTCTTTTAATTTATTGCTTTCTGTGAACTAAGAAATACTGTGTATTGCCATGTCACAAAGATATTTCTACCAAGTTTTTGTCTAGAAGCTTAACAGTTTTAGCTTTTATTTTAGGACCTGATCTATCTTTAGTTAATATTTCTGTTAGTGTGAGGTAAATGTCAAAGTTCTTTTTTTAAATTAATTTTTTAAAATTGATATCTAGCATCAGTTGTTTAATGGGAGCACTGACACTCTATTTTTTTTGACATATTTGCTTCTCCTTATGTCAGTCTCATACTGTCTTTATAGTAAGCTTTACAGTAAGCCTTGAAGTCAGATACTATTTATCTTCTAACTGTTTTCTCAAGATTGTTTTTGACTATTAGAGGATCTTTGCAATTCCATTTATATTTTAAAAATGGCTTGTAAATTTATGTTTAAAAATATACTGAGATTATGATTGGGATTGCATTGAATCTGTAGCTTTATTTGGAGATAGATTTAAGAATATTGAGTCTTCTGATCTGTGAACTTGGATATTATTCAATTTATCTTATTTTTATTATGTTGGCAAAATTTTATTGTTTTCTGTTTGGAGAGATTAGGCAGCTTTGGTTAAAATTCTTAAATATTTTATGATTTTGGGTGCTACTATTATAAATACAAAAGTTTCTTTTTTTCTGAAATTTTCTTTCCATTTATTTGTTTATAGTATATGGAAATATAATTAACTTTGGTTTATTGACTTTGTAGTTACTTATCGAATTATTCAGTACTATATTCCAAGCACATGTCCAGTATTCTACACCTCTTAGATTTTTTTTTAATAGCACTAGAAATTTCACATTTATATTGATATAACTTATGATACATTTTCTCTTGTTCTGACTAAGAATTTAGTTGAGATGGGTGAGAGAATATCAATGTTGTGCTATTCCAGTCCAGGAGAAACTGTCTCAGTTTTAATAATTGTGATTAATTATGTTGCAATTCTTCTAGGTCAAGACTCCAATATATAGTTATGTGTAAATGTTTACATATGGTTATATATATTCATATATAAAATGTAGATATATGCATATAATATAGGTATTCTATATAGAGTTCACTATATATGCACATTAATATATAGATATACACATATATAATGACCATTCTTTATTAATCAATAACTGTAATTATGGCTTATTGGGTAGAACTGTGAAAACTGTTTAACTTCTCTGTATGTCACTTGTATGCAAATAAAAACTAATCTGTACTGGGAAGGTTACTAAGGTTAATAATGATAAATTTCTTAGGAAGAATTTCAGATAAATCTTCAGGTATATATCTACCAATTGATATCTAAATATAATTTCTTATTATCTCCCCTAAGTGTGGCATTATCTGATATTTATTTTTTATAAAATAGTGTGGTAGAAAGTATACTGAAAATCTTGTTTCTGATCTTTATTAAGATTTATTTTTAAAGGCAGGAAGATTAGAATTGCATATTGTTCTGGCCTGGAATAGAGCTTTGGCGTTTTATATTGTTATTATTTTATGTAAATACTTTTGATGGTAGGGAGTCTTAGAAGGTTTTGCTATGATTAGCTTCAAGGTTGTTTTCATAATGAAACAGAAATGTAAAGTCAAGGGCTAAAATCCTGGTTGTAAGTTTTTCTACTTTTTGTTTTCAGATATTTTTTATTAAGAGGATTTGCGCGTGTCCAAATACTCTTGATGTCTAAGTCTTTCAATTGCCTTTTGTAAGATTCTAAGACTACATCACTATAAATAGGAAAAGTTCTTATCTGAACAGCTTTCTGATCATCATTTGTTTACTGGATGGGTAGCCATTCTGCATAATGTAATGAATACTATATTCCCTACTCCACTCCTTCCTTCTTTCATGCTGTGATGATCCCAAAAGAAAGCAAAATTGTGCTGCTGTAATTACAGGTTCAGGACAATATCTATAGGAGTTTAATGCAGTTTTTTATGCTTCTAAGGATATAAGCCTTTCAATTAATCACAGTTAGAATTATCCAACTGGTTATTTTAATTTTTTTGTAAGCATTGGAGATTTTTTTCCTTCTTAGGCTTAGAGACAGAAAATATACCCGATTAACACCTGAACTGAACTGTCAACTTAAAAAGATGTATCCCATTCTTACCCTGGTGTAAACTTCAGGCTATTTTTGTGAAAAATGAGATAGCATTTTTTAATAATGAAATATAAACCTATATTTTTGTGAACTTTACAAGGCATAACTCAATTTAAAAAATGTAATGTTATCATTAATATTAAACACTTTGGAACCAAAGTAAAATTATATAGAAGCCTTACCCTCAATTTTCAGGTGTGTAGGTTCAGAAAATTTTGAGAGATTTTTTTTTAAAGGTGATACCTGTACTTAAAAATACTCTAACACTTAAAAAATTTAAAAAATACACTAAGAATAAAGTATAAAACATCATAAATTTATGTTTTAGTATTCCTAGGTTTCCTAATGCAGAATGCCAGGTGTTTGGTTCCTTGGAAGAATTAGATTGAAAATTGTCTACCTAGAGCCTGAGGAAAACTGAGCCTGCCTGATCTTAGGCCTACAATAAATATTCTTGATGTCTTTGGCCTCTCAGGAAACAAAAAATGAACTGTGGAACTACTAAAAAACAATAAATAGTACCAAAGTGTGCCTAACACTTTGTGATTGCAAAACAAAACTGTGTTGGAAATATAGTATGGCATTTGAGAATATGGGCTTTCTCAGCACCCCAATTAGTATCCAGGCTCTACTGGTGATTTTGCAATGCTTTGGATCTCTAAGTCTTATTATATTGTGCCTTCAAAATCTGATTGTTAAAGGAATTATGTGAGATAAATTGGTTCATGTTGTACTTAGTACCAGTCACTACTCATTCAGTAAATGATAGCTTTGTGAATAGAAATTCTCATTGTCATCATCATTATCATCATTATTGTCATCATTATCATAGTCATCATAAAATGCTAAATATATTAATTCAACACTATTTAATACTTAATATATCTATCACTGTGTTAGACACTGGATTAAACTCTTCTCGTTAGGATCCCAATCATATAACATGAAATTTAATAACTAAAAATATATAAAATACACATATAGTTCAACAAAACTAATAGTTCTTTTTTTTCAGATAGTGAAACAAGGTCGTAGAAAGCTATTCTTATGAAAAATAACTTGTTTGAAAATTTCAGTAAGGGATGTCATATGTCAATGTAAATTTTTTAGCTAAAATTAGTTTTGCAGATTTTGTTTCTGAGTATCATCTCCCTAAACAGATTATTTAGAGTTCGTAATGAAAGATTTTAGAGCTCTGGAAAGGGAGGGATATGCCCTGTCATTCATTCTTCCTGAATGATGTGTGGGGACTAGAATGCCCATGAAGGTGATAAATCTGTTGAAAAGGGCTTATCTGGCTTTGTGACTAGAATTCCTTTCCCTGAGCCCAGAACAACTGATCCTGAGATTGAGAAGGCTCATTTCAGAGTTAGGTTTTTTTGTTGTGTTTAGTTGTTCACAATTACTTCTTCCCTAGGAATGGAGGAATACATTCTTTTCCCCAAACTCATTTCTCAAATTCTCTAGTAAGAACTTCTGGGGCTCTTATATTCTATTAATAGTTATCATTTTAGTTCATACATTTCTTGCTTTTGTCTCTCTATGATACATAGTCTGTGGAAGAGTGGAACTTAGATGAATTTAAACTTTATTGACTTATGACAAAATTATTAACATCACACTATTATAAAAAAAACTAATTAGATGCCAAGATTGATTAAACTTGTGCCTTCTAATGGGTTACAGATCTTAATCAAAGCCTCACATGGTATTGAAAATAAAATTTTTGTCTGCCTACCTGAGAATTCTCAAGTACCATCCTTTTTAGCGAGGCCCATTCAAACACCTATTTTCTTTCCTGCAAAGTGATCTGGAGAATCTTTCATATATTCATTTTCTTTACAGGTATAACTAGAACCTATGTGTGGAGATGTCCTTGTTGGGTTAAAGGAAAGGAGAGTCATATAGTACCCATTTACTTCCATTAGTCACCCTCCTTTTTTCCTGTCCCTTAGAGCCCATGACTCATTTCTCTTCTTTCTGTTACTCTCAAATGCCATCCTTGTATCCCTCTATCTTATCCTGTTCCTTAAGGTATACTGTTACTTGTCAAAGCTATTGCTCATAAAAGATGAGAGGATATTCTCAAATGAGCTCTCTACAAAATTGCACCTGCATTAGTGAGCATGCCTGAGGATTTTCTTCAGATTGATTCTCTAAGTCTAAATATTTCCCCATTCTGATTTTCCTTCAGCAAGACTACTTGATGCATATTAAGCTGTAGTTTCATAATTTGTCTTAACTCTAAGCTCCTGAAATTAGTCTAGAACTTCAAGTTGTTGAAAAACTTTAACAAATATAAATTGCAGTGAACTGCCATTAGAAAACAACTTGCACTTCTTGAGAACTTTGATGACTAGTAGTTACTACCTTTGCATGATCAAGACAAGACACATAGGAAGTTTTATATAAGAAAATATCAATTTTTATTTTAATAAAAATCTTACAAAATTTTAAAGAAAAAATACAAATTAATAATGTATGAAAGAATGAATATAAGAAATGCGCAAGTCCTGAAGAAAGATGATTTGAAAAAGTGGCAAATCTCACCATACTCCTGGGCACTTTAATTCAAGTATCATTAGACCTACTGCATAGTCTTATGACTATATGAATTTAACTTATTTGTGTATTTGTATTTTTTCTGCCTTTGATCACTAAAGTATCAACTTGGTGAAAGTAAGTTCCTTATCAATCTTGTTTACTCAGCACCTAGCACATAAGCCAGGTGCTCAATTAAAAAAAAAGTGTTGAAATATTGAATTTTTAATATGTAAAGAGTTTTTATAATCTAATAAGTAACAATGCTCAGAAGAAATAGATAAAGTCATGAAGTGGCAACTCCATTATAAAGAAATAAAACTGGCTAATAACTAAGGAAAGGGAGCAGAGTTTGTTATCCCAAAATGTGTCTCTTTGGGATATTGATAATTTTAAGTTGGTTATGTTTAAGAGGCCCAGGAAGAACTTTTCACCTTACCCTTAATACCTAAAAGGTTTTAGATAGAGGGCCTACTCCAGGAAATAGAGATATTACCAGAAATATCTACAGAAAATATGGGCTAGGTATGATGAGGAAATTTGACAGGATATAGAAATTAGAGCGTATTCAGTGTCTCATTGTCTCTGCTTGGCCGAGCAAATGTTTATCAAACATTCCATCTTTATTTGAATCACCTTTCTCCCCTTTGAAGTGTTAAACCACTACCTGCTTCTCCTTAGCTTAAGATGGCATATAAGCCTCAACTGCCCACCTTGTCCTTGGGCCCCATATTCTTATAGAATTCCCATATATACATATATAATTTAATGTGGCTATTTTCTCCTATTAATTTGTCTCTTGTCATTTTAATTCTTAGACTAGGCAGAGCAACCTAGAAAGGAAAAGGGAAATTTCTTCCTTCCCAGCACTGTCTTACCTTCAATAATGAGGCAAAATACAAATTAAATTATAAGATGCATTACTGACCTCCACTTCTTGGCAAGTTCTTTGGTAATATATATCAAAAGAGTTTACATAGTTTATGTCTTTTACTCAGAATTATATTTCTAATGAAGAAACAAGAGATGTTAAAGAAATATGCTGATTTGCAAACATGCACACATACATATAGAAAAGTGATTGGGAAACATGTAAAAGGTTAACTGCAGTTGTCATTCAGTGTTGTAAATTTATTTTCCTTATGCTTTTTGGTATTTTCTCTATGTACTACACTGTCAGATGTACTACTTTTATAATTTAGAAAGTAATACTAGTATTGTTAAAATTTAGAGTAATATCTGATGATTTGGAAATATTGAGGTATGGATATTAGGATTACTAGTTTCAATAAAGAACCACCTGAATTTTATTCCAAACAATAACTTTTATTAATGAATAGAAAAATAAGCCTAAGGGCATTTTTGGAGAGAGGAGGTACCTTCAAATTGTGGGAACAAATGCTCTAAATATTCTCAAAAGTTTGCAGTCCCCCTTGTTTTATTGTTATTGGTTTTCTGAAAACAATTATGACACCTTTGGAGGAAAGCAGAATTTTAAAAGGAATTATGTCTCTGTATTATTGTAGTCTTCTGAATTATACTGTATTATTCTGAGGTTGGCTAGCATTCACAGAGTTAAAGAAAACAACCACAGAAGTAAATATACCAAAAAAGTAGTTCATCAACATGCAAGAAATAAAGGACCTCCTCTTGTCGCTGGGAAAAAAAGGTACAATTAAAGAAAATTCCCCATGTAAAATCATGTGTATTATAAATTCTTCACAAATAATGGTTATTTTTCATAAACTGAAGCTATAGTCATAGCAGCCGCAAGACTGAAGCTAAATATAAGCACCAAAGCAGTATACTCAAAATACAGCAATCAAGTAGCAGCAGCACAAATTATGCATAAGAACCACTTCAATCAAGTGAGGCAGAAGGTGAAAAATCACCAACCCTGATCATCTTTAGATCTAAGAAACAGCAAGTTAAAAGAAGATAGAAACAAAAGTGGCATGATTGTTTTGAAAAATCAGTTATTAATGGATGAGACAAATAACCTTATGTAAATATTTATCAAATGGATAGCTTTCCTTGAGGTTAGGTCATCTTCTCTAGTCTTGGTATTACCATAATCCACTCTCAGCTCATGCATGGGAGTAACCATGTGAATTGTTTACATAAATACAAATGTAATAGTGGTACAGGTGCCAGATTTAACTACTAATAATAAGTATATAGAAATCCTAGATGGAAAGGAAAAGGGAGAGAATAAAAAGTGTTGGAAAAATGCAACAGAAGATGGTTATAGACATGGCTGCTTTTATAAAGATCCAAATCCTATGTTGTAGTATTCCTGTAAATGGAAGTTACCCTTTGGAATAGCAGACCTTCCAACTACCATCTCTGCTGTTATGATGACTGTTTTTCCAAGGATCAGCTGTACATTTTCTTGTACCACTCAAGTTTGCTTTCAGCTGTCATTGAGAATCACTGGAAAAATTCAGGGACAGAAGTTTGGAGTGGGGAAGAGGGGAATCCATGTTAAGGAACAGACTCAGAGCTAGTAAGTCCTTTCTTCAGCATATGCCATTAAGGATCCCATGGGTAGAGCCGTGATGCCCATGTTGAGCTCTCAATTTGGGCCTGAGAAGCAAAGGGAGAAGGGAATGAGTTTTGGGAGCAGAAGGCACCTGATTCCCATCATTTATGTAACTGGGATTTTCTGCCAAGTTGATCACACATTTTTTCCCTATACCTTTTATACATTATCAAATATATTTTAATTATTTGAAATTTTTACTGATCCTTTTTTTCTAAATAGTAATAATAGTAATAATTAATAAATAGTAATTAAATTAATGAAGAGAAAGGAATTTCACACATCCTAATATTTATGACATTAAATATTTCAGTGTCATGTAACTGCTGACTGCATGCTTGGGAACCTCCCTTTAGTAATCACTACAGTGTTCTATTGTATTCACATCTCACACTTTACCACATGCAAAATTAAAGTAGCCATGCTTCTAATTAGCCAATGAAAACGAGAATGTTACCAAATTAGGAAGAAAATTAGCATCTGTGCAGCCTTATCAAGCATTTTTTAGATAACTCAAATAGCTCAAACAACATGATAACAAGAATCAACCAATTCTTACTATTATGTTACAGAACTGTTCTGGATGCTAGGAGAAAAAGAAAACATAAGGCATAGTCATCGCCTTAATGGATCTTGCAGTCAAGTGGAGAGACAGACTTGTAAAAGTCTATTATGGTAAGAGCTATTAAAGGAGTATGAAGTTGATAAGAGATACTGAATTCCAATAAGGGGGTCAGGGAGGGCTTGAAAGATTTACTGATGGCAGAACAGAGGGAAAACCTTCCTTCAGGCAAAGGAAATAATAGTGTTAAAAATATTTATGGTAGAATTGAAAACACTATTTAGTTCTTAAATTTCATCCTCTATTTTGATTTTTTTTCTTTCTTACTAGTTACTAAAATTATTACTCATTTGTAGCCTGGCATAAAGTGAAATTTAGATAGTTTCCAAACATTACAATAGAGCACCTATTAGAATGTCATTAAATTTTATTAACTGGAAGTAGAGGTTAAGGAAGATAACAGAGAATTGGAGACATAATGGTGAAGAAGTATAATTTATACAGTATTCTCTGTGCAAATTCATCTGTGGTTAAGATGTAACTGCCCCAGTGGCTTCAGTTTCTTAATTTGATCACTTTTCACTTTTTGTCTCTCCAGATTCAGCTAAAACTCAGATTTTAGTTTGTTTGTTTTTCTGCTAGATAAGTTTCTTATCTTAAGATTTCTATTCTCCTAAACTCAGTCTACATTCGCATGGTTTTTATTTGACTCTTACTAGATCAGGACAAAATGCTGAAGATACAAAGTTCATATATTCTCATATCTTTTCCTTTCTCAGTATGACAACACCCAGACCTCTAAGATGATCTTTGCCCTTCAGGTTTAAGGCATGTGCTTCCTCTCCATAGGGTCTTTCTATTAATATAAGCATTTTCTTTGATAATGGAATGGGAGATTCTATTCCCACCTGACCACATATTATGCACAGAGAACAGGAAAAGCCAGGTAATTTGGATGTAGGAAATCTTCTAGTGCTCCATGAATTTATACCATATGCCCAAATCACCCATTGTAAACCCTGCTCTGAGTTCTAGCTATTCTTTCCTCTGTCCTTTAGGAAGACCCTTAGGTGTCAGTAAACTCTGTTCTCTTGCTCTACTCTCTGTGAGGATAAGTGAAAAGGAGAGAAAAAAGGGTACTTTTCAGGTGGTAAAGAGTGGTTAATACTGGATACTTCTCCTCTTGATTATAGTATTACTAATACTATGATATTTGGATGAAAACAGGGAGCTAAAATATAGACTTTATTTGTAATATTTCTATTTATTTGTATTTGTAGAACACAAACTGTATAGAACATAAGAATAACAATCAAATTAAAAAAAAACTTGGATCATAATGTATTTCCTGATTTACAAAATAACACCTTTTGTTATCTTTTGGTAGTAAACTATGCTAAGTTAAAAGACATAGAAACTGTATCAACAATGCTTCTTTTCTGTTTTAATGATAAATTGGAGAAAGCCAGGATAGTGACTTTATTAGAGATGGTGAATTAGACATGATAAAATATCAAAGCAAAGAACACATTTATAAAACTGTAAACAGTTTATAATAACTTCTATTAGTAGTTCCTTCGAAGTGTATCTTGAATATGTAGTTTTTTGCAGTTTGATTCTGCCATAAAGGGCAAATAAAAACAAAGCATGGGAAAATTAGATAGAAAATATTCTATTGTTTTGAATCAATTTATTTTGGTTTTAACTAAAATTTGGCAAGTTTATATCTTAATAGCACAATACTTTATCAGAGATTTGTTTTATGAAAAGCAAAGGACAGAGTCAACAGAAGCCTATCTAGAATAACAAAGCCACAAAACGAAGTATAAAGAGATAAAAGACACATTTCCAATCAATAGATTCAAGATTTTATTTTTATTCTTTGCTGACTTAACATAATTAGTAGCAGATACGTGACTAGTAAAATCTGAAATCCTGAACTTGTTCTCAATTATTTAAAATAGCTGAACATGTGCCTAAAGCATTTAACCAGTTATCCATATGTTAGCTTTTTCTTATTTTTAGCTATTTAAAAAAAAAATCTAACATGGACATTTTTATACATACATATTTGCTTACAGGTATACATTATTTTTAGGATGGTTTCTTAGAAGTATAAATACTGGATCGAAATACATTTGCATTTTGTATTTTTACCAAACTCAACGATGAACATTTCACCCCATTTTAACCAGTAGTCGTCCTGCAACTTCTGTTTTGCTGAGTTTATATTAAAGAAAAATTTGAATGGAGAAGGTAAGGATAAACAGGAAAAGGTAGGAATATAAGGAAGTAAACAAGAACAAGATAGAAAAAATTTGAGGCAGTTGGGAAGATTAAATTAAGAAATGCATATTGTGTCATGAATTTAGATGCCAAATCCACAACCAAACTTTTGTACTTTTCATGAGTTTCATGAGACATACTATCTGCACATTTAACGTTTGCAATTTATGTGAATATCTCATTGATAGTGAAAGTGGAATAGCAAAACAAAATGCAAATCCCCATCTTCCTCTTCCAATTGTTTATTTTATTTTAACAAATGGCATCACCATCCATTTCAAACATCAGCATAGAAACCTGGGGGTTTCCTTTAACTCGTCTCTCCTTCACATTACAATCCATCACTCTATTCCATCATCCTTCTACCTAAATATTTCTAGAATTTGTTCAGTTTTCTCCATCCTGGCTATCACCGCATAAGATTAAGATAGTTACATTTTTCACCTGCTCTCAGCTATAATTTTTTGTTTTGTTGTTTGCTGGTAGTTTCTTATTCTGTTTTTCTCTTTGATGGTTTGGCAGTTTTACAGTTAATAGTCTTTTCACAGTTAAACTTATGTATATTTAACAAACTCTAAAATTTATTACACATTAACTTCACCCTCTGAAAGATGTAAAGCCCTTAGAAAATTTAAATCTTGTTGAACCCTTTCATGACCTATGTAATATATTGGTGCAATATTTAAATTCATTTAACCTCATAAATTTGACATTATTATTATTTTATATAGATAACAGACTGTATATGTTATATATTTGCTATGTTTACTATTTATCTTCTGTTACTGTTACTAGATTGCAAACTCTAAAAATGCTGTTTTTTAAAAGTATTTTTTTCTTATAATTGTGCCTGGTACATGGTAAATATTCATTTTTCTTAATTGAAGAAACATGCATTTGTCTGCATTTTTACCTATTATTTGGCTCATTTTTTTCTGCATTCAACTAACCTTTTTGGAATGGTATTTCTTTGTAATATATATGCCTTATAAGTTTGCCATGGTGAGGATTTGTTGATGATAAAAATTATTTGTGCTTGTTCATCTAAAAATAAACTTACTTTTGCCCAATTTCTGGGAGTTATAAGTCTAACTTGATAATCTTTAATATTTTCTCCTCTTTGTACTTAGAAAATATTTTTTCCACTGTCCTCTGGCTTTCCATTGATATCAAGGTATCTGTTGCTACACTAATTATTCTTCTCAGTAAGCAGTCTTTAGGTCTGTCTGCTTGAAATGAAATGCATCTAATTGTGGATCTCTCCCTCTCTGTCACTTTCTCTCTGTTAGCTCTGTCTATTTTTTTCCCTCCCTATTCTGTCGCATACAATTCTTCTTATCTGCTTTTATTTCCATATATAAGGATTCATATTTTTATCATTTCTGGAAATTTTTCACATATTCTTGAGATATAAATACAATCTCTGCTGTATTCTCTTTATTTTTTCTGAAACTGCAGTTAGACAATATCCTGCTTCTTCCTATTCTATCCTCCATATCTCTTTCTGAGTTCCCATTTTCTTGTTTCTCTACTGTATTGATTAGATTCTTTAAATTTATCTTTTTTGCTTTTTTCCTACAGCTATTTTTAACTTGCTGTTTTACTCATTGTTTTTCATTTTTCAAGTTGCATTTTTCTTAGTATTTACTTGATCATTTAAAAAAATCTCTTGCTTGCTCATTTTTGTGATTTCATTTTTTATTTTTCAATACTTCATCTGATGCAGGACAGGGCAAATTTCCCCCAGTCGTGGGGAGACCAAGCCGAGAGAAGAAGAGGGTCCTTTAGCTGAGAGTGTGGAAAGAATTTAATACTTATGCCAAAGTTAGAGTCAAAAGGAAAGTTTATTAGAAAAGGGGTAACACTCCACAGACAGAACGTAGTCTCCTTTCAGAAGCAGAAAGTGGGACAGTGAGAGGGACGGTGAGAGAGACAGAGTAAAGGCACTGAGAGTGACCCTGAGTGTTGAGGGAATTCAGTTTATATGTCATTCTTCAGTTCCCATTTCCTTTGATATGGGCATACAACGAAGAAGGGGAGTCTTACTAACAAAAGGTAAGAATACAGTTAGAGTGAAAGATCTGCTGGCAGTTCTGAGCCTCTAATCTATAAATTCCTCATGATTTTAGCCATAGGGAATGACTTTTTGGGTTCCTGTTTTGCCTTCACAGATGTGAGGAATGGGTTGTTAGTAATTCCAGTAGAAATCTTCTGAAGGTTTCCTAGCCCGGCTGCAGGGCCCATCAGCATAGTGCAGTCTCCGAATGTAGCTTGATTAACGTTTTTAATTCTCTTGCCTCCTACCTACGTTATATCCATAAATATTTTATGTGTTGTATTTGGTAATTCCAATATTTTCTGTTCTTGTGAGTCTAAATATGTTTTTATTTATTTATTTTTTATTTTCTGATTCTTATTTATGTGGCTGTATTATTTGCATTTGATCTCAGATTATATTTGATTTTAATCTATGGAAATCATTCAAGGGGGTGATATAGACCAGCGACCATTTTAGTTTTGTTAGTTTCAGGTCCCTCCAGTGAGTCTAGAAGTTATTAAAAGCCCCTGAAAGTAAGGCTGAACCTCCTATAGTGTTTCTTTACAGTGTTCTTTGTTGTCAATTACATCTCTCTCTCCATTTTTCATATTACAGCCAGATTTGTCTATTTACTAAAATTTCACTCTCTTCGGTTTAGTATCCCCTTAGTATACCATTGCTTTCCAGATAAAATTAAAAGTAAAAATTCTTTATATTTATCATGTCCTCAAAAATTTGGTTTCCCACAACATTTCTAACCTCATTTCTTGTGACCCCTCCCCCTTGACCTCGATTCACAGATTCCTTCAAATTTTTAAATGTGTCATGTTGATTCTTACTTCCAGGTACATATTGTTCTTACTCTTCGATTTGCCTGGATATATTACATATTTAAATATGTAGTCCATGATTTAATTCAATAAGTAAAATATTCTGTAGACAGCATAATTACTATGATATAAAAATCTTTAAATATCTGTTTATTTTTAAATTGTGTTTTCTCATTTAGTTGTTTTAATTAAAGTTTTTAGTGCTTTTGAAAATATACACTTTATATATTTTTTTTCTACCTATCTCTCTACAGACACAAGTATAGTGAGTATTTGGACTTGTATCTATCATACAAGTATAGTGAATATTTGGACTGTGGCATAATACATTTGGTTTTTTTAGGCAGTTCTTTTTCAGGGATGTGTATTGCTGTGTCAGTTGTCAGGATCAGTTGTAAAATGGTTGAAGTGATTGATCAGCATGTATAAAGGAAATTGGCATCTCTAATATGTCTCTGGTTCTGAGATCTGTGGGAATTTAACAAAAGGAAATTGAAGCTACAATACTTATTTAAAAATGTAAACACCACACTGGGTCTCTGTTTTTATGCACAATTGATGTCCCCTCAGGCTAAACTTACTAAACTTACTTAAAGCTTTCATCTTAATGGTGACACCCCTACAATGGGACCTTAAGAGCTTGCTTGGTGGATCTAAAGGGAAAAAAGAGCTCTTTACTGAGGGTCTATGTGATAGCTCTTTGTTTTCTTGCAGCTAGTGGATTTGCTGTTCACTTTGCAGCAGGACAATAGACCTCCTATGAAGAAGTGGTGCTGTTTTTATTTTCTAATCTCATTTCCTCTGTCCTTACCTGCCTTATAGCCACCTGACATTCAAACAATAAAAAACACCAAGTCATCACCAATGCAGCAGAAAAGGAGAAGAAAGGCTAATGTTACCCTAAAGCACTATTGCAAACATAAAGAAAGCATAATTCTGTGTGGTGGGTATAACCTGGAGTGACACACTGGCATGAATTATCTCTTTGAGTTTTTGACAGAAGAGAACAAAAAGTGCTAATGAAGTCACAAGAGGCTTTGGGAGTTCAACTTATGAAACCTTTAGTATTATGACAGTGTCAGGACAGGTCATTCTTACTGTTTCACTCACAAGTTGGAATGTACTTGTGACCTCAAGGTAAAATCAGACATTTGAAAAATTGTCAACCCAAATGAATTTGGAAAACCTTATCGTAACTTTTCTATCTGTATATGTATTTGTTTTTTCTTCAATTTGAGGATTGTTATATAGTACAGTCAATAATTAGTGTTATTTTTATTTTCTTGATATACACAGTTGATGCATTTTCTTCTAAATACAATAAAATATATACTTCTTGGCTGAAATAGAAAATTAAAATTTAATTTACAAGATATTGTGGAAATTCTCTGCATCTCTGTTATTGTCCTGTGAACTCAGAGCATAGACCTTGATGCAGTACCAGTAACAGTCTGTCAAGTTTCTCAGATTTTGAGTTCTTCATCAGTGGGACCGAAATCACTTCCTGTTCTCAGTGCTAACTTTGAAAGATGAAAGATGCTTTAGTCACTTACATTGTGACATTTAGAGAAAAGCAGAAAAGTATTTTCTCTAAAAAATGTTCATCATTTTTTCAATATCTGAAATCCAGCATGGAATTCACACAATATAAAAATTTAAAATCATATTTCTAATGAGATTTAGAGTCTTAAAATCAAGTTCATAAACTTTGTTAAAACTGATGAGGTAAGCAGGACATGTGTTATTGCAATCATTTTTATCAGAGGAAAGTCAATTTTCAAGGTTACATAGCTAGCAAGGGAAAAGCTGGCCTCAAATACCAGGCCATCTGATTTCAGAAGGCCCTTGTATTATACTAAAAAATCACGGAGTTTTGGCTTTAAAGTCATTTCTCTGTGTTAAAATGCAAATCAGTCTGAAAATACTAAACCTGTTAAATCTATTAGCAGCATAAACTATCTAAATATATATATTTTTTCAAATAAGGAAGGAAAGAAAATAATGAAAGAAAGAAGGAAAGAAGGAAAGAAAGGAAGAAAACATAATGATGATAAAGCATTAGAATGGAGAGGATGAAGAGAGTCAGAGCACTGGTATTCATAAGAATTTTTGGTTGCAAGTAACTGAAAGTTAACACAAACTAGCTTAAGATTATGGGGGAAGCTCCTAGAATGTACAGAAAAGGTGAAAAAGCAAGTACCTGAAAGAGCAGGAACCAGGATGGTTCTGGAAACTGACTGAAACTGGGGAATCAACACACAGGATTCTCTCTCTTTGCTTGATTTCTACTTCTCTTTTCAGATTAGCTTCATTTTGTCTTCTGCAGATAAAATTCTTTATACTTCAGGGCACATGGCCACCTGTAGCTATAATTTGCATTCTCAGAGTTTTCTTGCTAGGAGAAAAAGATAATCTATCAGTTCTAGTTAAAACCCTCTAGGCAAAGCTGCAGATTTGATTAGGTCTTATACTTACTCCTTGGTCTAATCATAACATTTAATGATAGTAAAGCATTTGGCCTGAGTGTTACCTTGGAGCTATTAGGTAACACACACACACACACACACACACACACACACACACACACACACACACCTTTAGGTCTTTTTCACTGCTGAAAAAATGAATTTCAACTTAGAGAATATGAGAAATATTTGTTTATTAAAAGCACATTATGAAGTAGAAGATGGGTCAAGCCTAAACCAGCTATAGCCACATGGAAATGAGGTTATGTACTCCTAAAGGGTAAGAGGATACTGGTTACAGCTTGGGAAGATAGAGAGCATTAACCCCAGGGGAAGGAGAGGTCATGTTATATTTGAGAGTCTTGATGGGGTGGTTGGTCCCAAAGACATTCCTAGGTGATTGACAACTGAGGTCACCTTGAATGACACCTGGCTGCTATATAACTTCGCCTATTGCGCATGTGCTTACCCAGAATTCAGTCTGTTACTAGATTCATGAACTTCCAGGCATAGTCATGAGATTATAAGGATGATATGCTGAGGCTGAAGTTATGGACAATACTTTCTGCACCTGTACTTGTAACAGCTTTTATGGCCAGCAGCTTTTATGGCCTTTGTGCTCTAGGATTTGGGGTAATTTATAGCCCTAAAAGGAAGATATTTCTGGGAGGTCCTTAAGGAAGATCTTCAAAGGAAGTTTCTATAGTTAAAGGGCTGGATCTTTATTTCTTTGTTCTCCTTTCACTCATGTCTAACTAGCTACCTAACATAAGTACTAACCTTTAGAGCATATGATTTGAAAATAAAGTAACTTGATTATATTTTTCCAGCTAACTAGTATGGATGATAGAAGTAGTATAGGCTTGGCCTTAGGAGAGCTTTGTTTGTGAGCTGAGACAGCTACTTTAGTACAACTGGATGAACTGCACAAAGAGGACAAATCTTCCTATGTAATATACATTGTTTTAGACATTTGGGAATTGGCAAATAGGCCTGCTTCAGTTATCTATGGAATTATAGAGAAAGAAATAATGGAAGAGAATGGTGGGAAGCAATTAAATATAAATTCGCTACTTACATAACAATTTCAAGTGTCCTACTGGTTTGAAGGAATTAGCTCAAAAGCAGAACCAACTGCAGTAGTTTTAGAGAAAAGGGGCATGAACAATTTAGGGAGTTTCGGTATATAAAAAAGGTTTTCAAATTCCATAGATCATTAGAAGTAAATACAAGACAAAGGTCAGATGAAAAAATTAAAACAGGTGAATACACTAGGACTAAATACAGAAAGGAAGAAGTTTCTAGAAGGAGATTAATTGGGTGAAATCTTGCCCTAAAATGGAGAGGCTTTCTTTTCTCTCATCAGAGTGTCATGATGGTAAGGGATTTGCTTTTGGATTCAGAGAGAACTGGTTTTGAATATTTATTAGTCGTTTTGTGTGCTCTGGAAAGATGCTTACTCCATGAATGTTTCTTTATTTCTACTATGGAATAATAATAGTATATATATATATATATATATATATATATATATATATATATATATATATTTTTTTTTTTTTTTTTTTTTTTTTTTTTTTTTTTTTTTTTTTTTTTTTTTTTTTTTTGGTAAGGATTTTGTAAGGATTCCTTCATTACAATAGCCATGCTTCCATGAATTGTTGTTATGTAGCAGAGATAGCACTATGGATCAGCAGTGAAGCACTTGTGTACCTAAAAAGAGAAAAAAAAGAAATTGGACACTGATCTTACACTGTACACAAAACACAATTACAGATAGATTAAAGGCTTCCACGTGAAAAGCAAAACCAAACACTTTTCAGAGATAATGTCGAATAACATTTTCATGACTTTGGGAGTAAAGAAAAATTTCTCAAATAAGATATAAGAATTATTTACCATAACACTGCATTGAGAAATTCTGTCACATTAATATTATGACCTAATGTTTATTAAAAGATGAGATAAGTACACATACATCAAATTGACAAAAAATTTAGGTTAGACAATAATGCATTTATATGGATATGAAGTCTCGTTCATTCTTGATAGAAGTATATATTTCCAACTTCTTTGTAAAATAGTTTGCCTCACTTGACAAAAACAAAGTATAAACCTGGATTTTATACTCTGGGTATTTACCCTGGGAAAACTATGCAGATATTCATCAAGATATATGTGTGAAATCTTCAGAGTGGCATTTTTCCTCATAGCATAAAGCCAAAAACAACTTATATGGCTATAAATAAATATATAAATTGTAGAACACTGAACAACTTACAAAGTGAAAGTGACTAAATTATAACTACATGTAATAACATGGATGAGTCTTACTAATAAAATGTTGAGTGCAAGAAGCCGGACACACAAGAATACAAATGGTACAATTTAATTTGTAAACATTTCTAGAATAAGAAAAGCTAAACTTTCATGTTTGGGGATATGTACATAAATAGTAAAAATTGAAAGAATAACAAAGAAATAATCTCAAAAACAGGATTAGGGTTATGGCCATGATCAGAAAGGAATACATAAGGGTTTCTAGGATGTTGGCAATATAATTTTTCTTTTTCAATAGTAAATAATTGAGCTCACATTTATCTTGTTTTGCTTATGAAAAAGTACTCAAAGTGATATTTCATATGATTTTAGATGAGGAAATCTCCAATATTAAGATGCTTCTATAATCTACATTCATATCTACATTGTATATTCTGTTTTATCTATGTCTGTTCCTTACCTTTGTCCATTCTGGGATGCTGACCTTTTTGTATTAGTAACAGTCTTTCTTATCCTCTAGCTTCCTGTGGATTTGACCAATGAGAAGTTCCAGCAAGAATGAGGGCAATGTCATGTCACTTGTCTCCTTGTCTTTTTATTACCCCAAGCTCCTAATAAGTAATTCTCTCTTAAACTATATGCCCACTTTTTTTCTTGTTAACTTCTGTTCCCTTACCATTGGGAATAGTAATACTACCCTCTATTTCTAACACCAGAGTATTGTTTTACTCCTTGTTTTCCTTAATCCTGCTCTTACTGTTATAAATAGACCCTCCACTGAACTCTACTCAGATACTATCTCTGTATATGGCAATTAGTTTTCTTTCAATCTGTGTACTAACTGATACAATATCTCCTTTTTGGTTGAGTCAAAAAAAAAAAAAAAGAAAAGATTCTAATCACTTTAGTTGAAATTCCAGATTCCCCAAATACACACTGTTAATGCTTTATGATTTGGCAGTCAAATTTGTAAGATTATACAGATCTTGATAGCAGTATCATCTCATGGTTCTATCTCACTGAACATTTTCAGACTGCTAAATAGTACATGATATAAGAGTTTAGCATACACTTGTTGACTGATTATTCTGTTTCATCTAATATGGTTTGATTTGTCAAGTAGGGCATACGTTTTACACAAATAAAAGTTTTTGTATCTATCACTTATTAGGCGACTCCTAAAAGTTTTCCTTTGTGACCCTCTCATTTGTGTTATTTTGTGTCGATGTTTACATGTTGAGGCAGATTAATGCTATTAGGCATCATTTACATGCTATTATAAGGAGAAAATTATTATTTGTGTTTATACTATAGGAAGTTAGGGGAATGTTACTTTCTATAACTTAAACATTCAATGTGAAAAGAAAATATTTTTATTATTTTATCAGAATATGATGAGCCAACATTTAATCACACAAACCCACATAGTAGGTAATACTGAGTAGAATTAGGTTTTATTTCTACTATATTGGATATTGAATAAAAGTGCATGTTGAGACTTTTAAATTGAGTTTTAAAGTTACTTTAATAATGCAGAGTTGCTGCCAATCTAATCCTCAAGGTAGTATTATTTAGCAGGTCTTTGTGTTTTAATTTTGGATTTGCAGGAATGCCACACTACTGTTAGGAGATATTAGATGCAGTCCTGTTTTGTTCAATAGAACTTTGTTTTTCTGTTCAGGCAGTCTTAACAGGGACAAAGAAAAGCAATCGTTAAGCCAGTGACTCTGCCTGCCAGATATAAATATTGCTATAATTAGTGTTTATGGTGTATTTATTTGATTGTTCCAGTCTTTCAATCAGGTTATAAATTTATTGATGGTAGTGTCTCTGTCTTCAACTTTTTAAAACTCTCCTTTGATTAGTTTTAGAACTTATGATATAGCAAAGCTAATATTGATTTGTGATTTCTGCTGTGGCCATCACCTCCTCTGTCTCAACATATAACATAACATAATATAACATAACAGTATAACATATAATATAATATAATACAATTCTTTGAAGATTTCCCACACAAAACTTTACATTTGTACAACTGATTATAAAGGCTTTTGATATACATTCATGTGAATTTCAGAGTGAATTAAAAAATAATGAAAAGGCAATTTGATTGAAAAAAGTAAAAAGATAGGAATTTGCCATATTGTATCATTTGAAATATAAATACTACTTTAAAAATATTAACCTTTTATTATGATTTATTCAAAATTTTAATTCATTGATTAAATTTTTAATTCAGATTTTATTTTGAAAGGTAAATTTTCTCCTCATTTCCCCCCTCAAAAAAAAAAATCATAGTGAAGGATGAAATGCTATATTCCTCTAGTCAAAGGACATAAGAATTCTCTGAGCAATGAATGACCCAGAGGGAATTGTGGAACACCAAAGAGATCATATGCATTTCCTATTGGTGGTCAGATGTTGAACTTTTAAGTTGGTCTGTGTGTCCTGGAATATTGGCCAGAGTGAAAGATGTGAAAACAAAGCAAAAACACTCCAAAGTTATGTAACCTGTGAAAATGTGGCATTCTCTTTTACAGTTCTTTCCACATGAAGGCACAGGTTATCATAACACTATGTTAATAGTATTCTAAAGAAGCTAGTAATGGATACTTCCAAATGGGTATTTAAGGGGAAAATGGACAAAATCAAATTTCCAAGATAAGAATAAATGTATACATACTTAACTAGGGGCTAAGAAGCTCATTTTTTTTTTTTTTGCCAATTTGTTCTTTATTTAATTAATGTTTTGTTTTGTTTTGTTTTGTTTTTTTTTTTGGAGGGGGAAGCTCTCTTTTAAAAGTCTTTTTGTTTTAAAATATTAATAGGAGACAATATATTTGTCAGATATTTAATGAACATGTATAAAAAAATTAAGAATATGAAATGAAAAATTATTATCTTTGAAGAACAGGGCTGTATCACTGAAAAGTTACCCCCAACTTTGATTGGTTGGACATACCTAGTAAAATGGTGAAGAGAGAATTTATTAGGTTAAAGATTAAAATCAACTTCATCCATTTTAAAAATATTAAATATTTCTATTTATTTTATTATAAATGAGTATTAGACACTCTCTTTATTTTTCAACAAAACAACTTTATGTGAGTTAATATTCATGTTTTAGTATTTTTACACAGTAGTGATTTATTCCTGTCTAGCAAACAATCTCCAAATTATCTATTTAGGTAGTAATTTTGTGAATTAGTCAACAGTTTAGATTGGCTTCATCTGGGAGGTTTTTCTGGCCTTATCTAGACTTCTTGCATCTGCTTAGGTTAGTTAGGAAGTTCTCTGCTTCTGGAGGTTAATTGGCTGTTGGCTAAGGCACTTTGGTTCTCCTCTGCAAATTCTCATCATCCAGCAGCCCCTGCTGGGCTTCCTTTTGTTGTGACTAGGTAGGTCTCCAAAATAATAAGCAGAAACATGCCAGGCATTTTGAGGGATAGACTCAAAATGGGCACGTTGTCACTTTCATGGCATCTATTGGCCAAGAAAGATTCACCAGGTTAGGGTATATATTTATGTCTTAATGAGAAACTCTAGAAAATTGCATTGCAGGGGCATAGATAGAAGGGAATAATTAAGGTCAATTGCAATCAAACAACCCCACTATATAATGATATAGTTATGGTTTTTCAAATATGGTATTTCTTTCTTTATTTGTACTGCAAATAGAATGCCAGAATCCCTTCCTTTCTGGATACACTAGACTAACTATCTCAACTTCCCTTGAGTTTAGGTATGGTCGAGACAGTATAATCTGAGAGAAAATGTTTTGTCCCATGTTTAGGCCTGGGCCATATAAATTTCCACATGTTCTTGTTTTCTATCTGCCGCTGAATGGAATGCCTCAGAACCCTAGCTTAAAAGCCAGGGACACTACATGACTGCAAAAAAAGTCTGCCAACCAGGCATTATGATTGCACTTTACGTGAATGAGAAATAAGAAATAAGGATTTAATCCACTGAGACTTGGTAATTGATCTATTATAGCATCTAACATTACTTACCCTAATTTATGTAATTTTGTTATACCTAAGTATTAGTAACCAGGATTCATTCTATATTGGCCTCAGTTTTAAAAGGCTCTGCTATTATAATTGAACTATTTGCTTAAAGCATTAGTATTGGAAGAGTAGTTGCATTTGCAAATCCTACAAAGATTAGTGTCAAGGACAATTAGCATTACACTTTACTAATGAAGACATTTACTTTTGTATGCTAGAGCTGATGGAAGAATTGACATTTATTTGTAATATTGATTTATTTTGCTTAAAAATAATGACCTCCTTTACTTCTGTGTTTTCCAGTTATTTACTGTCATAAATCAAAGGTTAATGTGCTCAAAATTAGTGGTTCTCATCTTTTTTTCTTGCCTGTGATCTTATTGGAGAAAGAAAAGCCCCAGAGCAATGCCTATTCCACATGTTCCTGCTTCTCATAGGGGGAAAAAAAAACTCAACAGATTAATGGAAGCAATTGATAAAATACTAATTAAGTATTACAGTTTTATTAAATGTCAAAATTAAAGCATTTACCTAAAAAAGCATAAACATAACCATTTGAAATTATTTATACTGTTTAGTTTACTGGCTCTGGAGAGAACCTAGAGACAAGATGAGTGATCCCTGATATTAAGAACTCTCTCAATCATTACTAAAGTATAAAAGACCTTAATAATAATCAATAAAAATAATGATGACAATGATAATACCTTGGTAACTTTACAGATTATAAAGTAATTCACAGAGCTTATTTAATTTTCTGTGTCCCTGTTAACATCTAATAGAGTTAACTTCTCTAAGATTAAGTATGACATCTTCCATTAAAAAATATGTATCTTTTATAAATCTTGTCTGTAGTAAACTATATTTATTAGACAAAAACAAGCAAATAACAACAGAAAAACCAAGGTACCTATTTTTGTGAAAAGGTCAATCAATCAATTTATCCAGTTTATCCATGGAGCACTTTTACTGTTATGTGTTTTCTTCCCTAGAAAGCACGATATCCATAGGCCATTTCTAATAGAGGACCTATAGAGTTGATTAAAAGTGAATTCAGTAAATACATTCCAATTATATTTGGATTTTTATACATTCTTTGGATATAAACTTCATAATTTAGCAAAGTATGGTCCTTGGATCGTTTAGGGCTTCCAAATTCATTCAAGGGATTGAAAGGTAAAGGAATTTTCATAATAATAATCCTAAGAAATTATTTATCTTTTTTTACTGATGGTATAAAAGCAATAGAGGGTGAAATTTCTGATGCTTTTGTCTGAATCAAAGCAGTGGTACAAAACTAAATTAATATAATATTTTTCACTACCAGTCACTCACAGAGAAAAGTAAAGCCAGTTTCATTTAAAAATTTTTGTCCTTGATGAAGCAAAATATTATTTGTATTGAATATCAATCTTTGAGTTCATGTCTCCTCAATAGTCTGTGTGCTGAAATGGGAAGTCTACATAAAGCATTTCTGCTGCATAACCAACTGAACCAATATTTTCCAAATAAACAATGCATGAATTTTTAAAATTTCATAATTATTCATGGCTACAAGATCTATTTAAAATGCAAGTTAGATTTGTATATTTTAATGGAACAAAATAAAAATGTTCATTGGTATAGTTTTGGATTCGATATTGTGACCTTTAAGAAACTATTTGTTAAGTTTGGGTATAATATTAAAGATTAATATCCATAATTACCTGAAAAAATTGTTAAAATACTCTTTTCATTTTCAACTACATGTCTGTGTGAGGGTGGATTTTCATCAAAACACAGATTGAAGACAGAAATGATGTGAGAATCCAGCCATCTGGAAACACCAAAGAAATTTGAAAAGTGTAAAACAACGTAGTTCTTCTCATGAAATTTTTTGCGGAAATAAAAAGTAAACTAATTATGTTAATAGGTAATAGGTTTATTATTGTTATTTTTTATGAATTAATAATTAAAGAATTTTAAGTGCTCTATTTTAATTTTTAATATGGTAAATATCAATACATGTAACTCACATCCACAGAAATTGTTGGAGATTTTCAACAATTTAAGGAGTTTAAAGGAGTACAAAAACTAAAATGCTTGGGAAGTGCTAGCTTAGGTAAACCTAACAAAAGAATCATGAGACATGGTAGCTGTTATTGAATGTTTGAGAGACTACCTTTGACATCTTCTGTTTCTACCTGTTCAGCATCCAATTCCTGCTATTCTGATAAAAGTGAACCATTTTTCCTTTGAATAGTCATACTGCTCTTTATTTTTAGTTGGGATTTATCTTAACTCCTAGCTGCAGGAGTAGATATTCTACATAGGCATAGCCAAAAAAGTAAAATTTTTAAAAGCTGCATCTCATCATTTCACAGCCAGAGTGATGAATCAAAGATGAGTACAAGCCAATGAGACTCAATTCTCAGATTTCTAGAGGAAGCTCTGGAGAAAAGGCAGTCTCTTTTTGTTGGAATTGATAAACCACTAGACTGTTTGGCTAGACCTGCCTCTTGGCTTCATTGTTATCATTTGGAGACATCTTTGTTAAAACAAAGCAATGCAGAGAAAAATAGATTTGGAAAGAAAACTCTAATTTTGTCATTTGAGCACCTGACTCGAGCCATGTCAGTTTTGTGAGGCAATAAATTCCATAATTGCTAAAAAAAAAATGTTTAACATGAACTCCTCTCATTTATGTCTGAAAAAATCCTACTGAATATTGCTCCATAAAGAATGGAGAATCAAGATTGGCCAATTTTATTCTATCAGTGATGTTTCAGTCATGGCACAAACTGCCCCATAGAATTATGTAATTTTTGAGTTGGAAGGAAACTTAGAAATGAAAGAATTAAACACATTTATTTTTGGAGGAAGGAAACCGAGATACATATTTTTGTTATTTCCATATACCTAATTAATGGTAGATTAAGAAATGAGCTCACTGTCTCTTGAGTATTTATAAAATATCCAATGACCATTTTTCAGTGATAATATAGATATAAAGGATAAACAGGCTGCCAGGGGCCTGTATAATTCTAAATATTATATAAGTCATATCAAAAGAGATATAGTAAAGTGGGGAGTTAGGGTAGTATCCAGAAAGTTTAAAAGAATACTGTGGAGATGGAGAGTGATAGTAGCAAGACCTATTATTGCTTACCAAAATTGGGAAATTAAAATACAATGCTAATTTTTTAGTAGTCAAATTTTTCTGCTAAGGTCTACACAAAATTACTTTAATATTATTTATCTTAGTCATTGAAACTTCAATTCTAGGAATTCTTTAAAAAAAACACTGATTTTATGTACACACATGAACATGAGTGTGTATTGTGATTAATATAAAATATGCTATAATGCACAATTACCTAATTTAGCAGTTTTCTTGAGTTTATTCTCTACGTTGAACCAGATTTGTCAATATATAAGCTCTTCATGTATTATAATATAGGTAGAAATTTAGGAGATATTATTTCATTGTACTACTGTGATGTATATTGCATTAAATCAATACCAGTTTAACTTGAATTGTGTCATAGGTTTGCACATGAGTCATAGGTTGAAGATTTTTCACTAGGGAATTATGTTCCAGTGCACATTATTTTATTACTATTCTACTGCCTTATACTTTTTCTTTTATGCTACCCTGACTAGAATGTACTTTTTTTTTGACAAATATACTTTTTTCCCCCAATATTATTTCAGATATCCCAATTAAACTCTTACTAAATTGTCCTCATTCTCTTAAAAAGAAGGGCCTTATTCATAAAAGCCCACTATAGACACTTTCTCCATTCACTCAAATATTATATTCTGTAAGTACAAGTATGCTAATCTTCAAAAAACAAAACAAATGAATTTCCTATTTGCAAACATAACAAACCTAACAAATTCAATGAAATAAGAAAAAAGAGGCTTTATACCTTAGGGCAGAAATTTCATTTACTTTAGATTTACCCAGCAGTGTTGTAATTCTGTTGATGAAAGGTGAAGCTCAACTTTGAAGATATAGTTATTGCAAATTGAGAAATAGAAGAGTAAAAAAATCCAAATAAAAAGACAGAGGATAAAAAAAAAGTAAGTCCATGTATTCAGCTATTTATTTATAGCAATGATACTCAAACTTCAGAGTCACTTGAGAACCTTGTTAAATTCAGCTACATGGGCTGTGAACATTCTAATTGAGTGAGTTTTTCTTAGAGCCTAGGAGTCTGCATTTTTAACAAACATCCCAGAGGATTCTGTTAGACATGATTCAAATGTTGCATCAGGCAAAACAAATCTATATATTCCATATATGAACTCCAGTTAAATTATGTAAATTTTATGAAGCAATCTTTTAGCTTCCAAAAGGGGGGGTAAAGAACAACATTCAAGAAATAACTCCTGAACTGAATGTCACAATTCTCCATGCTTGATTTGCTAAAAATCCCTCAATAAAAATACAAGGAGAAAATCAATATGAGGGATGTGTCTGTGTGGCAGGGGTGGCGGGGTGCGGACAGGCTGACTCTCTTGCTTGAAAAACAGAGTAAAACACCTTTTTCTCATCAGTGACTTCTGTCTAGGGCTAACCCCTTATAAATTGCAGTTGTACTGTAATTGATTTCATTCTTAACAAAACATCAAATCCTCTTGGGGAAAAACAAAAGAAAGTGAGATTAGCTAAGGAAACAGAAAAAATTCTGTTTCACTGATTAAAATTTATGCCTCAGGAATTAAGCAGGCTTGATGCTTTTCTGGATTTACATACAGCATTTCATTTGTTACTGCCATTAGCTTTAACTGCTTTGGGAAAATTTAACAACAGAACTATAGGATGGCTTACAACCATCATGAGCTTCAAAGATTCAAGAGTATGCTAAACGTTCTCTTGCAAACTCTGCTTTAATAGGATTACATGGATAATGTCACTGAATATTTATTCCCTCTACAAACAGGTAGGACGCATTTTAATGACATATTTAAAATATTGTCATCTTCTGGTTGAAGACAGTGACACCTTAAAACATTCATTTTTTAAAAAAATAAATGAATCACAGGCCTCAAAAACTTTTGAAAATAAGAAGCCAATTCCAGTTCTTCATTGAATAAATTGAAAATTAGAATTTATAAAATAATAGTATTGCATATCAGTTCAGCAGCAAATGTGGAGAAATGAGATAAACACAATCATACAAGCATAAAGCTAAAATGCCTCCCTAATCTTTCACAGTATTTTCTCTGAAATGTTTTTTGCTTCTTAAAGGACAATTATGATACACAGTTGGATTGGTATCTCTCTCTCAGTTCTCATGCATAAAAAATAAACTGCCAATACATAATTAATGCAAATAACAAAACTGGAAACAAAACCTGAGACCTTGTTCACATTAATGCCAGTTGCTTGAATTGCACATGTTCTTATAATTTATATTGAATTTTGATTGGATTTCCTTAATACCTCCTTATTTAAACATTCTTATTCTAAAAATTATGATATAATTTGAATTTGGGCATTCTGCATCTGTGTTTATAGTTCTAAAGTCAGAAAATTTGCTTGAAGTTTCTATAATCAGCCTGGAGGTGACTTGAGTAGTGTTGTTAACTAATGAACAAAGTCAGTGTTAATATTAATTTCCATATGCTCATCACTCTCCTGAAGGACATTTATTCAACTTTGAATTTCAAAACTAATTGGAAGGCATGCAGGTTGATAAATATTGGAAATAAGGCTAATATTATCATAGCATTTATTACTATTTCATTAATTTTTTAATGAAGAAATATCTAAATGCTTTCTCTCTGTAAATAGTATATTTTTCATTACTATTCATGACTGAACTATAATATTTATGAAAAATTGGCCATTATTTGATTAGCATTCCTATTTCCTTATAATTAAACTTTTGTACATAATTATACTTGGAAGAACCATTATTCAGGAGTTATGTAAAAAAAGTGTTATTAGGAATAAATTGAATAAAATATTAAAAAACAAACAATAGTTAATAATATGTATTTTTTTATTTTTTGTTTTCCTATTACTAAATTATACTTTTAAAAGAGATATCTAATAATTTATTTAACTAGTGTTTTTAAGTTCCCACTTTTATTTCTAGGCTTTGTGGCTAAACAAAAAAAACTACACTCTCACTGTTTTACAATAATAGGCATTTTGTCCTTACTTCTGTGAGATTATCTATGACTGCTGTGATTCTGCTTCATTCATTGTGGCCCTAGTGAACAAATCTTCCATTGTAAGACCAAGTCTAAAAGTGAGGATGCTATTTAGGGCATGCCCATTCTTTCAGCAGTGGAAATTACCAAAAGATTAAGACAACCCCTGCAAATCACATTTAAAGCTTCTGCTCAGTTGAAGTGTATGTCAAATCCACTTACATTCCATTGGTCAGAATATGTCACTAATTAAGCCCAATATCAGTGGGATGAAAAGTAAATTCCAAGCGTGAGGGGGACAAGTGCATGCAAATAAATATTTACAAACACTAATAAATCTCCCACACCACTGTAGGCTTTTTCACATGGCCATTGCTCTCAAAAATAAAGGTTCAGTATAGAATAGGTGGTTTACAAGTAAAGCAGCTATTTATTATTCAAAGAGGCCTCCACTTAGCTTCATACTATCATACTATTTGTATTCTGAACATGTTTACTTAAGAAAAGATTTGTCTTATTTCTGTCTGGGATTTCATTTAAGGTATATATTCCATCCGATTCTCCATTGCAAATACTTTGTTGCTGATTCAGATTGTACTTTCATCAATTATTTTAATTCTATACATAAGAGACAACCCAGATTTAGAATCCTAACCAGAGAAATATCAAAGCTGATTTATAAGAATGAAGACTTACTTTTTACATTAGGAGAAGGCTGAGAGATATTAAATCACTCCTAATTCTAACTGAGTCTCTTTCTTGCTGCTCTGTGATACCTTGCCACCTCCAGGCTAGATACAACTTTCTATCTCATTCAGTTATGCCAGTGTGACTAGTTTACCTTGCATTTTCCCAGGCAGTTTCCTTTCTAGGGATAGTAATGATTGAACTAATCAATTGGTCTGTGTGTTGGCATCTAGGAGGAACTGTAAATCATAGCACTTTGTCTAGGGCCATTTTTTTTGTAAGGTTACCTGATTGTTTCATAACACAATAAACCATCCCTTACTCTTTAGAGACTGGCACTGTTATTTTTCACCTGGAAATAAGAAACCTGGGTTCCATAAGAGCTTCCATCTCCAGTATGGGCCCAAATCAATCTAGTAGTATCCAACTCCATGTGATATGCCCTGCTTTTGTCTTGCTTGATAACACTTCTGCTTCTTATTTTATTTATTACATTCATATTATCAAGATCATACCATGTTTTTTGCTTTCTTTGTTAAATTAACAAACTTACAGATGAATTGGGAGAAATATATATAGTATCTGATGAAGATAAGTTTAATAAAAGTAATATTGAAACTCCCTTCTCTAGCTCACAAACCTCAATCAAGAATATGTTTTCTCTATCTTGGATTTGTGTAAAAGCCTCGATATTGGTGACTCATTGATGGAAGGGATTTTCCCTCTATTCTTTTTACAGAGTTTGTAGGGTACAGTGATGGAACAGAAGTATGTACTGAGTTCTACATGCATAAACTTTAGTGATGTCTAGTAGACTTGCCAGACTTTTCACAAGTTACCAAAAACTCCAGAGCTATCAAATTATGTTAGCTATTGATTGGTTATCTCTTCAAAGTCATTTTATGATTTTTTAAATATGACTGTTGCTGCCTTTTAGGCAGTAAACAATATCTTGTCATAGTACATCTCTCTTCATGTTTAATACATGTTCACAAATCCTAAAAATTAATAAAAGGAAAGCATAAATGCCTCAGGTTTCATAGAAAAAGGAATTAACCTTAAATGCATTTCTTATATCAAATTATCAAAGAAAAGCCAATTCAAATGTAAAGTGACTAATTTTGCCTATCTAATGATAAAGTATGTAGTATTCAGTACTGGTGATAATATTTTAAAATGTGCAATATTGGTGTGTTCTATAATTTTAATACCATGTTTTCTAAAAACAATTTAGACAAACATATCAAAAGTTTGCAAATGTTTCTACATTTTGTCAAAAATAATATCTAGAAATGTATTCCAAAGGAAGTATTTATATAAATCAATTTAACTGTAGAAGGCATTTTTAATTAAAGCAAAATACAGAATTAAGAATTTATAAATAGATTAACATGAAATAGAGGTCATATAATTATTTGTGCATTTAAAATTAAACCCATCCAACTAACTAGAAGAAAATCCTGATATCAGCATTTTGGGGGGATTTAATCTCCTTGCCTTGCATTGGATCATGTAGTAAACCTGGAGAATTTTTGATCCTGGGAAAAAAGATGATGTGCCTTCTGCCTTCATTACAGTTATCTTCATTTCTTGTAAGCTCAAGTTTGTAAGGGGTAAATGCTTGTTTTAGAGTCTAGTTTGATCAGCTCCTGGCCCAATACAGCAGGTTCTTTTAGATATGGTATTTGTGGTCACTCACATACCTCTGTTCCAAGCTCAAATTTATGCTTCTTCATAAAGGACTATAGGTGGGATTTCCTTGGTGAGTTCAGCCCTACTGAAACCAAGCCCAAGGCTCTGACCTCACCAACAGACAGCTAAATCTAGTAGGCTAAGGTCTACTCTCTGTCTCTATCCTATTCAGTTGTATCCTGGGAATCCAAGAGATTGTGCATCTTTCCATTTAACCATCAAAGCTTCTTAGAGGGCCATATTAGATAATCTGTTTATGTATCCAGACCTAGGCCTTGGAACCCTTTACCCTCCCTCAGGAAGAATTTGAACATTCATCCTTAAATAAAGCCCTGTGTTTAGTCTTTCATTAATTCTGTTCTAATCAGTAACCATAGTCTAAAATATTTGAAATATTTCTTCTAAGGTATAATGGTTTTCTATTGCTGAGTAGCAAATTACCACAAATTTAGCAGCTAAACTCAGCATCCAATTATTATCTCAGTTTCTGTTGACACACTGTAGTTGAGTACTTTGCTTAATCCTACAAACTGAAATTAAAATGTCGACCAGGATTGAGGTTTTTGGTGGAGCTTAGTGTCTGTCCTCTTCCAAGATCGTTCCTGTTGTTGGCAGAACCAGCTTCTTCTGATTGTAGAACTGAGTGAGAACTGTGGTCTGGTTTGTTTGTTTATTTATTCATTTGCTCATTTATATATGCATGCATGCTGGTTATTCCTGGGGATCATCTCAGCTGTCCAGGCTGCCAGCAAATCTGTGCTAGGTAGCTCCATCCATAGATAGTTTACAACATTGCTGTTTGCTTTCTTACAGGCTAGCAGCAGAGCTTCTGACACTTCACCTTCTTTTAAAATGCTCATCTAATTAGGTTAGCTCCTCCAGGATAATCTCCCTTTTGATTAACTCCAACTCAAATGATTATTATTTAACCTAATCATGGGATTATATCTCAGCATGTTCACTGATACCTACTAAAATTGAGGGGAGTGTCATTTAGAGTATGTACATCAAGGAGTATAAATATTGGAAGCCATATTAGAATTCTGGCTAATAGAGTATGTCCTCTGTCTGAATCAATTATTTCATTAGCATTTATAAACATTTTTTGTATTAAATATAAAAAAAATTACTATTTTACATTATAGAAGATTATCTACACAAAAATATTAACAGAGCTAATTCCTAGGTGATAGGATTTGAGAGGAAGTTTTATCACCTTCATTATACATTTGTATTTTATCTACTTCAGTTTTGAGCTTTTATCAGCAATGCTGGTAAATATTTAACAACTTGCTCTCCAAAAACAAAAGCCCTAATTTGTAGCATTTGTTGATCTCTAATGCAAATACTGTCACCATAGCCAATTCCAAGCTACCAATATGAAGAAGAATGAAGAGTTAGCAGAAAATGCACACCATTGACTCTGGCAAACTGGTGCAGCTAGGTCCAGAGCTTCTACTGTTACTTTTATAAAAGTGAGCTCTTTTCATGTTCAGAGGAATGGACATTTCCCTTGATAGCATCTGAATATGGTAAAGACACTATGTAGAACTGAGAATCACTGAAATGAAATTTAGAAATAATTCAAATGAACAGCACTAGGTTTTATATATACAGTCATGAGTCACATAATGATGTTTTGGTCAAAGATGAACCTCATATATTATGATGGTTTCATAAGAGTATAATGAAACAGATAAATTCCTATTTCCCAGTGACTTCTTGGCTTTTGTAACATTGTAGTGCAATGTATTACTTATGTGTTTGTGGTGATGTTGGTGTAAACAAACCTACTTCACTGGCAGTTGTATATTGTATACATACAATTATATATAGTATATAATACTTGATAATGATAACAAATATATTACTGTTTTATATATTTACTATACTTTTAATTGTTCTTTTAGAATGTACTTTTTCTATTTATAAAAAATTTTATTGGAAAACTCTTAGCCTTGTTATGCTGGCCACAGCCTCATACATCTATTTACCATTTCTCATCATTTTCTCTTGCGCTCCATCCCATGTTGTTTTGTACAGTAACATGCTTGTAGCCTAGGAGCAATAGGCTACACTGTATAGCCGAGGTGTGCAGGTTTGTGTACGTATACTTTGTGGTGTTCACAAAAGGATGAAATCACCTAATCACACATTTCTCAGAATGTATCCTTGTCCTTAGTCAGCCCATGAATGTATTGCATTTGGAAGACGTAATATTTTTACATAATTGATGATTTAGATTAACTCTTGAGACACCTTAATGCATCATAATTAACAGTCTGATCATAGAATTCTTCTGAGAACTCAACTCCTTGAGATAGTTAAACACATGTAAAAGAAAATACAAGCCCTTTGGAAATCACGGCAAATTCCCTTTATTATCAATATGATTAGTAGAAATATTAAAACATTAAACATTCTTACTCATATTAAAGGTAAATGTAAAATTATTATTTTAAAAATTACAATAATATATTATCTCAAAAGGGAGAATCTTAGGGCAAAAACAAGTTTAAAATATATAGAATTTGAGATAATTTCTATAAATACGTAAAGCTCACAATCAGGATAATAATGAGTTTAATACTTAAATATATAAAGATAATAAATTAGATGGTATGATTTTTTTTGGTTTAAGTTGTTATTTTCACACTTCTTCATTTTAGTTTTTATGATAAAGTTTTTAAAACATGGATGGAAATAACTAACAGTAAAAGGCAAATTGCAGTTTTATTGAATTTGCTAAATGAGTTATATCAATTTTGTGCAAATGTGTCATATTTACTTTAGTAAAAGTAAAGTATTCCATTGATGGGAAAACAGATAAAGTATCAAAGAGTAGATCTCTGCTCCTAAGTAGAGAACTCATCAAATCCCTGAAGTAGAAGCTTAACTATTTTTAATCATTTATAAATTTAAAAAGATAAATTTCAGGAAATGATAAGATCAAATATTTCTTCCTGAAGGGTAAACAGAACTGTGACTGGCATACCCAGTATTGTTTCATAGAATGGAAGTATAATCAGTCATTATAGTCAAAGCCCTCTAGACTCTAAAACTTTGTAAGATCTATAAACAGGAAGTAAGTTGAGGAAAAGTGGATAAATGAGTATCTAAAATGAATAATGAGAATGTCAAGTCAGGAAGGACTAAAGAAGGAACTACTCAAAGAATCGAAGAAACGAAGAAGAGATGACTTATTTCAACTAATTGTTGGTTTATTCAAACCCTTTATAATTCATATGGGAAATGATATGATTTAATTGGATTAATATTTACTGAAATCATATATAGATTTCTCAAGTTTTAAAAATAGACTTGAGATTGTTCTTCCAATAAATTCTTTCCTACATAAATAAAGTTATTGGTGCTATAATATAGCTTCAGTCACTTGAAATTGTGAAAAAATTTCTGTCGGTACAATGGACTGTGTCATTCAGGCAACTGTGTAACAAAAAATGTTCAAAGCCTTTTAGTGGCATTAATTAAAGGTCATCTCCGAGTATTCTTTACCTTGAATCTCCCCTCCAATTTCTTAATTTTTTGAAATTGAGATCACTTCAGCATTTCCCTATTGTTTCCCCCTCCTCACTCTGTCACAGGAAGTTAGAATATACATTCTTGGGCTTTAGCTCATTGGTCCAGCATCAGTTCAATTTAATTGCTGCTTCTTTTTAGATGATTTATGTCTTATTAGACCAAGATAATACTTCAGTTAATGAGTCTCAGCTATATCCTTGAAAGCTAAATAATTATTTTGATACCAGGTTATGACTCTTGCCCTTGTAAGACAGAACCTATTGTTGTGCTTTCTTCTCCCAGAACTCCTGAATTTTGTACCCTGGATGTTTTCTCTGAAATAGACTAAATATTTAATGTAGGAACTTTCTGTGCAAATTTCCCATCTAATTGCACCTTTTATTTTATTCATTTTTGAGCCAACCTTTATCTTGCCTCTGCAGGTTTATCTGGCCTTAATTTGTTACTTATTCTTAGTCTGGCATAATACAGTCCCAACCAAGCATGGAATGCATCATGAGTTAGTAGTATATACAGTTTTCTCTATATCCTCTCACAAATTCTACAAACAAAATTTGGGTTCAGGATAGTGAGAGTGGTTGGGGTATGTTGGCATTTACTCTGCACAGCAAATTAAAATAAGTAGATTTACTAGCGAATATTCTGAACGAGCTCCTTTTAATACAGGCACATGTTTCAGAGGCACAAAGATTTGAAATAATCTCAGGATGACAGGTGAAAGATGGGGATCTTATGGCATGGAAAACCATTATACTAACAGTATCTTCCTTGAATTTTCATAAAATAATTCCAATAGTTCTAATATTGGGTAAAATCCTGAAGTTGGCACATTTACATTTGACTTGTTCCTACAGCTGTTTCAAGTTCTTACCCTCCAGATACCTACTGCTCATGAAACATCTATTCTGTTTCTCATACTTTTAATATAAGGCTCTTAAATGCAGGGAATATGCATCCCAGTTGCATAGCATTCTACCATGGAGTTATGAGAGGCACCAAAATGAAAGGTAGAAAAATATTTTAGCGTAAATGATTGTCTGGCATCTTTTACCTCTGCTATCATTCGCTCTGCTGATTCTATTGTTTGCATCCCTGATTGATAGTCTATGAGAGTAGGATCTGTGTCTGTCTTGTTCACTACTTAATCACTAGTTGCTTGCATGCTATATGACCTACAGTCTTGTTTACAAAGGACTGGCAAGTTCAAGAAGTTCTTTAGCCCTTGTTCAAGAAATTTTGAGAATTTTTGTGCCATTTGCAATGAACATGATAACTTTCAGAAAAAAAAACTTTATTTAAATGTTTAGCAGCAGCTATATGTGAGGGGACACATAAAATGTGATATTCGATAAAGTATTAGCTTCATTATTTGGTAAAATATTTTATTTTAGAGTCATAAACATAAAGAGAGTCTAGAAAAACTTTCATGTAGTTGGAAAACAGCCACAAAATTAGAACATTACTGAAATCTGCAGGATAACAAATGGTTAACCCTCAGAATGTAACTAAATGTGAATAAACCACCCTTTACACTAGCACAGAAAACCACCTTTATCACAGAAAAAAAAATCTATATTTATGGAACGAATGCACAGGAATGTGTGATGTGGATAAATATATGCCAGTGTTTAGCAAATTTGAAATTTATAGAAAAAACGTAGTGGGCAACTAAGGCAGGGTCTTGTATGGCAATAGAGACAAAGAAATTAGAATGAGATTATGCTTTGAGAACATAAAGTTGTGTTATTGAGGCCCACTATGAAGTTTATGGGCTGAAGAAATAATATTGTCAGATGAATTTTAAACTGTTTGACTCAAGAGACAAATAAAGACCTTAAATTGTTTGTTGTGCTTGATACTGCTTATAGCTTTGGAAAAGAGAGATCAATAAAAGAAGCAAACAACCAGAGAAAGAATCAGTGGGATTGTTAGGGAATCTAACTAGAAAGTTAGTGACAGATAAAGTTGATAATGCTGTATAAAAGCTAAGAGAGAATTCAGCTTCCACATTTACTAAATTCATGAATGTGAAGGTCTTGAAAATAATGTGGCGTATTTTGTGTGCAGCACATCCAATTCTTTTCAAAAGACAATTGAATATAAATTGTGTGGTAGTAAAATGTCTTAGCTATGATTACTCTAAATCTTGGAAGAAATAGTATGAGAGCAATGGCTGGTTCACTATTATCAACATCCTACAAAGAATAATGAATTCAAGATCTCTTCTCCAACTGGCTTCAGCTCTGTAACTAAAACAGTGTTCCTGTTACAGCTGGCAGCTGATTCAAGCTGCTGATTGCTGAAGTTTTCTATAAAGAAATTGGTGCCCGATGCCTTGGTGGATTCCTTGAATTACGCATGCCAAGAACATTTTGATTCTATAGAGGAGAGGAAATGAAAAATGGATTGTAAAATATTATACGCTTGGTGAACAATGTCAAATGACTCACAAAATACTCTCATAAACTGTTGATCCAAGTCACCCAATGAGCCAGGGGCCAAGTAAAGATATGGCTATTCTCAGAAGCACAGTTGAGAAGTATTACAAAGTAAACTTTCTAACTTCAAGGGAATTTCAACTATCACGTTCTTTTTATTGAAACAAAATTATTTAATTTTTGGTGTCTGTTCTCACCATTTCCAGGCTTCTAGTCATATTCATTTTACTTTCAATACCCCAAAGAGTTCTTAGCCAAGTTTACTCTGTGTTATTCTAGGGGAAATTTTAAGTGCTTAACTTGCTTTTTAATAATGGCAACATTTGACACAATTGATGTCATTTCTTAGCTCCTTCTTAGTATAGACTAGGGACTGAACACTCTCTCTTGATTATCATCTTTAGCCAGTCATCCTCAAACTCCTTTGCTGTCTTTCTCTCAGTTCTGTGTGTCTTTTCTTAAACATTGGAGGCCTCATGGCTTAGTTCTTGAAAATATCCCATCTATACACATATTTGGAATCATGCCATCCAGTCTCATGGATTAATATATATATATATATATATATATATATATATATATATATATATATTTCTCAAAATTTTATCTCTAGATTTCTTCCTCGATATCCAGGTTTGTATATCTAATTGCTTAATTCACATTATGTTTTGAATTTAATACACTTAAATATGAGCCTGAATCCTGCTCTCTATGTACTGAATGTTTATGCCCCCTGAAGATTCCTGTATTGAACCTTAATCCTCAATGTATTGGTATTTTGAGATGGTGCCTCTGGGAGGTGATTAGCTCATGAGTGGGATTATTGCCCTTCTATAAGAGGCCTCAGAGAACTCCCTTGCTCCTTGTGCCATGTGAAGACATAGGAAAAAGAAGTCTGTTTATGAACCAGAAACAGGCTCTTATCAGATACTGAATCTGCTGACACCTTGATCTCAGACTGCCTCCAGCACTGTGAGATATAAATTTCCATTGTTTATAAACAACCAGTTTATGTATTCTGTCATACAGCCCAAACATACTAAGATACTCCTCTACTCACAGTTTTCCATATCTCAGTAAATAGCTCCCTTCCATTGCTTGGGAAATGAATTTTGATGTCATCCTTGACTCCTCTTTCTCTCAAAACTCACATTCCGTTTATCAGGTAAAAAGTGAAAATTTCTCAGGATCTGACCACATCTCACCACCTCTGCTGTGATACAGTGGTCCATTCCTTTTTTGTCTCATGCTTTTTTGTCAGAGCAGCCTAACAAGTCTCCCTAATTTTGTCCTCATCTGCCTGTAGTTAATGCTCAACACAGCGAATGTTCCAATTATAATACTTCTTTGAACAAAACCTCTAATTCAGAGTGTAATTTAAACTCCTTATAATAGTTCGGTCTCATATTGTACAGCTCTGCCCTTTGACCTCTTGGCTCCTTGGTCACATAGGCCACCTAACTATTCCTCAAATACTTTCAAGTCAGGATATTCACACAGCTTTTCCACTTGTCTGAAATAATTTTCCCAAGATCTCTCTATGATTTGGATTCTCCATTCATCAGGATTCAGTTCACTGGGGCTTTCCTTATTTTCATGTGTAAAATACCACTTCTGTTATACTTTTGAATATCTAACAGGCTAAGACTATGTAGCCACATATTTATCTCTTGATTATCTGTCTCTCACACTAGAATTAAACTCTGGGAGGGCAAGTATTTTGTTTGTTTGTTTGCTTTTGTTTTTCTGTTTTTTTCACTGATATGACCCACATCAAGGACAGTATCCAGTATATAACATGCTGAATAAGTGTTTATTCGATAAATAAATGGATGAATGGATCTATCATTTATTTAGTACAAGAATGAAAGCACTCCCCTTTTTCATCTTTTAGTTCAGTTTTATATTAATACATGTTTAAATTAAAGATGAACATTATTTTACTGCTTCATGCATATGAAAGAAAAAAACATAGAGAATAATAAACCAAATACCATTTACCTTCTACTCAAATAGGTATTAGAATGTCATCTCTATTTTTATAGTAACTTTCATCTCTTTCCTGAATTTTATTCTTCACCTCGAATCTAAAATAACAACTATTCTGACTTATGTGATTATCATTTCTTTGTTTTCCTTCATAGTTTGCCATGAATGGAGGAGTTGCTAATCAACATATTATGCCTTTCATTTTTTATGCTTTATATAAGTGGAATCATATGATATGAATTTTCTATAGCTTGTCTTATTTTACTTAGTGTACTTTTGTCAGCATCTTCCATATGCCACACATCATTCTATGCTCTAGACTATATCAGTGAGCAAAGGAGTAAAAGATTCTGTCATCGTGGTGATTCCATTCTGAAAGCAAAGGAAGACAAATAGTAATACACATGAATAAGTAAAATACATAATTTAAGTATGTAGCATATTTGTGAACTATGTAGAAAAAAATGAAAAAATATAGATTAGAGGATGTGGATTCAGCAGGACTAGGCAGGAAATGAGTAGGAGGAGAGTTTGCTGTATTAAATAGGGTGGCCAGGGGAGGGTTCATTGAGCAGATGAGTTTAAGCAAAGATTAAAAAAAAGAAGGAATAGGAGAAACATGGATTTATAGGGAAGAACATTCCATATAGCATAAACAGTAGAGCAAAGAACTTAAGGCAGGAGCATGACTGGTGTGTTTGAGGAACATCAAGGAGGTCAATATGGCTGAAGTAGAGTGAACAAAAAGGAGATGTGGAGATGAATCAGGGGTTGAATTGAAATCCAGAACTCATGGAGTTTTGTAAGGAACTGTAAGGACTTCAGCCTTTTCTAATGAGTGAAATAGAGAACTACTACAGCATTTTCAGCAGGAAGTTGACATGACCTGGCTTATATTTAATATATTTCTTTATTGCTGCAATAAAAATTAAAGGTATGGGACAAAGATGAAGGTAAGAGAGTGGTTTGGAAGCTATCACAATTATATAAACCTGATAAAATTTCTTATCAAATTGGATGTACATGTAAAAGGAAAAAAGAAATCAAGAATGATTCCATTGTTTTTGCCCTGAGTTACTGGAAGGATGCAATTTTTATCCACGGAGGTGGTTATACTTATCACAGTTCCATTTACTTTGGCCGAGGTAGAAGGCTGATGGATCATAGAGAATTATAGTGGAGTATTGTAAGCTTAATCAAGAGGTGTCTTCAATCGTATTTGTTCCTTACTAGAGATCGTAAATGTGGTCCCTGACACCTGGAAAATTAGCTATCAAGCTGATTGACGCATTTTTTTTTCCCCTCAAAACCACTAAACAAAGAACATCAGAAGTCACTTACTTTAAACTGGCAGAGTATAACTGCACTGTTTTGCCACAAGGCTTCATTAATTCCTGGGCTAGGCTCCATAATTTAGCTTAATGGGACTTTAATTATCTTGTTTTCTATAGGAAATCATGCTGATCTATTTATTGATTGTCTATATTGATAGGACATATTGATTGGTAAGTAGTAAGTATCATAGAAGATACCTTGAAAGATATATGCATATAGACAATGGAAAATAAACTAAAGGAGTTTAGTGCTTGAAACCGAAATAAATTTTCTGGCTTTTCAGTTGTCTGGAGGATGTTGGAAAGCTAAATTGTCAGATAAGTTGCATCTTGAACTCCTTATCTACAAAAAAGGCACAATGCCTGCTGAACTACTTTGGGTTTGTAGATGACGTATGCCAAAGTGGAGTGTGTTGTTTAATTGCTATACATGTTTGGGACTGCATGTTTGGGACCTATTTACTATGTAACCCATAAAGTTGAGAGCTTTGAGTTGGACCAGAGCAATGTACAGGCTCTCCAGCTGGCCCAGGTTCTAGAGGAAAGTATGTTGCCCTTTGTGCTTATGATCCACTGAAATGAAGAGTATTCAAGGTGCCTGTTGTCAGATGGCAATGCTCTCTGGAGAATATATCAAGTACTGATGGTGAATTTCATTGTAGAACAATGGTGTTTGGGAGGATAACCTGCCCCCCCCAAAAAACAAACAAACAAATAAACAAAACCATGAACTGCTCCTATTGAACTAGATATTATTATCTCATCATCTACCAAACCATCAAGTTGGGCATGCCCAGGATTATGTGGATGGATCATACAGAGAAATCTAGAGAGATAAAGTATTTGTTTCTAGTACAAACAGTGTGTTTAAGAAGACATTCAGTCATCAGGTGTAAAAAATAAAAACTTATTCTGTTGATAATAATTCTTTTTCACTATCATCAGCCTCAGTGCTTGTTTATTGGACTTATTAAAGAAGAAGCCAGAGATATTTTTCATGACTTTTTCAACAACTAACCACCCTTCCCACCCCCTGACTCTCACTGTCCCTCTTCCTTAAGCACATATTTGATATGGCTATGACCACTGCTGAATACCCTATCTTTCAGGAGCAGAGGATAATTACTTGGTGATAAACCAATTATATTAGACCTCTTCTGTCATAGAGAAGACAGAAGACATAATTTGTCCTTAGCAGAGTAAATACTTCGACTGGATATGTTTTGGTTTCCCTTCTTCTGTAAGAAACAACTTACCAGGAATTAGAAAGCTTTATTGTTTCAATGTTGTACACATACTTCTTCTAACTAAGAAACTCAGCAGATAGCAAGAAAAGAAAGGAAGTGGGCTGATGTGATGGTACTCAACAATCTTTCTCTATTATGTACCTCATCACATGAAGCAACTGACCAAAGAGAATGGTGAAATGGAATATTAAAACTCAGTTGTGGCTCACAATACCTTGTGAGGTTAGGCTGATGTACAAGAGGATGCAGGTTCCACAATGGATGCTTTCTTTTCCACAGCCCAAATAAAAGGATTTGGGAAGCAAAAGGTGAAATAGGGAGTGACACATATGACTGTTTCACCTAAAGACTCACTAGGGTTCTGAATAAGTTTATGCAGGGTATACTTTCCTTTTTCTTTTTTTAAATCCTTCTGAGAAAATCTTTTTTTATCCTTTACATTGATAAGGTGTTGTGTTTAAATTTTATACAATTTCAAGAATAAACCAAATGTTCACTTCTATGATAAGCCTAAATGTCACAATTTTGCTAATATTTCTAAGGTTTTACTATTCTAAAAAATTATATTTGTATTCCTGAGATTGGCCAACAATTTTTCCTTTTTCCTATTGCCTTTATTAGAAATTTTACTTTTAATGTGACACTAGTCTCATGAAAGTTGTTGGAGAATGTTCCTTCATTTTTTATTCTCTGGAAGAATGAGGTTAAAGTCGAAATTACTAATTTTTGAATACCAAATATTTCTATAAGACCATATAAGCCTGTTTTTATTTGGTACATTTTAAATTTCTCAATATGATTAATATATTTTTCAAGTTTTTATGACTTCTTGATCATTTTAGGAGTTTCTTATTTATGTTAAAATTTCTCAGATTTGTTGGCATGTAGTTGCTTGTAATAACTTCTTCCTGTTTTAATTTCTGCTGCATAGTTATGCCCTCTTCATTTCCAATAATGCTCACTCATACCTTGTTATATTTTGTCTTATCTGTCAAATATGTCCTAGATTTCCTCATTCTAAAATATTCACATACATCCATTGATATCATCTATCATTCAAACTAAAACCTTAATTGTTACCTTTTGCAGACAGACATTAAAAGGTAGGGTACACTAGTGAACAACAGTATAGTTATCAGTTATATAATGCTACATTAAAAAAAAATTATCCCAGACTTACTGGGCTAAAACAGCAATGATTATTTTTTTAGATTCTGTGAGTTGACTAGGAAGTTCCTTTTGTTGATTTCTTCTAGCCCATTCATGTGGCCATATTTATCAAGAAGGTAGACTAGGCTGGATAGTCCAAGATTTTCTCACATGCCTGGCAGTTGTCTGGGAGACCTGGGTTATCTTCCATGTGGCTTCTCCTCCTAGAGTAGGCTAAACGTGCTTCCTTCATGGTGGAGAGTAGTGGGGTATAGCATTCTAAGGGGGACAGGTGGCATCTGAAAGGGCTCTAGAACTTGTAACTCCTAGCACATTATATTAATCAAACCATCTACAAGAATGATCTAGATTCAAGAAGTGGGGAATCACAGCCTTCAACTCTTGATGGGAGAAGCTGCAAGAAATTTGAAGTACTCTTTAATCTCCTATAGCCTTCTTCTGGCCACAATTATTTACATAATTCTTATGTGCAAAATGGATTCACCCTTCTAAATACTATTCTAAAGTCTCATCAAATCAGAGAGTCAGGATTGAAGATTTTAATCTAATGATCTGTTTCAGGTCTGAGTGAGGCTTTTCAAGTGTAAATTCTGTTAATCTAAAAACCTTTGAAATAAAGTGATAATTTATCTACCACTCCTCCTCTGCAACATATAGTGTTGAAACAGTACTGGGATAACTAAAATAGACATTTCCATTTTAAAAAGCAAGGAAAAAGAGAAACATAGCCGTCAGTGGTCTATGGAAATTACAGTGATTCTGATTTCCATTAGGGCACGTGTCACCACTGCCCCCTACTCCTAGAATAGGAGGTGATACTTGATCAATTTCCATTTCCTGGGATTGGATCCCTAACCATTTTTCTTCTCATTTTTGGCTCTGCTCTTTGGGCTTTTAGCTCAAGACCTTGGGCTCATGGTATGCCCTCAGAGACTAACTCTTTCTTTACTTCCTTCCTTGCCTCCCTCCTTTTCATCCCTCCTCCCTCCTTCTTAACTTGCCTCCCTCCCTCCCTTTCTTTCTCTCTTTTAATAAGAAATGACCTCTGTTTGCAGCTATGTAATTTTCTCAGAGGCCTCTGTTTATTTTAATGTCACTGTCTCTTAACTCAAGCTAGTAGTATTTTGATTGATAACTTTCTCTTAAACATTTTCTATCATCTGTTTGACATTTCCTCCATGATTTAAAATATAAATCCACAATTAATTTTGAGATAAACCCATTTGAGGACTACATGAACATTCTAAAAGATAATGTACTTATGATTTTCAGGAGGACTTTTTCATTTTTCTCCAGCTGCAAGCAACTTAATTTTCTGAGATCTTAACATGTGGGGAGAAAATGGATAATAAAAAGAAGTTTATTTTTCAATCCATAATATAAACTAGGTTATCTATAATTTCTAGAGATTTTTCTTACTCCTTAAACTTCAGTTTATCTCTACCTTCTTGTATCTTATCCTATGAAATTATAAAATGCCAATAGACAATAATTTTGACATTTTGTCTGAAAATTTCCTTGGCCAGATTCACAAGTTCATGAGCTGTATGTTTCTTAATTTCCAGATTTTTCAGAGGACCTTGTTATCTGTTGTTTCTCCACTACATACTGTAGATTACCCTTTCTCAAGCCTTCAATATCAATATCTTCATTGTTCTCTCAAAATCTACTTATACTTTTCTTGCTACTTTTAGAGTTTCATTCTATTACCTTTTCTTAAAACTAATGACACATTTTTTTTTTGTATGTGGCTGCAGTGCATTTTTAGGTACCAATTTGTGCATTAATTATTTATTTTTGCATAGCAAACTCTATTAACATTTAGTGGCTCAAAACAACAATTGTCTATTAATTCTTAGTATTCCATATGTTGTCTGTTTTCTCTATTGGTTTGTCCTGAGTTTAGTCATATGGCTCATTCACTTGCATCTTTAGTTGTATTAACTTATTCTCTTACCTGGAAATTAGTGTTAATTTTTCACTGGGGTTTAATGTAGCATCCTTACATGGTGCCTCAAGTGTGACATACTTTTTAAGAGGGTTCTGCTCCATGTGGCTAATAGGTTAGGCTAAACTAGCATCCCTATATGATCCCTCAGGACAGACTTTGTAAGAGGGTGAAAATGGAAGCTGCAAGGCCTCTTGAAGACTAGGCTCTAGAACTCAACCAATATTATCTCTGTGACATTCTATTCATTAAGGAAATCACAAGGCCAGCACAAATTTACAGTTGTGGCACAATTGATTCTACCTCTGGATGAGAGGAGCAACAAAATGATGCAAAGAAGTATATATACTGGTAAATTGTTTGTTGTGGTTAAGAGGAAAGATTTTGGAGCTAATTCCCAAGTTCAAATCCTGGTTTCATTATTCTTGACTGTGTATGCTTGAATAAACTACTTAATTTTTTTCTAGCTCAGTTTTGTTGTCTGTAATGTGAGACTAAATAACCATATCTGTTTCATATGGTTATTGTTGAGAATTGTCCACAAATGATTTGTTGTATGTTTAATTTTTCTGTCTTCTGGAACCTCATTGGTCATTTTCTTGATTACTCTTTAACAGGATGCTCTAGGATCTCCTCTTTTTCTTCCTGCCTATTCATTTCAATTGATAACCAATGGTCTTTTCTTTTATCTCCTGATGTCTAGCTGAATAGAAGTCCCACAACTGGGGACATTCAGAAGAAGCCACCTCAAGACTGGTAGGAGGGGTGGAGATGTGAAATGAGCTGGTGCCACAACTGCATGTGGCAGTGGAGAATTGGAAAGGATATCTCAGCTGCATAGGTCCCCTTGGAGAAGTGAGAGGTCCAGGCCCCACACTAGGCTCCCCAGCCCAAAGTTCCATTGCCAGGAAGAGAAGTTTCCTCAAACTCTGGCTTTAAAAAACAGCAGAGATTGTGGCTAAGTGAGATGGAGGGCTGTGGGAGTCACAGATGTTCCTCTCAAAGGTCCTACTTGAGGACTTAATTGATGGTTGCATTGGCTCTGAGCTCCAGCACTCAGAAAGCTATTCAAAAAGCATCAAAGATATACTGGAAGGAAATGAATTTTCTAGCTTCAGGGCAAGGGCTGGAGGGGCAGCTTTCTCCCAGACAGAAGTGCTGGCAGAATCCATTGTTCCTTTGTTGAGCCCTTCCTCCTCTAGGCATGCAGACTTCTGCCATATCTGAATCTGTATCAACCTAACTAACATAGGTCACCCTGCCCAGGTGATTCCTTAGGACCCTGCCCCCAACCTAAAAGCCCACTCAAGCGACCTACAGTGGCTTTTCCATACAACCAGTCTTTCTTGCCTTATGCTGCGGACTTTCAAAAATCAAAATAATGTATTTAACGTTATAAGCTAAAGAATATTATCTTATAAGTATTAATTAAGTATAATATTAAAATAATAAGAATTGAAATTACATATTTAGAATAGTATGTGTTGTTTCATTTAGCTTTCTCCTGCAGTCATCAATTTAAAAAATTGAAACATATGTATAATTGTTTAAATTTAAGCCAAATGGTTTTGTTTTAATCTCAGAGAAAATATGTTTAATAGTGTTCTCTTTGGGAGTAAAATAACTCTATTTATATAATCATGAAAACAAAGAAAATGGGTTGATGGTCATAAAACTCCCTTGATAGTCGAACATTGTTAATTTAAAAGTAGGAAGGCAGGGATTAAAGTTAATGAGGGGGTGAGCCTTAACACAATTTAGTTAAACTGTTTAACACAAAAGCTGATAGAAATATAGAGAATTCCAGAAAGACCAATATAAAAAAGGTTGTAAATCAGTCTATGAAAAAGAAAAAACAGAACATCCTTTTAGAGGAAATGAGAATCACATAGTTTCATCATTTGATACATTAGAGCAATCAAATAGATGGGAAATGCCAAATTCGGTCATTTGGTAGATTCAAGCAATCACAATAAAGACATAAGGTAAATTTGTTTCTTATGAGGATAATTAAAGTGGATTATTAGGTATTCTCATGACTGTTAAATATTATGTTGACTGTAATTTTTCCCTGGGTGCCTGAAAGTGTATCTGTTCTGATCATAGAGCAATGTTACTTATAGACTTTTATTTCTCAGTCTGTCTGGAAGTCAAAATTGTATTTCTTGAGGAGAGAATAGCCATTTTCAGAGTTAGTCATTGCTACAATGGAGGTAAAATTTTCACTATCCACTCAGAGTAAATTGGTTGGAAGTTGGACAAGACCCACGGGTAACAGTAATGAAATACCTGCAAAAGATTGTTTTTACTTTATTTCTTCTTTCATCTATCTATTTATTTATTTAATAACCATTACACTCTGCTATGAAATTATTTTAGTCTGTTATAATCCAATGGTTAAATGTTAAAATCGACTATGATCAGAGCCTTGACTAATCAGTGATTTCTCAGGACTTACTTAGACTTTTCATAATTTTTTAATATCAGTAATATGTTGAAAGTCTCCTATATCACATATAGGATGTATTTTTGTGGCATAAGAATATTTTTTCAGTCAATTCGAATTAAATTTTACTTAAAGTAGCTGAATGTAGTTTACATAGAATAGGCAGGAAGCAGATAAACAGTAAGACCATGATTTTCTGTACCTGGGGGAAATGCTGGTAATTAGAAATCAGGTAAGGTGGTAGAATCAGTGACTTTTCACTGTAGGAATATTATTTATGAGGTTATATTCAATTTGAAAGCAGTTCTTTTCTTGCTACAAAATGGGATAGTCTATTAAAACTGCTTTCATCACAGGACAGACTAGAGACCATGAATATAGGCAAGGACAATTATGGCATAGCACAGTTTAGGTGGAGATCAGTTATTCCCAGGTGAGAAGAGCAGTTCAATTATGTATATTTTCTGACCATGAAAAAAGTTACACCCAGATCTATTTCCATTATACAGGGAATATGCAGTTGAATATAAACTTTCTTAGATTACAGTAAATGTAAATTGTATTTTAAGTGTCGACCTTGTGTAATTGATGAGACAGAGATACAGAGTTCTTTGCAATTGTTAGGGCAACCTCAATAAGTAGAGGCAATAATTCTGCTATGACTTACTTGAAATAAATAAGATAAAAATATTATGATGAATGTGGAAAGAAATTTAAAATAAGAAGAAAATAGAAATTCTTATATCTACTACATATATGCTTTACCAGTACTTATGAGGAAGGATTAAAAATTGACCTATATACTGTTAGCTATGTAATTATGATTAATGTTTAATTATTTCTGTATTGGTCTTCTTTCTTACTATTAGATCTAAAAATCTTATTCAATCTTTTATTTCATAAATATAAATATTTAAATAAAATTACTATATTGATTCAGAGATATATATCTTGACTGAGTTAATTTGAACTGACAACTGTAATCAAGATTTTACTCTCCTGTCTTGTCAACCTAGGTGAGAAGCACCTATATAAACTGATACCTTCCTAAGATATTTAATTTCAAACTTAAACTTTTTATCTTAGATGAAAGATGTGTGAGGGGGATGAGCTTTCATATTCTATGTGCTATTTCATATGTATATAAAATACACAGCAAGATTTCTTTCTTGTTTATAAAAATATAGCAAGATTTTATTTTTTTTTATATATAATCTTTATTCATCTATCAATAGATATCTAGGTTGCTTCCATATATATTGGCTATTATAAATAATACTGTAATGAATATAGGAGTGCCTATATCTTTTCAAATTAGTATTTTCACTTTCTTTGGGTAAATACTCAGGATTACTGGATACACCTGAAATTAATACAACCAATATAAGATTGTATACCAGCTATACTTATATACTTAAAAAAACAAACAAAACATACATGCAATTCTTGACTTGGGTCCTCCTTGTAACAATTAATTAATTGTTTGCTTGTGTTTGCATAGCTAATATGACGAACTTGTTCATATTATAAATCTGAGTAACTCCACATTTTAAAAATATATTTGTTAAGTTTAAAAATAATATGTCTAATGCCAAATATTTTAAAATACAGAAATATATGGAGTAATGATTAAAAGTCCCCAATAAAACCCCTATGTTCTCACTTCGTTGCCCAGAAGTAACTATTAGTTATATATCCAAGTATTTCTTCCAAGTATTTTATCACCCCAAAATATATTTATATACATTTCACCAATGAGGAAACTAGTCATAAAGAGATTAAGTTACTAGCCCAAAGTCATACAGTTAGTAAATAGTGGAACTGGGAATTAAATACAGGCAATGTTAATAAACAGTGTTTTAACCATCTATCCCATACTTTCTCTCTTACTTCTATTTAAAATAAATATATATTTTAACATAATGATGTTATACTGTCAGTATTCTGTGATGTGATCTTTACATTTAATGTATTTTGCTAATACATATTTTTTATTGTTTTCCATTATTTGTATGGCATTTCAAGGTAAACACTCACTGTAATTAATTTCACCATATAAAAATTAATGGGCATATAGACCATTAAATTGTGTTACATAAATATATGTATATATGTATATATATATGTATATATGTATATATGTATATATATAATGAATATATTTGTACATATATCTTTATGAATGTAGGTATGAGTATTTTTGTAGGAGAAAGTTTTAGAAGGGGAATTGCTGTGTCAATGTATGTGTGCATTTTAATTGAGCTTCTTCAGGTCTTTATATATGGGAACTTGTTTGTACAGTTTTTCTGCTGTACAGGAGACATTTCCCAAAGATTATGTATAAAGATCAGGATTGAATTTTTTCTTTTACTTGTGATTTCTTGTTAAGGAAGATTGACCATGCACTCAGGCCCTTGTTAATTTTTTGAGTTTTTTTTTGAATTATGTTTTTGTATTTATGTTTTTCCTACTTCATATTAATTAGTTCAGTTTTCTTATTGTTTTCTTATTATTTGGAGGAACAGTGTATTTTGTATACTAATCCTTCAGTCGTATTCACATACATGCACACTACTAATATTTTTCCCACTTTATCTTATTTTGTTTGATATTTAGGTTTATGATGTTCTTATACAAGCTAAATGTACCAGTTATTTTGTTATCTTTGAGGTGTGTACCCTTGTCTGTGTGGTGGAGATGTCAAAAATTCTTCCTGGAGGTGGTCTCAGCATAATTGAGTTTATAGATGTAAATAGAATTTATTCACACCAAGTAGTGTTGGAGAAGAGGGTGCTGGATAGAACTCACCACATGAGCAAAGTAACTCTGATGAGAAGACACATGGTGTATTTAGGGGAAATATTAGCCATTTCATGTGCTGGAGCTTACAATGTGAGATAGGCAGTGGCAGCAAATGGGATTGAAAAAGATAGGCAGGTGCTAGATAATGGAGAAATTTTGTGCTATAAGAAGAAACTTGGAAATGGACTTTATAGCATTGAAGAGCCATATATAAGGATGTGGAATGGTCATATTTGTGTTTTATTAGAAGTTCCTGATAACTGTAGAAACAGTAGATTTGAGAAATTCAGAGTAAGGTGATGACCTAAATTGCTGTAGTAACAGACCAGATGATGCTCACCTAAAACTAGGGTGCTGGTCACTGAGAAGGAGAAGAAATGAGATCCTCAGTACCTAGCATTAAAAGGTGCCGAATTAAAAAAAAAATAATAATAGCTTTTTAAAAAGTCTTTTTAAAGGCATTTTAATATCTAAAGGTCTTAGATTCTATTGATTTTGATAGTGATCTGTTCATGTGTATTAAAGAAAAAAGTCTCCATGTTCAATATTCCACAGAAAGCTTAAATCACTACTGGAATATTTTCTATTGACAGTATTTAGAAAGTTTATGCTACATCTATGTGTAATATTCTGTATGATTTCATACATAACACTTATTGTGATTTATGAATAAAATCATAAATTCATGATTAATTTTTCCTTAGTCAGTATAAGGGAAACTATATTTTCTGAATTCTGACTGGGTATCTCTACCAATTAGTTTCTATATTATTTTTAATATAAAACACTAATATGTGATAGGTAGTGTAACTATTTGACACAGAGGAAACTAAATTATCAGGAAAGTGAGTAAATTTCTCATGGAAGAGGTAGGTCCTGGACTTTAAGCTAGATCTTTAATTTTAAAATACATTCTTTGGCCTAATTAATGATACTAATTAACTAGAAAAAAGTTTAAACTTGACTACTCCAAAATAATAATGCCTAGTACTAGAAATATCAGAAAATTTTGAATTATATAAACTGCTTATTTTTAGGTTCAAAAATCCTAAAAATAGGAGAGATTTACTTTCAAAAAATATTTTTAGCATTTTGATCTTTTGAGTATTTAAATAATTTTAGCAAAATGTTTTAAATTTGTCCAAATATAAAACAAGTTAAGTCAAACCCTCATCATCTCTTAATTCATCTCAAAGAGAAACAAAGCAAACAAACAAATTTTAAATTAAAAAATAATTGAGTACTGTCATAGCTTATATCAAAATATTTTAGTTGGAAATTAATTATATTTGACAATAAGGACATAAATGCTGATTTTTCTAATTTACCCTTAAATTAAAATTTTTTGCATGATTATTCATGTCCTATGGAATGTTCCAGAATGTTACATGAACAAAATATAAGAAGATTATTAAGTGGTCATTTTTACTTACACATTTTAATAAGTTAATTTCTTTAGATAAAAATGTCAGCTGTAGGCTCAATCTGTTTTGGGGTTTATAATGTTAAATTACATACTTTAATTTCATGATATAGAGTAGTAAGTCTATATATATAAGTGCTTAATATTATTGCTGACATTTTTTTCCTTACTGAGTCTTCTCTGCTGTATTTGGCAGTCTGTGTCAGACCTTAGTTTGATTGGTAGAGCATCAGTTTGCAGCTTGTCATGCAGTTTCTCTACTTTAATCAGTCTTCAAATTAAATAGATTTTATTGCACCTGGAAAAAAAAAAAAAACAGTATGCAGCAGTTTTGTCTTAAAATAGATCAAACCTAAGTTGTGAACCAGAGGCATGCTTTAGAGCTTAACATCATCTGCTTTTGATTGGTGAAATTTATCTGAATTTCTGAATTTACAATGAAATATGCACGTGTGTGTGTGTGTGTGTGTGTACATACACACACACACACACACACACACCATAATTTAGTGAACATTTTCCAAATTTCTAGTTGTGTTTGAATAGTATTAATAGCTCATTGCTGTATTTATAGGGATTTACTTTCACTTACATGAAATATTTCTTCATATTCATGGGAATAGAGTGATATTATCTTTTGTATATAAGGGATCAAAACAATTTACACACTATAACAGCCTTTCAGATTCTCTTTTTTTTTTCAAACAGCTTTATTTAGATATAATTCACATACCATAACATTCAACTTTTTACAATGTACAGTTCAGTGGGTTTTAGTGTGTTCAAAGTTGTGCAGCCGTCTAATTCTAGAACATTTTCATCACTCTAAAAAGACAGCCTGTATCCTTTAGCCATCACCCCTCTGTGTTTCCCCGCTACTCTCACCCCAGCCCCTGGAAACCCCCAATCTACTTTCTGTTTCCGTGGGTTTCAACAATTCACATAAATGGAACTGTATAATTTATGGCCTTCTCTTTTCAATTATATTCAGTATACAATATTATATTATTTTGAGTTGTGCAACATAGTGATTAGACATTTATATATTTTATGGATTGATCACCTCAGTAAATCTCTGAAGGCCTGTTTTTCCCTTAAAGATTTTTAAATTAATCACTAATGAAGAACTTATAAGAATAATAGTTAGGTGAAGAAGAAATTAAAAGAAAAATTAATTTAAGACTAATAGCCATTCATTTTTTAAGTGTTGTGACCAGTACTTTTTAATTTGTTGATTTTCTTCTGACTTATTTGATGTTTCACATGCATACATCATATAGTATTTGGTAGGGGTTTAATAATATAAATAATGATGTGAATATATAAAAGGTAGCATAGTAAAGAAATCGCTTCCTTTAATTGATCAAGGAACGATGAAAGTCACATTGACCCTTCCTTTTTCATATTTACTGAGTGTCATGACACAGAATGCATTATAGGAGAAAACGGAGGATTTATTGATATCATCTTCCTTATTATTGGCTCCAAAAAAGGTAGTTGATTTGTTTGTTGAAAATAATTTGAACATTCTTAGCATTTCAGCTAAAAAAGGTCAGAATATTCACTGAAACCTTATCTTTTCAGTCAGCAAACAGAATTGTTAATGACCTTGGCAAAGCAACTTCAGTGACTTGTAAAAAATGTTACCAGATTGGACCTAGTTAAGGGTATTTTAGGGAAATAAAGAAGAGAAGAAAACAAGAGAATAGTAATTTTTAGAAGTGGCCTCTAAAGGATGACAAGGCATTTAAGTTTTATGTTTAGCTAGAGAGATACATAGACTCAAGAGAGAAGCATTTTTTCATATGAAAATATTTGAGCACATTTAGAAGTAGCAGATAAACTATTGGTGACTAAATGTTTTAGATAATACAGAGAAAAGGATTATTAGCGAGAGCAATGTGCCTGGGTGTGCAAACTGGAGCAGGAGTCAGAATACTGGGAGATGAATTAAACTTCCACATGAAGAAGGCAACATCTCTTTTCATTTTAGGACAAGAATGTCTAAGACATCTATTTCCATGTCTCTGAATCTGGAAACAAGAACGATTGAGGAGGTGGAAAGTCAATATGGTGAACTCTCCACTGGGCGGATGAGAATTTCTTAAATAAATATTTTCATTTTTTAAGAGGAGATTAATTATTTCATACCTAAACTATGCAACCAGAACTTAAAGAGTAAAATATCCAAATATTTTATGGCTTAAGTTTATGACCTCTTCACACTTCCATTGAACACTTTATATTTTCTTTTGACTCAACCTAAATGTTATCAAATCGGAATGGGAAAATGAGTTATTCACTGACATATGAAATGGAAAAAAGGTATTTTTTTCAAAAGTATTTTACTAATACATATGTTATAAAATTTTATTTCTTGATACCTTCCTTTTTTGGGATTTAATTAAGCTTTCCTTGAGATGAATAGCCCTTTTTTTCTTTTAGAAACTATTTTTGCTCACTGCTCACTAGGAAAGCACTCCAATCTCTCCCAGACCAATTACAGTTTTCGTTAGTAACAGAATCTCAGCATATGTGGTCTATATCCTCAGGTTTTATTTATTTATTTGTTTTGTTTTTTATATCTCGAGGGTTTTTTAAAAATCATTTGTTCATTTCTAACTTATTTGTTACATACTTTCAAATATTATTTGAAGAATGTAAGCATATTTAGTCCTATTATTTACTTAAGGAAACAGTAAAAACCAGCTTTTTTAGAACTGATTTAGTGCCTGTCTTGTGAAATGAAGGAATGTATAGCTCAGACCAGTTCTTTTGTATTTATTTTGGAGGCAACAGGAGAAAAAGAGAAGTCATAAAATTTTTCTAAGGCATATTTAATTTTATCCACTTACATTACTTACTTCAGTTAAAATATTTTATCTGATAAGAATGATTTCAGGATGGGAATAAAGGATTCAAAATAAGCCCCCCATGCAGTCAAATTAGAGTTTGTTTTTGACATCATGTGAACACATACTTGCTCTTGGGATAAATTGCCTAAAAGACAGCACAAAGACTTTGACTACAAATGATTAGACATCTGGTCATTTTAATCTATTCCATGAAAAATCCAGTGATCTAGATGGTTTAACTTGAACACAAAGCATTTGGATTATTTGAATTTTTAAATAAAATAAACAACCAAAAAACTGTTTTTTCACCTGAAAGTCATTCAGAACAAAATGAAGGTGAGAGTGATTAGCAACTTGAATTTTATGAATAACATTTAAAATATTTTTGCAGTTAAAGTGTGCATTCTTTTTAACATTAAATGAAAATGAGATAACTTGTGAGAATAATAACATTAAAAATTAAGAGAATAGTGTAATTAGTGAATACCAGTATCCATATATTCCTCAGAAAAGTTAAAAGGTCCAAATCAGATTATAGAAATATAGTTTACTCTCATTAAAATTAATTTAGAATTAATGGAAAGAAAATGCTTGCAAAACAATAACATCATCATCACGACAACAACCGACAACTGCACCAGCACAGGTAACAAATTAGCTAAGTCTCTGGTTTGTGTGAGTGTTTATTAGTAGCTAGGAACCGAGACTGTGTGATGGGGAGACTTCAAATCCAGGCTCTTCTATTTATGATACCTTAGGCATGTAACAAGCAATCTTTTAGGGCCACTTTTGAAAAATGGGGACAGTGTACAATATAACTGCAGCTTTTGTGAAAAGACTACATGAAAATAAATGTTAAAGTATTTATTATAAAAGGTTGTCTGGAACATAGCAGGCATCCCAATACCTAGTTATTATTTTTCTCTTTTCTACTCTTTTCTAAATATTTTTTAGTTGATTCTCCCAACGAGTTGATTAACCTTTTCTGCTAAGAAATAAAAATCATGTTTAAGGAAGTATGATCATCTCATTGGGCTTTCAGAGAAGGCAAATGCCCATCACCAAATCTAAGAGTAGGACCTCTGGGAGATACAGTAAAAGAATATATTGAGTTTTAGTCTAAGGCTTTATTTCTATTTATCATTTACTGATTAAAAAATAACTTAAAAATATGTTTTAGTTGTCCCTACAAATTAATTTCCAGAAAGTTTTACATGGCTTTATATTGAGGACTTAGCTTAAATGTCAACTTTTCTAGTCCATCTAATCTATGATCCAACATTGATATGCTATAAAACATAATTTTCTATTTCATGTTATTCATGGCAACTGTCAAGATCTGAAATTGTCTTATTCATTTATTTATTTATTATTTTAGTGTTTGTCTTCTTCATCGAGAGTGAGATGTCTTTTGACAGGTTTTAAATATCTATTATGTGGTGACTAATAATAGTTGAATAAGTTAACAGGCAACAAACTATTATTAATGCTAATATTTTTTGTGCACTAATGTACAAAGAACTATTTTAAGCATTCTATATATTTAACTTATTTATTCCTCATGGTTACACTTGTGAGGTAGATACTATTATTACCCATATTTAACAGGGTATTATACAAATATAAAGAGATAATAAGTAACTTTCCAAATGCCCCACAACTAGTAAGTTAGTATAGAGAAAAGTTGGAACCCTGCTGACTTTAGAGCCCATAGCTTTCAATGCTGTGCTGTGCTATAATAATTTTGTTTCTCCAGACACAGGAATATTTTCTATGCTGCTGTAAATATCTGCTTATAAAATAGTGCTAATCTAAAATTATTATGTATTTTAACATGGAAGCAATAACATCTTATTCCCAGGAATTTTCACTATCAAAAACATGGAAACATTGTCTTTTAGTAGTAAAACTTGCTGAGGATAATATTTGAAGCAACATTAAATTTCTTTAAATTTAATAAATTTTAAAATCTCTGAGATCAGTTTCTGTTGTTATAACACCAAAATGAAATGAGATCATTCAGTGAAACTTTTGGAGTACTACTGCAAAAAGATTATGAGGACAATATGTATTTTAATTTGAGCTCTGATATTTATCAGCTTTATTAGATTTATTCATCACTAATCTTTTTTAGTATCTCCAAGACTCATTTTCCAGATCTTTAAAATGGTTATAGTGATGTTTCACTTGTGAAGATCAAATGAGAAACATGCAAAATGCCTGGAGCATAATGGAAGCTCGATAGAGGTTATATGCTATGACTTCCCTTAGATTCTGTATATTAGGAAAGAGTAAATGGGTTAAAACTCTTCAATATCTAAAGCTTATCACTTATTTATTTTCTGAATCTTTTAGTGTATTCAGTCAATTATTGATCTGTACCACAAATCAGACACAAATATGTGTACCAGGAAATTGTGTTGGCAGAATGGAACAATGAGACATTGCCTTCATCCTCATGGAGGTTACATTGTGGTAGGTAGGAAATACATTTAACTGCTAAGGATAAAAATTAATATTACCAGTTGTGATATAATTTGAAGAAAATACTAGTTAAACTGGCAAAGAATAAGCTAAAGATAGAAAATTACTCTTAAGATATGGCACAAGGTTAGTGATTCAATTAATTTAAAGGCTGGTATGTCAGAGAGATAATGGCCCAGCAAGAGTGGGCATTTTTGGGTTGGAGATCTAGGATGGGGCCAGATCATACAGATCTGTCTCTGTACTCAGGTTAAGGATTTGAACTCTATTTGAAAGGAAATAGGAAGCCAGTGGAGTCTTGCAAGCAGAGTAGTACCAAACTTAATTTAGCTTTTTAAGATATCACTTTGTTTTCTCTGTGGAAAATGGATTGGAACAGGTCAAGAACAGAACAGAAAAGACTGGTTGGAGGATATTGCAATATTCCAATGAAAGAGATTGTTGTGGCATGGGCTAAGGTGACAGCAGTCATGAGCGAGCGATGGACTTATTAGAAATATACTTCAGAGGCAGTCTCTGTGGCTTGGTAACAGGTTAGCTGTATAGATGAGGGAAAGCAAAGTGTTTAGAATGCCCTTTCATAGACTTCTGCAGAAATAATTGGGTAAATGGAGAAGCCATTTACTGAAAAAAGGAAAGATTAAAGGAAGAGTATAAATAAGGAACTGAAAAAAATTAAGATAGTTAATTTTGAGATGTTTAAGAGTAATACAAATGCATGTCAAGTACTATGTTTTTGTTTGTTTGTTTGTTTGTTTGTTTGTTTGTTTGTAAGCCTGACAGAAGAAATGGGCTGATCTATAGATAACATTTTGGAAAAAATAACATCTGTTAGAAGTTGAGAAAGCAATGTAAGTGAAGATTTCATCAAGAAGAGACTATAGATTGAAAAGTGAAATAGGCAAAGACTTGATCCTTGTCTTTGGTTTCTTCCAGAAATCTCAGATTAAGAATTCAAGTGCAAGTAGTTTATTTGGGAAGAGCTGGGGATGGTGGCCGAGGAGTTGGAGAATGATACAGGGAAAAGAAAGGAGCCAATGCAAGGTGCATTATTTAAACCGGCTACTACTTTAGAGCTTAATCTCATGGTGCAGCTCTTGGAAATTAAGTAAATCACATACTTTAGAATTAACTTAAGAAATGGATACAAGAACTAGGATATTTTTACACCAAAACCTATTTGTCAGTTAATTACCTGGCATTTTCAGTGTATTTCAGATGAGTAAAGAGGCCTTGTTTGTTTCTAGGGACGTTAGATTAACAGTAAGGATTATTTCTGATCAAAACAAGAGTAGTTTTTGCTCATGGTGGAAGGTGGATGTTTGGGAAAATAGGGTTGCCAGATAAAATACATGCAAATTATTTATCTGAATATTTGAGTTTAACTAGTCATACTTTTTGTTTTGTTGCTAAATCTTGCAACTCTAGTTGAAATGAGCTGTGGTTAAATAGGAAATAAAAAGGTGACATGTGAGGAGATGATATTGGCTGTGTGTAGAAACAGTGGAAGGGGAAGGGACTCAGATATTTTGTGTTTCAGATAGGTCATACTAGAGCATATACGAATGCTGAGGGGAAAGGTGCAGTCAAGAATAAGTGGAAGAAAGAGAGCAGGGAGCATAACAGATTGAAGTAGTATATAGAAAAAACTCAGTTTTTTTTCTTTCTTTTGTTTTTCTTTCCTGTGTGCCTCCCTTACTGTCTGCACAGAACAGTTATGACACTGCTAGTCATCAAGTATGTGGAGGTTTTTCCCCACAACAAGCAATTGTCAGGAGTAGCTGGGGGTGTCCTACAATTTAACTCAGTTCTGACACTGTCTACCTGGAGATAGTGTCAAATCCCACAGGCTAAGGGCTCAGTCCTACAAGACTGCCCCCATCCCCTATACAAACCCACTTCATATGCCTGCCACAATCTCAGTTTATTATCTGTGCTTCTGACCAATTAGCTATACTGGAGGTGCCAACAGTCCCCTTCTTGGGTTAGATTAATTTACTAGAGCAGTTTGCAAAACTCAGAGCAGTGCTTACTTATATTTATTAGTTTATTAAAGGATATGATAAAGGATGCAGATGAATAGCCAGATGAATATACATAAAGGATAAGGTCTGAGAAGGTCCCAAGTATAGGAGCTTCCGTCCCATGGAGTTGGGGTGCATTACCCTTCCTTTGTAGATGTGTTCACTCACTTGAAAGCTCTCCAAATCCTGTAGGTACCATTAGGATTCCTCACTTAGGCATAATCGATTATTAACTACATTTCCAGCCCTTCCCCCTCTCTGGAGGAAGAAGGATGGGGCTGAAGATTCCAAGCTTCTAATCATGGCTTGGTCTTTCTTGTGACCAGGACCCCTCCAGGAGCCATCCAGGAGTCACCTCAGTAGAACAAAAGATACTTTTAGTATTCTTATCACTTGGGAAATTATAAAAGTTTTAGGATCTCTGTACCAGAAACTTGGGGGCAGAAACGTGTGTGTATATTTATTAAAATATATTATTTATACATATAGTTATATATAATATATAATAATATATAACAAAATATATATTACAAATATACATATAGATACTGTTATCTCACAGGTAAGAAAGGCCGGAGGGTGTTTGTTTCAGTGGATGAGCATGGATTGGCTTTTGGTTGGAATTGAGACACCTGCATGGTAATTTGAAGCAACAGAGAAGGCAGACAATTCTTAAAGAAATGAGGAAAAATAGGGAGATTTTGATGAATAAGGAGTCAGGTTTTCAGAAGACTTAATGTAAGTGTTTTGGAGACAGGGCAAGAAGAATATGTGGCGTAAGAATGTGGGGTAGTGGGCAGATGTCTTATCATCATCAGAAGGGATAACACTATTGGAAGGGAATAGTGTAAACAAGAATGAGAGAAAGGATGGATTCAGACTGGAGAGAGAATGCAGATTTGAGCCTAGTACAGCAAATATGTTTTATAATAGAATTAAAATCTGTTAAAATAATTAATAGCTCTTTCTTTATAATGTTCTCAAATGTATATACACACAGATACATTCTTATATATTTAAGGACAGATTGTTAGCCATAATTAAAATATTTCAAGTTTTTCAGGTTAATCACATTTTTTTCAAGTTTAATAATTTAAAAATTGGTAAAGGAAATTAAATACCTTGAAAAAACAAACTTCTCTATAAAAGTTTTTAGGCTATTAGATACTTGAGCAATTTTATTTCTACATACTCTTCTAATGCACAGATAACTGCAATAGAATTAACTATTGATTTTGAAATACAGAATGATAGTTATAGAAGGTAAGTTAATGGATATAGCTGTGTAATGACTAGTTCAGTAAATCTCTTTGGACATAAAAGATAACAAATCCTACTTACTACCTTGAAACTATAGAGATATAACTGTAGTTCTGTGCTTTGTGGTATGATTAATGAGCTCTCTCTTTGGTTGTATTAAGAACTGAGTGAAAGTTTAACTACCAAAGAACACATACATCACTCCAAAAAGAAGCTGCACTGTGTACAATTCCCTTGGAGGTAGTAGAGAATCTTAAGAAAAAGAAGCAATGAAACATCAATAGTTTGATGTCTTCTAGGTAGTCAAGTAACTGTGTAATGAATTGCTGTGAATTGAAAACTAGAAGCAAATTATAGATTTTTGAGTTTTAGGAATAAAAATAATTTATTAAATAGTACACCCTAACCTGCATACATAAATGAAAAAAATGACAGTTCAATAAAAATCCACCATGAGTTATTCAGGATTTATATTACTAAAGCTATCTCTTTCATATATTTTTAAGTTAATTAAAAAAAAACTGAAAAATTAAGATTTAGACAAGAGAAAATAGAGAAAAGGAAAAAAATAACATATTTCCACTAGATATAACAGCAATAAACCAATTCAACTATAACTTTAGCAAACCAGCTCTTTGAAACTATTCTAACTCACAAAACATATAGTTATATCAGTTTTTTTTGTTTTTAAACGCTATTGTCTGTGTATACCATACAGTTGTCAGGAGTCTGGAAATGTTATTGACATAGCCTCTTGTGATTCTTGCATATCAAGGTGGCACCTGAATTTGTCTTTCAATAGTATTTTGCCTTTCACCTGCCTTTAAACCTTAAGAGCAAGTAGAAACTAGAAATAATAAAGGTAATCAAAACACCACATGTATGACAAATCAATCATTTAATTGTATGGCATTTAAGCAAAGGTAAATCCTTGATTCATAAACGCCAGCCCAGTTATTGATTCAACAGTGCAGCCTTGCCTGAGTTTTTGGTGATAATAACCATCTCACTTCACACTTCAATTAAGGGGAAAGTCACATGCCAGCTCAACCATGCTGTAGACAGAAGTATGGAATCATAAAGTTAAGTTTAGAATACTCACCATGATTCATTTGCTTTTCTAACTAAAGGCTATCCATTAATGATTATTTCCCTGAGGTAACTATATGATTTTGTTATTTTCTTTTTCATTTTTTACTGTTATGATAATATCAGTTTGAGAAATCCAGAAGGTTAAAATACCAATACACTTAATAATAATTGATGGTAGATTGCCTATTTACTTACTTTCTTCTATAATTTATAACATATCTATTTCTCTACCTTGTATTCTTTTCTGGTCATTATTCAATTTATTGAATAAATTTTTTAATGTGCTTACTTAAAAAACCTTTATTTGAATGATATTTATATTTTGTACTAAAAATAAACATATTGAAATGACCTCGTTTCATGTTATTTACTGTTAACTCCATGTAAATTCTACTATAACATATGTATGGGGAAAGGCAGGTTAGTGACAAGGAGATTGTAGAGAATTAAATGATCAAGAGGAAAAAGGCTTTGCCTTAAAATTTCTAATAATTACTTTAGTTTCAGAGACCATAGATCAGGATACTTTTCTGGTTTAGGGGAGTCTCAGTCATGGTGGAGAACTTTCAGTATGGCTCTGTGGGTGCCATGATATACCTTCAGCTATAACGGTATATGGGTATGTGCACAAATTAAAAAACTCAGCTCTTTCTGTGCAGTTTGTGCTCAACATTAAGTGCTAACCTCGACTCAGCTTCTTTCTCATCATGGGGTTCATTCTTGTGAATGTTATCTGGGAACTGTCTTCATTTAAATCTCCTTATGTTAGATTTTTTCTCTCTTTATTTTTACTTGAGATGTAATCCAGAAGTCGATTAATTTCAAACCTTTAGGCTTTCACTCTAAAATAAATATTTTATAATGTGCATTTAGACTCTAGTGCCATGAATAAAGGTAAAACTAACAAGCATTTGAAAAAGCTTCTCAACAATATAACCAGAGTCCGGTTTTGTTTATGTACCTTTCAGTAGAATGAAAGATGCCACAGAGATGCTTGGTCCAAGGAATGTGTTATGGTTAGAGTAGGCACAAAGCACTCACTGTGTTAAACAAACAAATGCTTACGCAGTGAAGTGGACATATAGGGAGTGAGTTTTGCGGACTGACAATCATTCTGTTTGGTTGTGAGGAGAGGTTTTGGTGCTGGGACTCTAACCAAGGCACCCAGAAACTACATCATTGGTTAAACTGTCTGTGCTGATTCAGTTGGTCTCATATTGCTGGACTTCAGGCCATTGTTAGCCCAAAGTGAGGGTTTGTTTGTTCTATAGTGCTGGCTAGTACAATGCTCTAAATCTAAATTTGTTTCCAGCATTTGAAAAATCAGATTTTTCATAACCATCAGGATTCTTATCTTCTCTGGAGAAACCAGAAGCACAGCAACACTAAGATCTCTTTCTTAATTAAAATAAATATAAACTGGAGCTGAGGAAACCAATTGTTTAGAAGGAACACTTATTCTCCCACACAGCTCAGCCTCTATCACTCCCTGGGGTTTCTACTACACTGAGGCTGTCAGTCACCTGTACTAAAGCCTGGCCTACTTTACTCATTTACATTATTTTCTGGCTGCCACTGGCAACCAGTTTAACCCCTTACCCAGTTAAATAAGTCTACTGTGATCGGCTGCAGTTGTTAGGGCTGCTTTAAGAGTTTTACTTCAAGGTTCCTTTCATCTTTCCACACCAGAAAATTCTTGTTTGTTTATTTGCTTTGTCCTGAGGGAGTTGGATATGCCATCGTTTACCCTGCTCTCCACTGGGACCATTTCTTGTCCAAATATTTTTGTCTTTCATATAATAAAGGACAAGTGAAACAAAGAGTGGTTTGAGCTATGTTTTAAAGAAATAACAAGCTGAAAAAAATTGCAAGTTCTGTTGCCAGGGGTACAGATTAGCACACTGTCTGAGATTCTGAGCACAAGGACCCTATCTGTGTGTGACCATGATGTGCGATCTTTACCTCTGTCAGGACCTTATTTTTGTGGCATATCTTACATTGTATTGGGAAGCATATATAATATCAACTACCTCTGCTCCCTCTTTTATTATTTCTCTTGCAAATATCCTTTATATCTGCCTTAAAAAAAACTGAATAAGTAAAATAATAAATCACACAAGGAGTGATGCAATAAACATTAAGTACTAAATATCCAGAAATAACAAATATTAACATTTAGTCAGTATTACTTTATGTTAAAAAATCACTTCGTCACTCTTCAGGCTATTTCTCTCCCTCACTGAACTTCGCTACTATCATTAATTTGATATATATCTTTCCAATGTTCATTTTAATATTTTTATTAAAGAAAAAATATACTATTGACTTATGGTTTTAAATGGTTGAAATTCTGTTATATGTGTAATTAAGCAAAATGCTTTTTATCATTCAAAGCCATGATGTTTTAGAATATATTCATATTAATACATATAGATTTAGTTCATATATTTATATTCATATATATTACATTATGTATACATTGTATACACATATTTTTACATAAACATATACACATAGATGTATACTCTACTGATAGACTTTTAATCTTTTTCATAATATCAGCTGTAGCAATTCTCCTGGGAAGATATTTTTCCATTCTTTTATTTCCGATGATTTTGGGTCTTTTTCTTTCAAGTATAAGTCTTGCAAATAGCATAAAACTGAGTTTAATTTTTAATTTCATTGGATAAAGTTTTTCTTCATAGGTTATTTGAGTGCCTTTATTTATTTTGATTTATTCCAACATATTCATTTCTAACTTCTGTATTTGTTTTTCTTTGTCCTCTTAACCTTCTGTTTGATTGATCAAGTATTCTTTTATTCTTTCTTCCAACCTATTGGTTTAGATGTTGTAATATTATATAGTTACCATTAATTTTTTAAGAGTTTATACTTGACAGTGAGGTAATCCATATCTTTATTCTCTCAAATGCTGTGAATATCTTAGAATACTTTAACTCAGAGCTTCTTAATTCCATCTTCCATATTATTGTTTAAAAATTTTCATATTTTTAATTCTCCCAAATTAGTATTTATATAATCAACATTTATTTAGATATACAAACATGTTAATATTTGCTTTCTGGACTAATTTCTTTGTTCACCATTACCTCTCACATATAAAGACTGATTTTAACATTAAAGCCTTTTCTAAAAAAATATTGAAGAAACTAATACTATTTGGGGAAAAAATATGAAGAAATAAGTAGTCACAGGAAGGGATGATAAGCAAAGAAATTGTTTAAGGTGGGTACATTTTTTAATTTAAAATTTTGTTACTAAAACTTTTATTGAGATCTGAGTGAATGTCTTGAGTCTTTCCTATTTTTTTGAATTTATTCATTAATTAAAATTGCTCTCAGATATCTTTTGTCTTCCCAGATTCATTTTAACCCTCTCCTTTCTGCTTTCTGCCACAGATGTGTGACCCATATGGACTTACATCAATGGATTTCTCAGTTTGATGGCTCCTAGTTGGTTGAGAAGCAACAGCAGGGGAATGGAGAAGAAAACAGCAACAAAGGTAGAGTGTTTATACCTATTCATCTCTTCCTGAGGGGTGACTGTGCTTGACTGGGGACTCCAGTGCTCCTCTCTGTGCAGCTGCCTCTACCCAGTTATCCTTATGAGTTTATAACATCTGCTTCTTACTGTCCTCTTGTACCTTGTGGTTTCATAGACCCCACTTGGACCTTTATACATAGTTATTTTGTAAATTAATTATTTTTCAATTTTAATTAGAACATTCTTATTTCTGTTAGGATAATCATCTTGTAATTCCTTTTGACATATTTTTTCAGGTATTTTATTAGATAAAAAGAAAGTATATTTGTGATAGAGGACAAATATCAAAGATACATAAAGTTTAACCTAAATTATTCAAATATTATCTCTTTAATTACTATATTAAACTCAAAAATTAGTAGTTCTGTGTTTAAATCTCTATACATTTATGTATTTTCCATTTCTCTGAATTTCCAACTCAAAAAATAGATGTTACCATATATTTAAATATACAGTCTTGATTCATAAATTCTTATAAATATGACTGTGTGACTTTCACCTTGTTTCCATTTCTTTCTCATGCTTATGTAATTTCCTTAGGTATTTATATTTATATGTTTTCCTTTTTTTCCTATTTTGACTTACATATATTTTTCCAAACTTATTTTGACTCAGCATCTTGTTTGTTAAAATTTTTCTCTTGTATGTAGCACACAATATCTTTTGCTTCTTCTAGCAATAATAACAAATAAATGTAAGGTTCTTAAGTGCTGGTGCTACTCTAAAAATTTTTCTTATTTAAGCTAATTGAATCATCACCATGACCCAGAGTTTTATGTATGTATGTATGTATGTATGTATGTATGTATGTATATATTTTTATTTTATTTATTTATTTTCAATTTTTCAATTACAGTTGACATTCAATATTATATTAGTTTCAGGTGTACAACATAGTGGTTAGACATTTATATAACTTTTGTAGTGATTCCCCTGATAAATCTAGTACCTTTATGTAGTTATTACAAATTATTCACTATATTTCTTATGCTATACTTTACGTCCCCATGACTGTTTTGTAACTGCCAATTTGTTCTTCATTCTTCTTAATCTCTTCATCTTTTTCATGCAGACCTCAACACCACTTTCATCTGGAAATCATTTGTTCTCTGTATGCCTTTCTGTTTTGTTTGTTCATTTATTTTGTTTTCTTTATTCCACATATAAATGAAATCATATGGTATTTGTCTTTAACTTATTGCACTTAGCATAATACCATCTAGGTCCATCTAGTTATCACAAATGATAAGATTTCATTCTTTTTAATGGCTGAATAATATTCCATTGTATATAAATGTACCACTTCTTTATCTAATTGATTGTCTGTTGATGAACACTTAGGTTGCTTCCATATCTTGGCTATTGTAAATAATGCTGCAATGAATATAGGGGTGCATTTATCTTTTTGAATTAGTGTTTTGAATTTCTTCGGATAAATACCTAGAAGTGCAATTGCTGGGTCATATGGTAGTTCTATTTTTAATTTTTTGAGAAACCTCTAATACTATTTTCCATAGTGGCTACACCAATTTAATTCCCACCAACAATATATGAAGGTTCCCTTTTCTCCACCTCCTTGCCAACACTTTTTTTGTTGATTTATTGATGATAGCCAGTCTGACAGGTGTGAAGCGATATCCCATTGTGGTTTTAATTTGCATTACTCTGATAATTAGTGACATTGAGCATCTTTTCATATGTCTGTTAGTCATCTATATGTCCTCTTTGTAGAAATGTCTATTCAGTCCTCTGTCTATTTTTTAATTGGATTGTTTTTTAATGAATCACCAGAAAACATAAAACTCCTAGAAGAAAGCACAGACAATGAAGTCTTTGACATTGCTGTTATAATATTTTTTGGATATGTCTCCTTGGACAAAGGAAATAAAAGAAATAAACAAGTGAGACTACATTAAACTAAAAGTTTTTGTACAGAAAAGGCAACTAACAAAATAAAAAGACAACCTACTGAATGGAAGAAGATATTTTTCAATGATAGATTTGATAAAGGGTTAATACCCCTAAAATATAAAGAACTCATACAGCTTAACAACAGAAAAGCCCAGAGTTTTAAAACAATGTCAAACAGTAGCAAGCATGGGATCAGGTTTGTACCTTCAGGTTTTCTGCCTCCAGAGTCTGCATTCTTAACCACTGCGTTATACTGATGCTCATAATAGCTAATTTAAATCATTCGATGGCATATCTGAGATGTATGGTTTTATGCCAATTATATTGTCTTAGCTTTTTCTTTAGTGAATAAAACCAAAAAAATATACAATATTTCATCTTCTCTTACTTTAGATGAGGAATTTCGTAAGTTCTCATCTCTCTCACTGAGATTGTGTTCATTTAATGTGGATTTGTTGTAGCAGAGAGTAATTTTTAATAATATATTAAATTTAATATTGTTTAAATATTATCTCTTTTAAGAATTATTTTTTACTTTTATTTTCCTCAGTTTTCAACAGTCACAAATATTACCTATTCCAAAAGATCTATATGTATGTATTTTTGGTACTCACCTTCCATGTATTCTTTATTTTTAATAGGACTTTTCAGTGTTACCTTACTTTATTTTTCTTATAGTTTGACTGTGTGTGTGTGTAAATTACATATCTATAGCTATAGTCTATATTCATACCTATATCTACATTTATATATAATTGGAAAATACTGTAGATATACATACAGAAATATACATATATATTTTATTCCTTACATATTTAATGAATTTCCATTGGCTTCATAAATAAACTATGTGAGAATTAATGTAGAATGTTAGGCTCATAAACACATTTTCTCAAAACTCTGTGTTTCTTTAAACAACTGTTTTCTTTCAGCATGAAGAAAAAATAGGCTAACACAAACCAAGTTATATTCTATTGGTATGCATTCTATTTTAAAGATTATATGTAAGATTTTACTGTATATTTTCAACTGCATTAAAATTATGAGTTTTAATTTTATTAGAAAATATTTGTTTCTTTTTCATGTCAGGAAAGCTTTTGCATGCTTCAACTCAGTTTATTCTATATTCTTTTTCACTGACCAAATTTTAAAGACTCATTCTTATATTTCTAATTTTCTTATAATCTTAGTTACTCTTTATGGATAGCATTTAAAAATATATTTTAAGTTTGCGTGTGTGTGTGTGTGTGGGGGGGGATTATACCCTTGTGCCCATGTGTTTGTAAGTGAGCTGTGACTCTTGATCCAAACATTGGCTCCCTTGTTTCTTAACAGCAGGTTCAATGAATCTGATACTGTGAATTCATATTACATAACCATAACAAATTGCACATTCTGACAGATTTGTCTAGTTAGGTTAATACATGTTTATTCAGAATGAATAAATAATAGATTATAAAGCTGTGTATATACAGTTATCTCTACAAATTGCCATTAATAAATAGCCTGGGTAGACAAAGAATCAGTGTCGTCTCAAATTTACTTTTTCTGTCTTTCTACCTCCTCTCTTTTCAGGTCCCAGACAGTAGCTAATCCTCAGAGAATAGTGATATTACAGGTATTTTAGGACTTAATCTGTGGTTGTCGTTTCAGAAGTAGACGCATCTTTCCTTCCTACCCACTATGTTATGTAAACCATACATGTTTGGAGTAAACATTCTGATGAAATTCTTAAAAATTTTTTTTGCCAAGTTAAAGCTTGTATACGTTGATCACTATTCTTATTTTTCTGTAACAGTACTGTCTGATTCTGAATATTAGAAGGAAAATATAAAACTTTTCTTCTATTGCTATATTTCTTAAGTGCAACCATTTTTTGTCTATTAAGAAAGGATATTTTTTTCTGATACGTAATTGTGTAATTTTTGAACTTTTCATGTGTTTGAAATTACTATTTAAGCTTCTGAAATATTTCACAGAACTTATGAATGTGGAAGATGGCTGTCGTAGATCAAGATATAGGAAGACACTAACATAGGATGATTAATTGTCTATATTTGATATAGATTTCAATTTATACCAAGTTGTAAATGAAAGTCTGCAATAAATGCAGGTCACAGGGAAAATGCTGATTGAGTTTAGCAAGTAGCTTTTGTGTGTTTAATCTTGTTTACCTTGTCATATTAAATATATTGGAGTCATAAAAATGATTGGGTACTGCATTATCGAAGAAACTTAATCAGATGCTAAACATTTTACTTAATTAATTTTATAATTTTCATACAGATATATAAATTAATGCCTAAGTGACTAAATATAATCAAGTACATAACATTTAGTGATTTCTTTTTGTCTAAAAAATAATGTTCTTACTACCCATGAAAGATGTTCTTCTTTGACTAAGAATGCATCCTAAAAATAGATTTCTGTCCAATGTGTGTCCTGCCCATCTCTGCTGTAAATTTTTGTAACATTTGCAACTGGTATATGGAAAGGTGAACTCTATGCTTTTAAAATATTGGATTTTTTTCTCTACTTATTCCTCAGAGCTAAACTAGTATTTTAGTTATTCTGTTTTTTTTTTTTTTTTTTTTATTGGAGCCTCCCTCCTGCAAATGCTTTACCATGCATCTAACTCCAATATATCCTGAAGTTCTAGATGAAGCCGCACTACCTCCAGGAGGTTGCCCACCATTATTCACTTTTCTTGTCTATATCTGAACAATATCATTCATTCATTTCACATAGGTTAGCATAAAGTAGCAGATTTCACTGTTGTACCAGTGATACATACAATTATTCGATAAAACTTTGATTAAAAATTTATTTTTAAAAAAGATGTCGATTGTTTGTAATGATGAATCTAAGAACCTGATCTACTCTGGAGATAAGTAATTGATAATACAATTTATTAGTCTATTGATTTGAATTCCAAATGAGGGAAAAAGATTATTGCAGAGGGACACTGAGCAGATGAAAAAGAATAATGGAAGTGGATCATAATTCTTGGTTGGCACAATTTTTGGCTACACTGATATTAAGAAGTGATACCACAGAAGTGAGAGCCATGGCAATGATATTAATGTCAGAATGCAAGATGTGTAACCCATGCGGATATCACAATTTTAAAGCACCCTACTTAATGTCCAAGAAAATAGTATTGTTTCTCATCCTATTTGGGTTCCATTTTTCTCTGGTTTTGTTAAGCCTCTACTGTACTCTTTCTGTAGATCATCTTTGCTGGGATTTGGTTACTTCTTTTATTTAAATTTAAACATGATTAAAAATGTGAATGCTTGATTTTTTTTCCTTTGAGAACTAGCCTTCCCCAATAAATGTCTGCAGAAGATATTTTTTCCCATTATTTCCTAAAAACAATATTCTCTTGTGTTACAACCATAATGGTTGTTTCTGATTTCTTAGTCTTGGAACTGTCCCTTCAGCCTGATCACTTCTTTTCTGTTTTACTATATTAATTTTGAAATTCATTTCATATTCTCTGACAAGAAGAATCCCTGATTTAAATTTTAAAAATGAATTTTATCCATTGTATTAAATCATGTATTTATATTCTGTATTACCCCTTTTAATATTCCTTTGGCAGATCAGGATTTTGCCATTTAATTACTTCATCTTTTCTATCATGAGGCCTAAACTTGTCTACTGAATGGTTTCAGTGGTTCCTCCAAGCAAAACCAAAAATTGCCTTAACTTATTTTGGTGCAACAGGATTTCAGCAAGTTAATAAAATTCCTATTATTTTTTGGTATCATTGCTTTCTGTAATATTGTTGCTTTTTATGACTTCAATTTTGAACAACTGTCAGATAACTTTATATTTGATAAACTTAAGGTAGTCAGAAAAATAAGTAACCAAATTAAGAAAACTTCTGAATGAAAAGGAATATGATAGCTATATTCCTGGTAAAGAAATGGAAATGTAGCTCACAAAACTATTCTTTTGAAAAATAAATCTAATTAGTTTATTTCACTGATTAAAAAAATACTATTATTTAGTTATACCCTATTGACTAGAGCAGTTGTCTAAATAATCTTTTTTTTTTTTTTTGGTCATATACTTACATTAGTAAAACAATATTGAGCAAGCACTGCCAATATATGTATATGTATTTATTATTAAATTATAGTTATATACTAGTTTAAAAATATATTGTATGTAATAAATATAACAGGAATTTTAAAAGATAAGAACAGTATATACAAATGTCAGTGTTTTCTCTCACATTAGTTGGTTTCATCTTGCATAACTCTTGGCATATTTAGCATGTACAACTTGTAATATAATTAAATTATTTTCTTTGGCAACTATAGACCTATAGCAAAGGTCAGCAAAATATAGTCTGCAGGTAAAATCGAGTGTTCCACATTTTTTAAAAAATAAACAATGTTTTATTGAAACTCAGCCACACCAATTTGTTTTTGTATTGTATATGGCTGCCTTCACAATACAGTAGTGAATACTTATAATGTAGACTTTGTATGGCCCACAAAGCCCTGACCTATCTTCCAAACAGAATTCTATATTATATAAACTTTCAATTTTGAAATATCTGTAGGTCTAGCCTTAAAGTATTCCTCATTGCTTTCAGAGTATATCATATTTTCACACAACTACAGCGTTGGGTGTGTTTTTCCCTTTGCCTAGAACTCCTTCATGGAAGTCTTTTGTTTAGTTCTTCATAACATTCCTTATTTAAAAAAAAATATTTTTTCTCTGTGACTTCTGTGGTTTTCACATGTGAGCAACAAACTTGTCTGATTGAATATAAGGCCTCTGCTGAGTAAATGTAACTCAGTCTATCAAAATCCCATTTGCCCTTTAGAAATTACCTAAATTCTTCCAAGAAAAGTTTTGAAACATTGATAACCAAAAAGAATATTTAACCCATACTGCTTGTAATATAATTAAATTATATCCATAAAAATTAGGACCAACTATAAGTAACAGAAGACTAAAGAATTTTTTTCTCTGTGACTAATTTCATGAGGCTTTGGGAAATGGTGTTGGAATAATTAATAATAGTATAATTGTGAAACTCATTTACTGTGCATTAGATACTGGATTGAGAGACTTATTACTGCTGAGTATCAGAAAACACTTTGGTGCAGATTATTGAAAAACTGTCTAACAAATGAAGATTTCTATAATCTTTAAAAAGCTTACACCAAAAAAAAAAAGGCACAGGCCAGAGGGCAGCAAAGTTTTTCAATAAAGAGGCAGATAGTAAACTTTTTTAGCTTTGCAGGCCACACAGTCTCTGTTGCAACTACTCAACTCTGCTGTTGTAGCATGAGAGCATCCATAGACAGTACCTAAATGAACAAGCATGTCTATGTTCCAATAATTTTATTTTTACAAAAACTGATTGTATTCCATTGTTAGCTGACCCCTTGTATAGACTGAAGTTTATACACATCTATAGGCTTCTGTTTTTTCAGTGCCAGTTGACATGCATGGTTTTAATGTGGTTATAGCTCAGATACTTCTTGATTGATTGAACACATATTCTTGAGCCCCTGTTCTGTATCAGGAAGTGTGTCCAAACTTAGACCTTCCTTTAAATAGTTCTAAAGGCAAAAATCTATTTCCTGAAGTGTTATCCAAATTAAAGTAACACCTCAGATGAGGCACTGGATAAGGGGCTTTTAGACCTCAAATATACATAACAAATTACCTGATGGCAATAGAAAATTTTTTTTTTTTTTTTGGTTTTCAAATGTACATAATCTGTGTTTTGATTTTTTTTCTGGAACTTTGAATATATGTGCCCCAGAATCTATGTTCCGATCCATTCTAACAACTAAGCTCAAGGCCGTCTTCTCCTTTATCAAATGTTTACATTGCTTGCGTTGTGCTTTGTTTGTTGGCTTTTATATCTTAACAAAATGTGAACATATACTTATATTTAGACTTAATAAAATTTCTGTGTGGTATTATCTTGAAATGCACTATTGTTAACTCTGAAGTTTTCATAGTTGAGTCCTTATTGAGGGGAAAACTAGTTACATTTGAGCCTTGTAATTTTATTAAACCTTTTTCATTTTGCTGTTATGCTTTGAGAACCCTTCTTCCATTATAGCCATGTTTACGCTCTAATCTTGCCATTAAAACTATGGATTTAAACAGACTAAGAGAAAGCTATATTAAGGGTCAAAACGAGGGAAGGAGTAATTGCTGTTATCTCCATTTCAGAACCCCTTATCATTAATAATAGTAAACAAAGAAATTCCAGCTTTTAAGTAATCAAAAACCGAAGCTGCTACTTTGGACATATGAATACAATTTTCTCCTATTTTAAAGGTAATTTTGTAAGTTGGTTGTGTTTGAATATATATTCTTGATGCTTTCCATTGTCATCATCTTTCTAATAGAAAAGCTCCATCTCTGTTTATTCCTGTGTTGTACTTTATTGATTTGCTATCTTTTGGCAGTATTTATATGTATGGATTATAGATTTTCAATTCATATTGAGCTTATAGTTTATTTTAAAGATAACTCTTGTTTCCATCAGTTTGTGAGAAAAATACAGTGAGCTACTGAATTTGAGCCTGTCATCTAAATCTTTGTCTTCTTCGTTGGGCATAGAGATCAGGGTCAATGCAAAAAGAAAAAAAAATGGTATGTCTTCTCTGGTAAAGAAGACAATTAATTGCCCCCCAGAATTTCATGTCAGGTGTAAATAAGAATAGGATCAACTCAAGAAAAATGAAAAATTTACAGTACTGTCTTTTCTTCATTTTAAAAATAACTTATTTATGCTTTGGTGTTCCCTGGTTGTTTTCATTATTTGTATTTCATATATTTTTATACAAAAACTTTGATATAAAAATAATTACTATAAAATAATAACAATTTAGTATATTTGTGACATTCCTTTTTGCACAAATAAGCTAGCTCTAAGACAAAAATTCCCTATAAACCACAAAAGGAAAACAAAGCCACTGCCTTACACCTGAAAATAAATGACACGATTATACTTTATTGCTCTGAAAAGTAAAAGCAAATGCTAAATTGATTTAAAATAACATATGCAGCCACACTCTAAGTGTCATTTCTTATGGGGGAATGAAATTTAGTTATTATTGATACCACATGAATCAGTAATTAGAACTTGTTTAAGGAAAACCCCAAGAAAGGTTGTAACTAGGCTCATATAATACTGTAAATAGCCATCTAATTGCATGGTTTACCTTCAGGTTAATTGTGGTACAGGCATTGGCTGAGCTGCTCTACTGTGAAGTTGATACCTACAGTAAACATTGCATAGATCAAGATTAAGTGCTACTTAATACCCACCATAGATTCAAAATGACTCAATACAGGTTAACTAAATGTTTTTTTAGTATATTAAGCTTTATTCCCACTAGGAAGAATTTTTCCTTTTTTTGCATTTTAATGTAATTATTAACATTATTTTATTCCAAAAACATTGGGCACTTAAGTTAAAAAATATATAGAAATATTTCTCAAGAAAAATGTGTTTCTTAAAAAGAAAAAAATCAGTGAAATTTTGGAAATAAAGGTCTGATTGTTAAGAAGGTACTTGTCACAATTGTAAACAAGTTCTAATTACTTATAACAGGAAGGCCACTAAGACTTTCATATGTGTGGAGTAAAAGATGACTTTAAGTTGTGCCTGCATTAGTAGAAATTAACTATTTAACTAAATTTTCTCTTTTTTTGGTTGTATTTCAAAATGATTTATTTTGGGACTTTTAAAACTGGAAAGAAAATAAGACCCATTTGTTTCAGAGAAGAAATTGTGTTTCAGACAGGTTACGTAGCATAGAAGAGTTAAGAACAATACAGGAAGCATCCAGCTAGTCCTTGTCTCACTTTACTCCAGAACTGTGGGTTTTATCATAATTTAAGAAGAGCTTATCTATTTCAGATGGAAAAGTTAGTTATTACTATTTAATGGAAAAATGTATCTGTGTTTATGTCTATCTATGTGTGTGCAACAAAGCTGACACAGTAGAAGCCTATTCAGCTATAGTGGAGATAAAACTCCTGCCGTTTAAACATTAATGAAATATTCATGCAAATATATGTAATGCACATATACGTTCTAAAGGAAAATACTAAAAATTACACTTCCCCAAACTTCATTGTTTCATATACAAATAGACAGCTGTTTGAGGATATCCCTTGAGACTGTTTTGATTTCCATTCAAACAATTCAGAATTCAATAGCTTTACAATTCCACGTAGACAACAGATAATAGATGCATGTATAATAGATGCACGTGAATCAAAGTAAATATGAAAAGAAAGGTGTCTGAAAGAAGAAAATTTTAATGATGTGTTTATTGTAAAACATGTAGATAATTAACAGTGACGTCAAATAGGAGAATAATAATCATCAGGTTTTTGACATAGAGTAAAATGTTTAAATTTGAAAGTAGCACAATGATTACTTTCCATAATAACATAATTTTTGTTCTGTGTTATTTTATATATCTCCAGTGGAACTCCCCATTAAAGTCCCAAGAGTAAATATGTGGCCTTATTTAGTTTATATAATCTTTGACATTCTAAGAGAAATCTGTAACTTTTAATGAAATGATACTGTAAAATTTTTAATAGCCAATGTTTTCACAATGGCAATTTTATATATATTTCACACACACACACACACACACACACACACACACACACACACACACGTGCATGCGCACACACGAACAGGCTTCTTTAATCTTTACAGTGGGTAGCCATAGCTCTCATTATCTTGACTGACCAGGATTAAATCTGTTCTGTGGGATTAACCAAGAATCCTTAGTGAAATCTTCTGTCTTTTTATAGCTATAAAGGGTCTGTTGTGCTTTTCTACAATGTCTCAGGGGATAAAATTATAGAGCAAAAGCAGTCTGCATGAGACCCTAACAAAGACGCCTCAGGTACTAATAAGTTCAGTACACAGAACACATTACAGAGTTTAGTAGTTAAGCCCAACTCTACAAAAACTGTTTAAGCCTTAAGTATACTTTATTCTTTGTGGAAAATGCATTAAAAGAAATTTTACACATTAGTTCTCTTACATTTCCTCTAAAGTATATTGCTAAATTTATTCTCTGTATTAAGTAATAAATAAATTAATTAATGGACTTCCTTTTTAAAATCTGATTGTTCCTATTAATGTAAGGCTGAGAGAGAATGCAAAGGCTTGTTCAATTATGTGTACCTTATTAATTTATTAATATTACTAGAATTTTAAGGTGCTAGTGATGATTAGCTGATTAGAGAGGTAACTGAATATACTGATGACTGTCTTTGGTTGTTTTAAAACTATACATTGACAATGTCATACCATGTCAGTTTTGGCTGTGTAGAATTGGCCGGATATGTTTGTAAAAAATCTATTATTATTGCTATGTTGCAAGCAGGAGAGGGTGCTGTATCTGTTTTCTAAGATTTCATTGGAGTGGGAATCCCGTAGAACAACAGTCCCTAATCTTTTTGTCATCAGGAACCGGTGCTCCTATGAGAATCTAATGCCCGATGTTGATCTGAGGTGGAGTTCAGGAGGTGATGCTAATGCTGGGGGGAAGCTACAAATACAGATGAAGTTTCACTTGCTGGCTTGAAGCTCATTTCCTGCTGAGTGGCCTGGTTCCTAGGAGGCCACAGACCAGCACCAGTCCGTGCCGGGGGGTGCGTTGGGAATGCCTGCCATAGAAGTCCAGCTCTGTCACTACTAGCTGAGTGGATAATCACATTATTGGCTCCAGCTGTTTATTTTTCTGTGCCTATGGCCTTTTGCATGCGTATTTGCATGTATATGCATCATGGCTGTGACATACCACCCACTGATTTTTGGTTTGTCCATATGGAGTGTACAGAAATGACCATATGCCCATTCTGAGTTAAGGATTCAAAGATCTTTTAAGTTTCTGTTTGTTCCCTTGTACCTCTTTCATTGCCAGAAAACAAACAAACGAATGAATAAAAACAACCCTGGGTTAACTTGCTAGTCTTAGGAAGGAGATGAACTTGTTAAACAAAGCCAGTACTCTAGCCCCAACCTAGCCTACGTTAGCTGGCACTTCTCCTCACCCCATACCTATCCCTAGTTACAGAAGCAGGCCCACCCAAGATTAGTGCAGCCAGATTGAGTCCAGCCCAAGTAAGCCAACCTTCAGCAAAAATTCAGCTTTATGACAATAAACTATTATTGACTTAATACTTTATGTTTGGGGCATTTTGTTACACAGCATTTTTGTAGCATAGCAAAATGATGATCTGAATAACAAACTGCTATATGTATCTATCTGTACATCCACATTTTTATTGATCTATCAATCCTTTTTATTTGGAATGTAAGATTCATTAACAAAGAATCTGTAGTGCTGTTATATCACCAGTGGTTAGACATTGCACATAATATGTACATAATAAATATTTAATTGTGGCATGAATGTGGCAGCATAAAAATATTTTCCAGTTCGGGAAAAGCAAAAAACAAGTATTATCCCCAGACTAACAAGAAAGGTGTAACAGTTCCACAATAAGTTGAAATTAAGCAAAATTGAAGTTGGAAAAAATAAAGAGAAGAAATTTGGGTAGAGATCTAAGTAGCGTGAATGTATTTTTATATACTAGTGCTTTCTGAGATATCTTACAATGACAGATAGCACTAAAGAAAAACACTTTTGAAAGTAAAGCAGGATGTAAAAATGCACAATTGGTTACAATAGTGGGTTGGAACACTACATTGAGAGAATATTGCAGCAGAAGCTAATGGACCCAGTTTGGTCTAAATAAATAAAAATAAAAAAGAAACAGAAACAGAGTTTGAACAAAAATTATAGGCACACTTGGTAGTAGAAGTCTGTCATATACGTCTGAGGGAAAAGGTTATGAAAGCTAATTAACCTCTTATATGGAATCATATTATTTTAACTACATTCCGTCAGTTTAAACCTGTAAAGAATGGCAATTTCCTATGGTTCAACTTAATACGTGGCCCTGTCTCTATCTTCCACTCAGGAACATTCATTCTGTATGATAACTAAAAGGGAATTAACACAGAGTAAAAAAGATACAAAGTAGGCTAAGAAAAAACTAGAAATAGGGCAGAAAAAATTACCAACAAGTTAAGAATAATGACATTATGTTGCATATTTGCTATTTGCTCTTTCTGATACACACTTTCCTCTTTAATCTGCTAGGTGCTCATGGAGACTGGTCTTTGCAAACATCCTCAGCCATTCTCTTCAGGTTGAGTTTGGTCAGTGGGGTTGGTGAGAGTACTGGCAGGAGATCTATGGGCAAGAGAAAATTGAGGTCAGGATATTGATTGCCCTGCTTTTCTCCAGCCAGGGCACTGGTGTGCTGTGTTTCTTTACTAAAGATTACAGCTCTTTAATAGGTAACTATCTCTTACAGTTACTGCTGTTTCCTCTGGGTTCCAGTAATTGTTCTCTCTCTTTATGCCTCGGTGGGATAATGCATTTTGTATTGTTGCCAGCCTTAAGTGCTTTACCAACTTTATTTACTTGCTGTAATAATCTACTTATTAAACCTTCTCACTTGCATTGTCACATTTGAGCAGATCAGCTGTTTCTTACTGAAATTTTGATTACTATAGCTGCAAAGCAGAAAAGTAAGAATTCAGGAAAGAAAGCAGAAGGTAATGATATTAAAGCTGGTTGAAAACCTGAAAGCAGTGTAAACAACAGATAAAATGAAAAAAGCTTAAGAAATAATTGACAATGCAGAAAACTCAGTAAATGACATAGTGGCTATAAATGACAAAAACAATAAAAATTAATTGAAAATAAAGAGTTAAGCTCTTAAGTAGAGAAAAGATTTAGAAAAGTTATCCAGAAGCCTGTTTGTTTGTCTTAATTTCTCCCACTTTCCCAAATAAAGAACATGATATACTTAAAATTGTAATTTAAAATCAAATTATAATTTAAAATCAAATTGTAATTTGAAATCAAAACAATTTTAAATTTACACATTGAAAAGATATAAAGTGGAATAAGGAAAACTGACCAAGAATTATTAGTATCAAGACATAAACATCAAAGATAGAGGAAGATTTCTTGGGGGAAGCAGGGGCAAAAATCAAGTCTGTTATGAAAAAAAATAAAAAAGAATTAGGCTAGCCTCAGAATTCTTCAAAATGTATACCAGAAGATAGAGGATGAAAGTTAAAAGACATTCAAGCTTAGAAAGTGGGATTCTGGATTTCACATACAGGAAAAAATACTTAACTGTAAAGCATGAATATATATGAAGATGGAAAATATTTTTTCCCAAGAGTATATGAAACTATGGAATAAAAGTCATAAGATATTTTAAGTACAGGATGACAGAAAAAAACATAAAAATGATAAGCCTCACAATGCAAAAATGATAAAATTTAAAAAATATATGAGAGTAAGAGAATATGGGAAGTAGAGGAAGTTCATCAATTATACTTAATTCAAAATAGCTAGAAATTAAATGATAACATAGAAAGTATCATCATTGCAAAGTCAAATAATTCAGGTAATAGTACTTATTAAAACCAAATATAGATAAAAAGGAGGAAAAATAGCAGTAGAGAAAATATGGTAATAAAATTTTTTATGACCTGGAATTAATAAAAGTTAAGATATTATAAAGATGACCAATACAACTGAAGTGCAAACCTTCCTAAATATCAGAAAATCTACTTACTAAAGAAACTAAAGCAAACATACAGATTAAAAATCAACAAAATAAAAAAAATAAATGTGAGATGTCATAAAATGATATGAAAACAATCGGAAAATCAAATAAGTAGGAGCGGCTAAAATCATCTGGAAAATATTTTTATAATAGTTTACAAAGAAAATTTATTTTAAAAAATCTATACAGAGACATATTTTGAAATTAAAAGGCTAAACAGAACCCTCAAGCAAATGAATAAATGTAATTCTGGGGCTCTATAATAAAAAGTAAAAATATAAAATTGAGGAAAATATTATCACATAATAAATAAAATCTTCAGAATATGAAAGAATAAGTATAGTTATACAGATAGTTGATTTAAATTCTTTCACAAGAAATCAAGTGGAAAATAACAACATAGAACAAAATTACTTAATAATAATGCAGTGCTAATTGATTTATGTATGCATATAAATTAATGTGTATAGATTGATGTATGTGTGTGTGTATATATATATAGTATAAACATAATTGATGTATAAAATTAAACCAATGTAAATGCTACATGTATATAAAACTTTACTAAAAATTGATGTTATAATTTCTTTTAAGAATACATTAATCAGATATATCATATATTAGAAAAAGTTTCAATATCTGTCAAGATGAAATAATACAGACACTATACTGTCACCACAGGTCATTAAAAGTGAAAATAGTAATACAACCTGAAAACAAAATTTCATACTAACTATAAATGTTAATACTATATTTTTAAATAAGTCCTGGTTCATGAAGTAAATGTAAAAACAACATCGTGGAATACCTAGAAAATAACAATAATACATATAAAAAAGCTATATTTAAAATTGTATGAGCTTTCTCTAAAGCAATGCTTGGAAGAAAATAAATAGCCTTCAATACCTAGAGAAATACACAAACAAAATAATGACTATTTAATACTGATTAAAATATTTAGAATACAAAAAATAAAATAAAAAAATAAAAAATTTAAAAATCATTGAAACAGTTTAATTAATATGACAACACAAAAACTAAAGAATATAATTTGAAGCCTTGAGCCAGTACGGTGCTTTGCATATTAAAGGAACAGAAAGAAAATCCTTTAACTGGAGCAATGAGCATAAGAAGGAGCTAAGAGAAAGTGAGGTCAGAAAAGTAATAGGAGGTACAGATCATATATGGTCTTGCAGATGAAGACTTTGGCTGTTGTACTGAGAGTAGGCTTCAGGGAAATAGGAAGAACAGCTTAAAAGTTATACAATAATCCAGCAGAGTGATAATGGTGACTTTTACCAGTTTAGGTAGTCAAGTGGAGATGGTGAGCTGCAGTCGACTTCTAGAATAATATGTTGAAGTAGAACCAATAGGACGTGTTGTTGAAACTGATGTGAGAAAGAAAGGGGAAGAAGCAAAGGTGACATCACTTGCCTGAAGGAGTAGAATGGAGTTGTCAGTGACTGAGATGAAGAAAAATTGAGATAGAGCTGGTGGTTGGAGAGGTCAGGAGTTCAGTTACAGACATCTCAGGGTTCATTTTGAGATGCCTGTTATATATCCAAGGGCTAATGCTGGTTAGATAGTTACACATCTGGGTCTAAAATTAAGAGGAGAGGTCTGGCTTATAAATACAAATTTAAACCTAGATGTTAAATACAATAAAGGGAACATTGCTGTTTATAATATATATAATATATATATATATATATATATACATGTATATATGTATATATATATACACACACACACACACACACACACATATATGTTATTATATATTATACATATTTATATATACACACATACACACAGACATACACATATGGGTGGCAGAGAGGAGATATATATATATACATATATATCTATATACATATATATATACATATATATATATATACATATATATATTACTTTTATATAGTTTAAAATATTTAGAAATACATTTAAGAAAAATACATAAAAATCCATATGAAAATCTATATAACATCCTACGATTTATTTGATGAGGTGGAACTGGGCATGTGGGAGAGTAGATTTAGAGGGAGTTATTGATTGTGTATCTTTTTATATCTAAAGACATGTGATAGAAGACATGTGATAGAAGATTCTGTAAATTTAAAATAAATAGTACAAAATATATATCTCAATAAAAACTTTTATTGACTTGTGATCTTAGTATAGTGTCTTTTTCTCTGTAGTTCTAGCAAAATCCCAGAGAAGAGCCCCTGAACCTAACCCTGAGCCAGCATTCATGTTCAGTAATATGGTGTACTCTGATTCAAAAACTGTAATTCTGTGCAACTATTGAGAGTAAGGGAACAATTGTTCCCCAACGAAAGAAAATGCAAGAAAGAAACAAAAAGCTAATGATCAGTATAGCTATTTTCTTAAAATCCAATCTCTACAAATACCCATCCTAATAAAGTGATAAAATGTGCAGCTTTCCTTTAACGGTAGAATAAATGTGCAATTTTTAATGTTTTCTCATTTTTCCCCTAGACTTTCATGTCTGAAATAAAGGAAATTAAGAAATTTTTTGCCAGTGTATGTAAATCCATCAAATGCCAAGCTAATAGGTTTATAATTTATTTGCTAACCTATTAGATATGAAACAAGGATTGTGAACAAGGGAAATATGACTATAAAGTTTGAAAGTGATTATTCTTATAAATCTGATTAGTATGTATGGATGAGGTGCAGAAAACACAAATAGGGTTTACTCTAAGAATGTGAGGTAGAAAATCCAGATGTGAGATTATTATAATAAAAATGGAGATGAATAACTTTTTTTTTTCCTCTTTGAAGAAAGATTTAACTACATGTGGATTCAAATGATGACAATTTAAATCTGTTCGCAGAACCTTCTTAAGTGAAAGAAGTTGCTTTCATTTCAAGAGCCAAAGGCAATATGCTTATATTTGCAACAATCACCAGAGCAAAACATTTTTCCAATGAGGCCATACTTTAAAGGACGACTCATATAGTCTTTCTATAATAGATACTGCCCCTTTAAGTAGCAGAAAACAGTTTTAGAGGATAATGGTTGTTCTTATGATGGTCAGTCTATCCCAGATCTGCTATTCCGTATTTTGTTGCTTATAGTCATAAATTGTACATTCATTTTAGGAATACTATTTTTCTCAAGCTGGAATATCAAATCCCTGATAGATAGGAAAAGGATGGTATCTGAAAGAGATAGATATAAAGATGGAGACATAGAGATAGGGAAAGAGAAATGAATGAAAGAGCTTGATGCCAGAAAAAGAGGAAAGTTATTGTATAGACTCTTTAAACCAATCTAATAGTATTTATATTAAGTTATCTCTTAAAAATAGTTAACTGACAACTTTCTTTTATAGTTTTGTTTAAAAAAAAAAGGATGTCAATATAGTATGCAGATAATACACTGGATCACAGCAAGTGATGTCACATATTTGAAGTATGTTATTTATAGTATTTATTAGTAATAATTTTGATAATATGGAGCTGACTGTAGGTAGGGTTAAGCATCATTTTAATCTGAAACTATAACCTCAGGTTTACATGTATATCTTTATTAATCTCTCATACTGTTAAGTATATAACAGTTAAAAGACACAAAAGCCTTTGGATTTGTTTTTTTCTGAATAGTTTATAATTTGTTTTGACTCTAAGCATTCATCTAATTTCTTTGTGTTGGTTTATTCATCTGTTAAATGTATTTCTTCATGTTTACAATGTGATACTTGAGGATGTCCCATTAATAAAACACCATAAAGTATAATGCTAAATGTTTCAGAAATACAAAATTGTCACAAGGATTACTTAATGACGAGCCACTAGTTAATCTTAAAAAGTCTTAGCCCGAGAGTTGATTTGTCATCAAATGATGAAGGCAAGTTCTCTGGATTTCTGGTTTAATTCCCATATAGTATCTAAGATGAGATTTTAAGAACTCAGGATCAACATAGTATTGCTCTGCAAGATGTTATTTCAATTTGGTCAAAATTAATAAATTATTTAATTTAGCATCCTTTGTTGAATAATTTAGCTTTGATGTAATGATTATAGAAAATATAAAACAAATTCTAACTACTCAGATACCATATAAAAATGAGAATTTAATCAGTTAAATTGTTGAACTTTTGGAATACTAACAATCATGCAGTTAATAAGAAAACTAACAAAAACAAAAGTTAAAAATATGGATACTGGTTCTAATTTGCATAAAGACTATTATAACTATAGATTTTAATTTTGTTAAGATAGCTCACAATTAGGCTGACAGTTTACTTTATTATTATTACTTTAGTATTATCACTACTTTGGGGGGATTTTAGAAAGAGCTTCACACTGAAGATTTGGATTCTAGTTAAAGTTTTTTCAGCAATCAGTGTATGATTTATTTTCTCTGATCTTTGTTTCTTAATCTATGAAATTAAAAATTTTAACTCTTCCAGTTTTAACCTCTAATTTTAACTATGAGTAAATCTTAAAGCTGATTTTCAAAATGAATTTTAATAACTTTTCACAGGGTTTTAGTTTCCATTTTATACTAAATCAGTCTGTTTATCACTATTATTTATACTATTTTAAAAAGACTGAGCCCCAAAGCATGGTAGTATTAAGGAAAATTTTTCTTTAGAAGTGTGACTCTTTTTACATGTGCCCATGGTAGAAATGTGTGTAGAAGATCTACTACTGAGATAAATGTTTCAACTCTCTTTGACCCTGGAGCAAAATAAATGAGAGTAATAAAGTTCTCCCCTTTGAGTTTTGCCTTGTTATCAAATATTCCTCAAATCATGAAGCCAATAAAAGTAAAATAGTCTGTCAGGGACAAAAAGAAAACAAAAATACTTCCTGCTTTTCCTCTCAGGCATTTGAAGAAAACTTTGATCCTAGATGTATGAATGAAATCACTTCAAAAATTAGAAAATTCTATTAGCTCAGAAGTATATATCTTTAGCAGAAAGACCTCTATCCTAAAAGAAATAATATTTCTCCATTTCATACTTTACCGCCCTCATTATAAAATAAGGGAAGTGGAAGTAGGAATTGCCCTGATTGCTCATATTTTACTTTTCTTCATTTCAATTAGATCCACATATGAAAAAAAAAAAAATGAGTTCGAACTGTTGTTTTTGGGAAGGGGGAACTCAATACTTCTTCACCAGTTGGGAGAACACTATTGCTGAAGAGCCTTCATCACACTGGTTAGTGTTTATAGGTGATCCAAAAGTTGATAAAGAACTGAAAAAATGAATGCCATAATCTAGCATCTACTCCAGTGTTAGACTGCTACTTTGGCCTTGGAGATCTATTATCTCCCTCTGCCGTCCTTTCCTTTTACAACATGCTTTATACCATTGATAACAATTTTAGTTACCATTTTACTGTGATTTTGATTCCCTTGTGTTTGTACCTTCCCATTACACTCATCTCAGATTTCTTGGACATGCTCCCAGTGTTGTTCAAGAAATACATGAACACTTGCAAATTCTCACCACAATTATATGCCCTTCAATTTCATTTAAAAGTTCCCTGTCATCTCTCATTTACTCCTGCTCATATTTTCATATTGTTTTTCCAAACTTTTTTTTATTTTTGGTCTTCATATAAGGAAAAAACAGAGTACCCTCATTTGTTCTTTCCACCTTTCATTTTCTGCCAATCTTTATTAATCTGCATCTGCCACATATGATTATCAGAGTAAATGGTAGTCTGCTTACAACATAGCTTATTCCCTTTCTGTCCCCACAGCATTTTGCTTCATGACTGATATTCCCTTTTATTCATCCTCAGTTCCTTTTATCCTCTGGATCCATCTCCTCAGCCTTTTATTGATTACTCGTTTCATTGCTTGAATATTTTGATTCAGTTCTTCCATTGTCTTCTCCTGGTTTTTTCTCAATTATTAACTGCCTTTTCTAGTTCTATATCTCTGCTCTCTCTTTAGCTTTTAATGTCCTAAATGTTAAGTCTCCTCAAACATATAACTTAAGGCTTATTTTATCTTTCTTTAAAAATCTCTTTAATTTTTATTAAAAAATTATAGCTTTATTTATTTTTGCTTTGTGGATGATTTCCTCGTAAATGTATTTATTTCATTCTTTTTCTATTCTGAGTCTTATTGCCACATTCTTAAATGCTACCTCATTAACTACAACTTCACACTTTTTTCCTCTAACTCTATTTTTATACATGTTTTCTTTGTATCACTTCCCCCCTCTACACACACGCACACACACATATCCACACACACCGCTGTACCTTAATCAAAAGATGATGGCTACCATTCAGTCTCTCTTTCTTTTGACCCCTGCATTCAACAAATTACCTATCTTGTCAATTCTATCACACTGCCACTTTACCAACCTTCTGGAGGCCGTGGAGTGAATGAAAGAAGAAAATAGAGGAGGAAGAATTATGTAAATTCTTTTTCTTTCAGTATCATGCTTCTTTTGTCTCTACCAAGTGTGAATAAGTATGATTATTTATGCTCCTTTTCTCCTTACATTAAGGGCCAGATGCCTCTTTCCAAGTGACTTAAAAAAAAAAGAGAAATGTTGTACTGTTATTTCACTTATAATTTAAATTCACACCTTAATTTGTTTTCTGAAAGTGTTTATTCTGTAGTCAAGTAGAAAATATATCCTTTAATCCTATTCTTAGAAACCTTGTGAGGCAATTTTTGTTGACTTTTGTATTTTCCCCTTGATTACATCAAACTCCAAACCCCACTGTTTTCTGAATTCCTCCTAAATTGAACTTAACAGGTAGCATTACAATTAATTGCAGTAAGATCACCTGTAAGGAAATAGCCACTTATGATTCTGGATCTTTTTTTTTTAAATTCACCTTTCTAAAATATAAAGGTTTTGCTATTAATTTAGGTTGAGTTATCTAAGCATGTACTTCAAAATTTCCAACATAGTCACCTATTTTGTTAAGTAAGAACATTTTACAACTGAAGTTCTCAGTAATATATAATAGGGTATATATCTTCACTTAAATTTATCTCAAAATTCTATTTTAGTATCAAAATACTCCAACCTTGAATGCTCCTAGAATGCATTTTTTAAGGCTTCATCATTGATCCTATCCTACAATTAACTTACTACCGTGAAGTATAAATTATATGTAATTGAGCTAAATGAAAGGCTCACACAACAAAGAGCTCTGTTTTATTCAATTCTCAGATATTCTATGATGGGATGTTAATAAAATATATTGTTGGTAAATTATACATATTAATTTGCCACAGTTTTAATCAGAAAGTATATTTTATCTTTGTGCTAATCAAAAACATTTTCAAGGCACCTAATCTCACCCAGCAGTTTTAAACTAATGGTAGAGATGTCAGATAGAGGAGGATAGTTCACATATTTTAAAAGACTATTAAGCATATTAAATAAAAAAGATGAAAAGTTTCTCCCAGTTAGGTGTAATTATTTTGCCTTTTCTTTTCATTTATGATGCTAAAAGCAATAATAAAAATGTTTTTCTAATACATTTTTAAAATTTGTATTTCTTTTTTCATTCATTTATTTAAAAATGGTCCCAACAGGCATGCAGTATACCAGGCTCTAAGCTATTTCCTGGGAATGCAAGGATTTTACAGCTTATTGATATTCCTAATATATATATATATATATATATATATATATATATATATATATATATATATATATAGCTTGCTTATTTTGTATATAGAATCTTCCTGGACTTGTGCAAGAATATATTACATGCTATGACCTACAATTATCAATTCTGTCTCTGATTTTTATGATAAATCTTCATTTTTTTTTACATAATTTATATCGGTCATATTAGTTGCTACTATAGCCATTGACCCTCTGTCTCAATCTCTACAAAAGAATTTTCTTCTCAGCACTCTGGATGAGAACTTAAATAGGTTATATTCGATTCCTTATCTAATCACAAGTCCTGCTAAGAGCTAACAAAATGGTAACTCTCAGAAGCACCTCCCTCAATTATATGGTGCAAGCTTCTATAAAATATATTATTGTTTCAAGTATCTCTGGCCAGCATAATGCAGTAGCCTTTGTGAGTGAATTGCTTAATTCCAAACTGCTTTGCATGTAGCACTGTTGCATGATCAACTAGCATATCTTAGAAAAGAATCTCTTCTTGAATCACTAGGACTCACTACCCTTACCTGATCTGAACCTTAGAAGAAAAATATTTGAATAGCTACTGAAAAATTTCATTCATTCAATATTTTTCTCCTTTAGGTTTATATATGAACTTTGAGCTTTAAGTAGTCAGTTGTTTTTATATTTAGGATGTATCATCTATAGTCTAGCTATCTTCTTTGCTTGCAAATGCCATTACAATTAGCTGGAGTTCAGTGTAGTCTTAAAGTTGCTTACTTTTATTGACTAATAAATGTATCATTAGTTCTCTATAGCAAAGTTTGCTCAGATTCCTTGCTTATGTATAAAAGAATTCTGCGTTTCTCTGATTTAAAAATTATGTTAAAGTTTCTATGTAGATCCTTAGAATGTTTATTTTACATTTTGAATACATAACCACTTAATTCTGACCCAGTTGACATATTCTCTCCAAAGTCGAAAGCACAAAATTGGCCTACCACATTTTTCATATCTCTTGCTACATTATATATAGAGAAAAATGATTAAGGTAGGTATTTTTTTTTTTGGAGTTTAAGTTTTTAACTCTCTGATGCAAAAAAGTTATGACTTCAGATTTTCTCTATATTTCTCAGAAATTTATATCTGTCAAATTTAACCTTTGATGTTTAATTTCTTGGGGCTATTTAATACTGACACAGGTGTTAACTATCTTTACTTCTTCAAAGTTTGGTTTCATTTATCTCATTGAGTATTTTAAGAAGCTTGAAATGCTCCCAGGATTACTTATTTAAAGAGATTTAAAGAAAAACAGTAGTAGAATTTTATTATATACAATCTGAAAGGAAAATTAATTTTACCTTAGGTCTCAAATGCAAGTGAGAACTCTATCATATAAAAGAAGGTTTGTCTGAATAACCTAGTTGAATTAAGGTACGAGAAATATTAAAATATTTTATGCCAAAAGATGTACTTTTGTTTAAATGATTAAAATGTAATTTCTAAATTTTCTCCAATTCACTATTCTAACAATTTTTCACATTTTATTTGTGCATCTATATTTTTATAACATTATAATGAACATGATAAAATAATCCTATATTATCTCAAGATTTGACAGAGTATATAGATTTAAATGAAGAATTACAAGGGATGACTTGCAGATATGAGACAAGATCAATCATGAGTGATTGGAAATTATATTGCTCTTTTGTCACGTTTATAATAATTCTTCAAAAGAGCCAATTTTGTGAGATAATCTACTCTTCCCATTTAATAGTTTGATTCTATTATACTGTAAGTGAAATATTAAATATTAAAATATTCCTTAGAGTAATGGCTGGCAGAATACTTGGACTATGAATGAGGCATATTTTTTTTCCTAATTTTTATGCCCAAATACCTGACATCTGGCCGATATCAAAATATGTAGGTTCTGGCAGCTGGTACATCAAATGAAGTCAGAATTTTTTTTGAGCAGGTTCACTACATATGATCTGGGACACATGTTTGATATTATCTGGGAAAACAGAAACAATGAGTCAGTGACTTGAGCTCTACTTGACAATGAAAAGAAGTTTGACTCCATAAATTGTCTCTGAGAAGAATATTTCACTCTGAGTGCAACAGCTAAAGTTTTCATTATTAATGTAAATAAATGAGAAGGAAGAGAGAAGCCTTGATGAATGCCCTGGTAAACAATTAAAAAGCCCAGAGATTGCCTATCAGAATTGATTTGAGTAACTGGGAATGCACAGATTTGATCCAGCATATGCTGTTACCAGAATTCACACTGACCATGTCCTCCCCCTATAAAATATGCGCCCTCTGGGGAATTATAGTTTCCAATGACACTTTTGAAACCTCATGACATTTTGAAAAAGGTTTTTGGAATAAGTGCTTCCTGGATTTTAGGTAAATTTATAACAGTTTCATATGCCAAAAACATACATTTTCCTCCTTTAGCTAATGTATAAAGTGAAATAATTTAGAAAACTTCTGTGGTACTAGACTACATATATGCACCTATGTATTAATGTTGCAGGTCCCAGGATAAACATGATTAATCTTCCTGAACATATATTTTACTTAATGGTCATAGTACATTATTTGATTGCCAGAACAATTACCCAGAAGTGATTGGAAATCACATTTATTTATAAAAAAAATTACAGATAATTGAATAAAATTGTCTTTTTAGATTTTTTTGATTAATCTGATATAAGATTTTAGTCATAATTTATAGTAGAGAGTTCTCAAAATGAAGACGTAGATCATCTTTGCAAATTTTTGTTTAGATGAAGTTTATAGATAGGTTGCCACCAATTGTCAGTTAAATATAACATGGACCAAATGACACATGGATGTTGCCTTAATATTGATTTTGTTACTCATATGTATATATATATATATATATATATATATATATATATATACATATATATATATATACACATATAAGTACAGTCACAGTTACAAACACACACACACACACACACACACACACACACACACACACACATCATTCTTATCACTTCAAGTCAGGTATTTCCCTCTAAGTATCATGTTAACTATGACAGTGGAATCTCACCTGCTTGCTAGTGGACATAATTTTTAAACTAAACTCATTCCCCCAGTAGTCTTGAAAATAAAAAGAAAAAATTTAAATAGAGTGAAAACATAATTATTAGTAATATTTATTTTCTGCTTTCTAAAATTACTTTTAATAGTTCACTGTAGTAAAAATGTCTTATTACAATAATCTGAAAGATTATTTATTCTTTTTTATAATTTTCAATAAAATAACTTATTCTACATAAAAAGAATGAACTCTGGCTGATCCAACTCAGAATAAAAGAAAATTCATGGAAAGTAAAAATCTGATGATTCAAACCCATTATTGAGTTGATCAAATAAAAATGAAGACCACATTAAATTATTTTACACCCATTATTTTATGAAAAAAGTTAATATACAAATCAATAAATAAATCAAACTGTAGCTGTTAGAAAACATTTTTCATATTCATTAGAAACAGCTTATAAATATATGTTCTTGCACATGAATTATGTTTGCTTTGTCCTTGTATTCTTTTAAAATTTATATTGCAAAGGATCATAGGATAGGAAAATAGAGTGAAAATTAGAGTGAAATTCAAGAAAATGATCCTAGCCTCTGCCTTAACAAATTAGTTATCATATAATTCATTCCTCTAGATTTTTTTTATTTGGAAAATTAAGTGATTTGCATATTTATGGATTTATTAAATAAATATTAAGTAGTTTTTATGTATGGATAGTATTTTAAGTGGTAGAGATATAGGGGGTCAATAAAATATATATCAAATTTTTACCCTATAACACTTACAGTCTAGTGTAAGTAAAGAAATGTTTCTCTAATCAAATACTCAGTCAAATGTAGTATGGCCCCTGTGATCAGTGCTATGAAGGAAAAACATACAGTGCTTGTGTTTATGGTGCTGTAGAAACACAGCACATTAGTGACTTGATGTGATTAGAAAGATAAGGAAAGGCTTTCTAGAAAGTGATTACTAAATTGAGATATTAAGGATGATCACAGGCATTACCTAGGGTAGGAGACAGAGAAGATGATTTTATGCAAAAGATGTGGTATAGGCATGATAGATGAAAGGGCCATAATTTATCTCAGCAGAAGAAATATGGAGAATGAACTTCAAAAAATTTATACACAACATTAGAATATTTCATCTTAATTCCAAGAGAAGTAGAATTCTACTCAAGGTTGTCAACAGAAAGGTAATTTGCTCATTAAGTATGCTTGAGCAAAGATCTTTGATCAAGGTGTGAAGACTAGACTGGACTTGGTCAAATGGATGTCACTAACAGACCAGAACATTTTCAGAGTACTACTAAGCAGAAAAGATGACAGGACTAATGATAAAAATACTGATGATAAAAAAATAATATAAATGATGAATTAGGTCAAATATAGAAAGCAATATCTAGGACCCAGTGCTGAATTATATATGAATTAAAAGAGATAATTCAGGATCAAGGATATCCCTGTAAATTGGTGCAACTATTTTCAAAAAGAGTTTGGCATTATCTTCTAATTGTGGTGCTATTCACTGAGATAATGAAGAGTGAGAGAGGAGCTACATATGTAGGAAGTACATGTGTATCCTGCATCTGTTGAGTTTGATGTGTTAAAATTCTCCAAAAATGACTGGCTTTGAGTTGCGACAAAAATTAGTACTCTTACATATAAGTCTTACAGAAATTTCAGTTTCCTCATTTCTATGAAATTTAGATTTCCAGCAATACATATTTAAGGATATTAGGATGGACACTAGAGAACAAAGCTTCTTGAGTCTTCTAATTTTTTCTCAAATCATATGTTCCCTTGATGGTGATGGTTTTTTTTTTTTTTTTCTGTTTTAGGTGAAGTTCTACCAAGTCATAGAAAGCATTAAGTAAGGGTTGAACAATATTATTATATTACCAGTTATGTGCCCCAGACCTAACTACTCAGTTTTATGCACAATTTCCATCTCTGTACTGGTGCCAACATATGCATCACAATTATTTATTGATGACTAGTCCATCAGCTTACACATTTTGTTACAAAGAGCCTTGTACAGACTAAGCACAACAGACCTAGCCAGAGCCTATTGTAGATGCCATGACAACATTCATGAGAAAGTTTTCAGTAGGTATCTTTGAAAAGTCAGGAAGTAGATATCTTTGAGCATATCTGGCAATTAAAGCAATGGACATAAATTTTACTTTAGAAAGAGTATAGTGTGAGAAGAGATCCAAGCAGTGTATATAAACAGACTTTAAAAAAGAGAAAAATTAAATTATAACTCCAAGTATAAAATAAATCTCTGCCGGACCATATTGGTATAAGCAAATGATTCAGTAAATAAACAAAAGGACAGTAGAAAAGTGTTGGATTCAGAAACATCCCAAATAATTTATATAGATGCTCCCTCCTCAAGAAGATGGAGGATAACTCCCACTCTAGCTTTATAATAGAAAAAGCTAACACTACCTCAGCCAGATAATTAAGGTTGGCATCAATGATAAGTCTTATTGATAGTACATGCCCTTGATAGGATGTGATGAGAATCATACTTTATATCTTTGGTCTTTTTCCCGCAAAACCCACAACCCTAGTATAATCACGAAAAAAACATCAGGCAAATACAACTTAGTGTTGTAGCCACCAGCCCTCAAAACACACACAGACCACCAGAACTCAGTGACTTCTAGGAAACACGCTCTTTATTCTGCCACCTGGGTCTGTCAGGGGTACGCAGACCCCAAATTAAGAAGCTCCAAAATGTAGAGGTACAGAGTTTTTAAGCCCCAAATCCCGTTCTTCATTCTGTCTGAATACAAAGGTCTGTTTTTCTTCTATTCACTACCTGTCGACTCACAGGTCGGGTATGCAAGTGGGGGTACAGAAGCAGAAAGCTTTTTGTTAAAATGTTATGTTCCTATGGGTGACAGCCTATATTCCCAGGGGTGGTAGCCAAACAGTAATTTTCCAGCCAGCATATTAGGAGCAGTGTACATAATAATTAACAGCACTCCTCAAAAAATGTTAATATAATCACAAATAAGGAAAAGAAAGTACTGTCATGATATCTCCTAAGGTCATCTCAGAGTTTTTTATTTTGTTTATTTTTTTGGTACATCTATTTCATTCCCTCTCTCTGAACCAACTTCCTTGTCTTAATTAAACATGTTAAAAAGTGCTGTTGCCATCTAGCTTCCAAATATGCATAACACTGTAGTTCCTTAATCCACTGGTATTTTCCCTCAGACAAATAATATACTTGACGAGCATATTTTTGGTACTAGTTTTCAAATTTTATAAATTATTGACTCATCTGAATGTGGGCTCCTTTTTTAGTTGGATACTCACTCTGGCTCTGTTTAGCTGTGACTAGTAGAGAAAGGTAAACATTTGAGAAGGGTTATGCTTTGGGTGGGCACCCCCTGAAACATTTTACTGAAGCTGTGGTTAAATGAACATGACATTTTAGAGTGGTACGGTAAGCAGTATAATGACCCCTAAAGATGACTAGGTCCCAATCTCCAGAATCTGTGAATAACGTGTTACATGACAAAAGGAGTACTAAAGTTCAGATGCAACTAAGGTTGTTAATTAGCACACCTTAAAACAGGGAGAATATCCTGCAGTATCTAGCTGGGTCCAATGTAATCAACCACAAATGACTTTAAGATAGACTTGGGAGGCAGAAAAGACAAATTATAGTGACACAGTGCAAGAAAGATTCAATGAGGCCGCTGTTGCTTTTACAGATGGAAGGGATCCAGGAGCCAATGACTGTAGGCAACCCCCAGAAGATAGAAAATGCAAGAAAATGTATTCTCTTCTAGATCCTCTAAAACAGAACACACCCTGCTGATGCCTTGATTTTAGCCTAGTGAGACCTATTTTAGAGATCTGCCCTACAGATTGCAAGATTAATTTGTGGTGTTTTAAGCCACCAACATTGTGGCAATTTATTATAGCAACATTAGGAAACAAATGCAGTTGGTTTATAGTTGACATATATATCATAACTTATATCTCAAGAGTATTTCAGCAGATTCAGTATGTTTGTGGTAATTATGGCTAATCCTGTATAAACTATACTTGATTTGCTGATTTGTTTTTCATTAATAAGTGGAGATTATTCATAAATAAAAGATAAATGATCAGGAGAATTAATAATATAAAAGTAACTATCAACTCGAGATAGAAACTACCCCTTCAGTAAAATACACATGAAAATTTCTCATAAAATATTTTGTTTTGAGGGGATGCTGTCTGAATATTGAGTCAGTGAGTTCCAGCTTATTTATATATTGCCAAGTCTGTCATTGGACATGGTCTAATTGTATTCTCCATAGTCAAATGCCTATGCCTTTAGCACTACAGATAGTGCTATATAAAGAAGCTGAAGAAAGATGTGGGAATATCATTATTAATGTGTGCGGGTTCAGTGAGTACATTAAAGTCCATAATTAAAAAAATATATAAAGCTAAATGATACCTGAAAACTATTTGCTTCAATAAAGCTTCAACATTTTCAAAAGAAATCCAGGGGTCCTCACTTTTTTTTTAAACTTCCAAATTCATTTTCTTTCTTTCTCTCCTTCCCTCCCTCTCTCCCTCTCTCCCTCCCTCTCTCCCTCCCTCCTTTCTTTCTTTCTTTCTTTCTTTCTTTCTTTCTTTCTTTCTTTCTTTCTTTCTTTCTTTCTTTCTTTCTTTCTTTCAAAATAAATGTTGTAAAAGAAAGAAATGAATAAATGACAGTAGAACTCTGCCCAAAAGAAGTCTCTAAATATGAAGATGACTTCATTTTTAAAGCTGTATAATAACTAGAATTTCTCAACAGAGGAAAGTCTTATACACTTCTTTTTCTATCTTGTCTATGCTTTTGGGGCCTCAAGAAGATTTTTCTGGGCATTGGATCTACTGAATTCAATCACTGCACCTTATATATCACAGAAGAAAAGGCTATTCTTAACCAGCAGCCAAAGTTAGGGGAGAAATGAAGTAATTTGGGATCAGTGATCAACATCAGTCTGTCTACAGGTAACATTCTGTTTCAATTTCAGCTATCTCTACCAAATCTAGATTTTCCCACATCATTTTAATATAACTTAGATATGATGAATGAATGTACTCTTGATCCCAGACTTGGTCTTGGGAAAGAGGGCATAGTCTTCTAGAGAGCATTGCTTGCTCATGCTAACCAGAAGTGCAAGGTCAGAAACAAAATACTGTAGCTAATTTTTTTTAATTTGACATGTATTTGAAGCATTTGGCAGTCATTTATGATCTCCATCTCTAGAAACGGCCCCATCAGAAAGAACATCATGGAAGAGTGACATGAGTCACTTGTCTATCTGTATTATCATCTGAAGGAAGCAGATTTGCTCTCAGAGGGTCAGCATCTGTAGTTCTCAGAATGAGAAACAAGTAGCTCAGCAGAAGGGGAAGTAAGCAGATACTGCATATGGACAGAGATCATCAATCTTTTTATAAAAAAAATTTACTGGAGGAAATTCCTTTAAAAACCAGATATTTCTATTCTTTGTAGGTAAGCTATACTGATTACTGATTTTTAATTCAATATCTAGCTTAAGGTAATTAGATTAATATTTAAATAATTAAAAAATCTCAAGCTAATGAAAGAATTAAATATTTGAAAGAAATACAGTAGATTTTTTTGAGATATAATTTTAAAATGCCAAGTATCTACCTTGATTAATGAATAAGTAATATATTCTAAAGCAATGTACATCTCGTGTTACTTTGTCTAAAGCTGAGAGCCAAGAAACTTCATTTAGAGGAAAACAATTTCCCCAGGCCAAGACAGGAATGTCGACCTTGGTGTTTTTTGTCTTGTACCTTTCTGTGATGCCCCAGTACCTCTGGACCATTATACAAGCAGCAGTCACCGAGCATGTTGATAGTTTTGACTATCATTGTGCTGCTGCTTGGCTTCTAGAGCCATCATCTAGCACAGTCTTACCATAGAGTAAAGAGAAACAGGATTCTTTTACAATTCCTGTTTTGTTCTGCCTGTTTTGTTCTCTCCTCAGTTTGAACATTTATTTCAATCAATTATGTTCTGTTGAGGTCAATTTAATGAATATTCAGTTATTGCTTTCTGTATAAGGAAGAAAAGTAAGTTATGTACTAGAGCATGAGTATATACCTGGTGGCAAGCTCAAGAGAATTTTGGTTAAATTTTTTCTTTCCATTCTCATAGAAAAATAAAAGTATGGAAGAAGTTGGCAGTTAATTCAAAAATTATATATTTTTTTAGGGCAAATACTATAAACTTTACCTGAGTCTTTTATTTCAGATTGTTTCAACAGAACATAAAGGCAGTGCCATAAATCTCCTAAAACAAATCTCAACAGTTTCTTTGTCATAATATATACTTGCATGCTTACCACCTCTTAGATGCTTTTTCAAGCAACATCTCAAGCACAGAACTTGTGTTAAAACTATACTTCATCACATTCTTCTCTCAAACTTTTTCTCAACTATATTCCCCATCGCAGTTAATCACCATTCATCTATTTACTCATGCTAGAACTTGGATCATTTCTCCCTTCCTTTAAGTTCTGCACAACAAATTGCTCAATACATCTTATTAGATCAATTTTTGAAATGATGCATAATCCCTCCCCTTCCTTCTATTCTTACAGCTCTGCTTCATTTCCAGCCTAGACTGCTGTAGTACACTTTCCTTATTTAGGTTTTTGCCATTCTCATTCATGCAAAGCTGCTAGAATTATCTTTCTGAATGCAGATTTGATCATCCATACCTATGATGAAAACTACTAAATGATTCCTCATTACCTGTAAGAATTTGGAGCCCAAAATATACTCCAAGTCTTTGCTCTTTTAACTCCCCATTTTTATATTTCTATATATCAGGCATGCTGAATTATTTGCTATACCTTAAAATCTCTTTCAGGAGACTTAGCGTGTGCATCCGATTGTTCTTGATCTCACTTCTTTTATTCCTTTTTCATTTGAAAAAAATGTAAAAGTAGAGTTATACATTTAGGTAAAAGTAGAGTTATACATTTAGGTCCTCATACTCCTGCTGAGTTCTCTGTGTCTATTCTTTTAGTATAATCATTAATAGCACTTCCTCTCACTCTCAGTTATGTCTAACTGGAAGAGTCTCTTAACCAAAAGTCATCTTTCTAAATTTTCTTGAATTATCTAGAAGCAAGTAGTTGTTTTTGAAACACTAAATAGTTCTGTATCTCATTGTCATATAATAGTATCTAAAATACCCTGATAAGTTGTGCATTCTATAATAGTGGGAATAACGGCTAATCTTTCATGCACGCTTAGTGTGTGTTAGACCCAATTTCTATACCTTACTTGTGCTTTCCAATAGTTCTGGGAGGAAGGCAGTCTGCTCATCCCCATTTTGCAGAGGAAGAAACTGAGGCAAAGCAACTTTATATAACTTGATCAAAGTCAGATTCCTGACAAGGGGCAAGAGGTAATGCTATAAGACAAGAATATGGCTTCAAAGATTACACTCTTATGATGTGCAATAAACAGACTCATTTTGTGTCCCTGTCACCTTAGACCAAGAATCTAAGTGATGCATGATAAACACTTTTGTAAATGAATGATTTTTAAAGAATAGAGAAATGTCATTTCAAATGTCCCAGGGAAGTAAATTCATAAAGCTTTAATAGTCTGTTATATCAAAATACTATCCTCATTTTTATTTTGTAAAATTTCTATAATATTGCTGTTAACTCCATCCTGCTAAATAATTATATAAAACACTTTTTGAAAGTAATCACTAGCTTTCCTACACTTCCTAAATTTAGAGCTCTCTTTTGTTGGTTTTTATTTTTACTTATTTGCTTGTTTTAACAACAATAATAAATTAGGGGTTGGCATAGTAGTGGAAATCTTGAAATAAGAATAAATGGAGAAAATAAAATAAAATTTCTGAATTGTATATTTTCTGGGAAGTGAAGGTATGACTGAGACTTTGACCTTATTAGTGGAAATAAGTGACCATAATTCCCTAAGCAAGTATTTGACTGTCTACATGGAAGAGAACCTGCCTCAATAGTTGGTGAATTCTTGAAGAGTTAAGCAGAAAAAAACATAGAAGATCTTTATTTTTCAGTACAATTAGATCTGCATGTTAAGCTTAAAAAAGAGATAAAAAATACATATGAATACTCTGGACTTAAATGTAGTTATTAGTAATAGAAGAGAGTTAAGAAACCAAGCAAAATTGTACACATTTAAGAAGAATTATTATAAAACATATCAATCTTCAATCCTCCTCTAACTGGAATCTGATTGCCTCATGATTTATTTGTCTATACATGCACACAGGTACACACACACATACACATGCTCTGATACACACTCTTCCCCACTCATACACACTCACATGCACACACATGTATCTATCATAAAGTTCTTTTTGGATTATGTTACAGGAAAAAGAAACTGATATAGGCAAGTTTGTCTTTAAGCAGACAAGACCTCAGATCAATTAAAGGAAATGAGCTTTATGAGAAAAACATTAAGTGAATTTCTTCCTGTATTATTTTTCTAAAAGAAAATTTCTCCTCTAATTAATGCCTTGAAGCTTGTTGCTGCAAATTGAAGTTTATGTCAAATATTTGGCAGTGCTTTAAGGGAAATGATTTGGTTCACCTTGATTCTCTAATTGAGATGTTTAGGAGTGCTTTGTTTCCTTTTTTCTCTGGAAGTGTGATGACATTGTCTGCATGGGATGTTTCAATGAGGTTCTCACTTCTTTTCTTGCTGAGCGCTAAATTGTTTTTTAGTCTGTCGAGCAATCTGTTATTTTTTTCCTCCTTTTATAGTGTTCAGTATTTGTCCTTAAAGAGTTGTCAACTGTGAAATGCAAAGAAAATGGTATATCCCATTAAAGTAAGGCAAAAACAACTCATATAAAAACCATTAACCCCCTAAGTACCATAATTTTTAGTATATCTGACAGATCTCTTCTCAGTTCCTTCAACTCTAGTCATTCTCATTTTTCTTCCTTAATTTTAAAGATACTGGTTACAGGACAGTTTAACAGTCTATAATATGTCAATAAAATTTTTTCAAATCATAATCCACGTGTAACTAGCCTATTTACTACACATGCTTTCAGAAATGAATAAATAATTTTAGTTTGTTTGGAAGAACAATAGTTAATACTTATATTTTACACTTCGATTTTATTTGCATTCATACTTTCATTCACTTGACACATATGGTTAGTTCTCAGTACTTTCCAAGACTGTGCTTATCCACTGTATAGACATATTGGATAAGACAGGAAAGGTTACTGACCTTATGAGTTTACAACCTAGTAAGATTGACAAGTGACTAATAAATTATGACTTAACTACAATTGTTATAACTCACATGGAAAAACAGGCAGAGATGTACGAGAGAAAGTGATCTTGAGAGAGCCCCCTCTGAAGGTCAGAAAGGGAATAAGCTTGAAAACTACTTGAGGCAGTTACCTTTTCTTCAGGGGGTACAACTTGTATGAGGCTATAGGTAGAACATAAGACTTTTGCTGATGATGATGTTGAGAGGGAGCAGGAGAATGAGGAAAGAGATAGCTAAGATTTTTTGATGGCTTCCAGTTTATCAGTTCTGGTGGTTTGCAGCTATATGTTATAGAAAACAGCCATGCTAATTGGTTTTAAAAATAAGGAACCATATCATCTCTCATGATATGTGGTCCAAAAGTAGGGTGCCCCACGTGGGTTAGGATTCTCAAACCTAGGCTTTTGCATCTCTCTACTCATCCATTTCAGTGTGGTGAATTTGTCTTCAGTCTGACTCCACTCATGGTTGAAAAATGGCAGCCACAGTTGCAGGCATTCGACATGATAATACTCAGAGTATGGCCCTTTCTCTGCCTTATTGCTCTTTTTAGAAGAGGAGAATCCTTCCAAGATGCCCCAAGTTGCCTTTCTCTTCTGTTATATTAGGCATAAGTGGGACACAACATCCATTCCTAAATGAAACATTTAGAAGGGGAATGGAATTGACCAGTGACATAATGCTTGGGGATGGAAATTGGCCAGTCAGATCTCATGACCACTTCAGATATTCTGAATTATCTTCATGTCACTTTGATGCAGATATTGAAAACTCTAGGTTTTCTTAAAGGAGGCTTAGTGGTCAAATATATTTGCAATTTAAAAATCAGTTCATACTAATTTATTAGCAATTACAACTAACTTATCTGTTACTTAAATTGGTAAACTTAAGATTTGAGAAAATTATAGTAGTTCATGTATGTTGTTAAGTTTATTTATGTATACTATTCAAGTCTGAGGAAGAAGCAGCAGATGCTTTTGGAAATGATACGTTGTATCTTCTTTACCATTTACTATGACAATGAACAATATATCACATTGTCTTTACTAACATGAGAATTAAACATAGAATAATTTTAAAAAGTAGAAAATTTAAAATATCACAGAGAAATTTTTGTGCCAACTATACTTGACTACCTTTTTATTATATTGATGATAGTTAATTATAATAATAGTCACTTTTCATTGAGAGATGAATATCTGGTGGGTGTTAGACATTTAGTATCTTAATTCTCATAACATATGTGCAGAAATTTTTTATTCCCATAATTTTGAGTTCAGAAATTTTTAACAGTTAATTAGTGAGAGAAATTGGCACTATTCACAGTTACCTGTTCTACTCTAAAGCTATTGCTCTTATTACACAGATATTCTGCCTGACATTATGTCTTGACCTTGGAAATTCCCAGAGGAATTGGAATATGGCTTTAACAATCAATGGGCTTTTGGAAATCCCATTAAGAATTTCTACCTAAAACCCATTTGTCAATAAAGTGCTTTAAAAGTTTACATTTCTGCCTTTTATCAATAGTACCCTAATTAACATAGATTAGGTATTATTATACTTTCATGGTAGTTTTATTTCTAAAAACTTTGTACTTTAATTTTCATAAGTTTAGCTATCTAAAAATTGAACAGGACATGAAAAGACATTTGTTCTCCACAAATTTTCATGCTTCATGTTTTGGCCTAAGAAGAGTAAACTTTTCTTGCAGGAAAATTAAAGGTATTTCTGACTTTGGGTAGATCACACTTATCTTTCTATTGTTTTGATATTTTTTCAGAAATTTTTACTTGCTTACTCACCAATACAGTGTTATGTGAGATATCTTTCATTTTACTCTTTTGGATAGAAATAGTAACAATATTTTTTAAAAGTAACTTCCATTGAGCTAAACAAATTCTAATAAGAAGGCTCCTTTCAAACTTATTTTCTTTTGGTTTAATTTTTTGCTTTTCCTGTTATGTACCTACTCTGCCATAGATTCATTGAAAATATGACTGCTAGCTGAGTCCCACTGCTATTTTTACAAGTAGGAAGAATATTTTAAGATGCAGAAAAGAGAGGTCGAACAGATAGTTTTTTAGATTAGATATATAGAAAATATTGGGCTGTATTTCCCTTACCCATGGCTAGGCTACTCCTGGCACTGAGTTTATATTTCAAAGAAACCAAATTCAGAAACCCTCACTCTCATAATGCCTTAGAGCTAGGATGATTTAACAAATAAAAATATAAGACACTAGTTAAATTTGAAGTTCACATAGAAAATGAATAATTTTTTTAGTATGTCTCATATAATAGTTGAGACATACCGAAGAATGGCCACCTAATGCAAGTGCAATAGCAGCTTATATCATGAGCCACCTAAGTGCCAAGACTGAACTTTCCATCCACACAATTTATCAGAGTTCCTGGAATGTAGTGGTGGGTGGTGTCAGTAATAGAAGTAGGCACAGTGGTTAGAGAAGAAAATAAAGAGGGAAAACTGTATTTGCTTGATGAATGTCAGTTGAACTGATGAGATGTCTCAGATTCTGTGTCAGGGCTTGAGAACAGTGTTATTTATTTGCACTGCCAAGAAACAGCAACTAACATAAGACTTGTGGGCACCTAAATCTCTGAGCTATGATACTACATCAATAGTTGTCATCACTATTAAATGTCTGGGCAGCCTCCTAATGTTAGCACAAAAGGACTAGTAGAATTATAAGGATCATTCAAAAAGTGTATTCTTTTTCATACCACCTAAAATATTTTCTGTTACATACTACCTTGGCATTTTTAAGGGATATTCTAAAAGCTATCATTTAAGAGTCAAAAAATAATTCACTTGACTAAGCATCTGACTAGCTAGAAAGCACTAACTTAACGAGAATGTCTGGTATAAGTTTAACAGAAGCAGAGCTTTTTTTTTTCTTCTTTGATTTTCTTTGCAAATCTTAGAGAAATGTATACTGACAATATCATTAAATGTTGTGACAGTTTATTTTTTTTCTATGTGGAATTCAGAATCTGGAATGAATAGTTCGTGCATTTTCCTTATGTGATGTGTTTTGATTTGTATCTTTTAAGATGTAGAACCAAAATCAAACTGACTCATGATGTTTCCTAGTCATCCATTGCTCCTGTCACTATCTCTGTTAAAATGTGACATTTCATAGATGGTTAGTTCATAAGTCTATACAAAAAAAAAAAAAAAAAAAAAAAACCTAAATACATCTGGAACAGCAGAGACAGCTGCAGGTTATGGTTGACTAAAACTCACACATTCTTTTCATAACAATCTGTGATGTTTGTCTGAACTAATAACCACATACTATTTGAACACTGAATCTTGGAAAATTGTTAGAGGTTAAAAAATAAACAGATGACCAATGATGTCTGCATATTTGTTGGGGGGAAATGTTCACAATTTATGAGTTAAACATTTCCTCAGTAGTTATACTGAGGCAACATTTGCTTTTCATTAACAAAAAATAAATATTTTAAAATAGTCCCCAAAACTTTAATTTATGTATTTCAGTATGCTATTAACAATAAGCAATAAGAATAGAACATTATAATACTCAAAATAGCAACTGGGAGTCAGACTAACATCTCTGTGTTAGTCTCTGTGGATAGTGGCTTTGTTAAATAACATTCATTTAATGCAAAATCATTTTAAATGAATAGCACAAATATTCAGTTATGGGGTACCTCTGGTGCAAAAATCTTCAACCTTGCAACATATATAGCCCAGTGGCTTTTGTTATCGCCAACTATGTATGTAAAATAGAAATAAAATATAACTTAGGCTACTAAATGCTAGGTTCTATGTCACTCAATAAAGAGTCTCTTTATAGATAACAACAACTAAAGAGTAAAAACAACTATTCTAACCCTAAAGTTCTATTAAATTATACAATAACAGAGAAATAATATTTCTAACTTTCTTTCCTTATCAATCAACTGGGAATAATATGAAAAAATTTACATAATGAAAAAGAAAAAATAAGGTATAAAATAAAAGTTAAAGGGAATGGAGAATATATAAGCCACAGTATATAACTAGTTAATATAATTGATAATCTGGACATTGTCTTATTCTTACCACATGGTAGGATTGGATACCTCATGATTTGGAGTTAGTTTCATTGTATAGCTTGCTTTGAGAACTGAAATATGAGCAGAAATAGCATATGCCACTTTGGGGCAGAAGCATTAAGAGTATATAATTTGCCATGTTTCTTTATTCTCTACCACAAGCAATAATAATGTTCCAGAGGATAGTGTCCTCTTATTAGCCTAGGTTCTGAGGTAAAGACAGAGTGAAGCAGAGCTTGTAGTATATATACTACTGAGAGTTGCATGTATAAAATATAAAATTTTGTTGTTTTAAATAACTGAGGTTAATATAATTGTGTACTCATGTAGACAAAATGCAATTCCAGTTTTTTGCTTTATCTGAAAACCAAAATCAGATCAGTTGAAAGTAAAGGCATAGAAAAATATAGAAAATAATAAATTTTTGGAAGTTAAACAACATACTTCTGAGTAAGCTAAGAATCAAATAAGAAATCACAAAAGAAATTTGAAAATATTTTGAACTGAATTAAAATGAAAGCACAACATATTAACATTTGTGGAATACACTTAAAACATATCTAATATGCTTATATTAGAAAAGTGAAAGATTTCGTCAATCATTTAAGCATCAACGTAATAAATATGAAAAAATAACAGTGTCCCAAATCAGCAGGAAGGAAATAGTAATGTAAAGACCAGAATGATGTTGAAAACATAAAAGCACAGAGAAAAATTAGTGAGACCAAAAATTAATTATTTGAAGAGTTCAATAAAATAGATAATCTCCTAACCAGACTGATGAGGAGAAAAGTAGCAAATTTCCATTATGAACCACTTGTGCTAATGTATTCTATAACTCAGGTGACATGGGAAAATTGTTTGAAAGACAGAAATCACCAAAGCTTATTCAAGAAGAAATAGATATTCAACTATCTTCTCCCATTTGGTTGGTTGCCTTTATGTTTTGTTTGTTTATTTTGCTATGCAGAATCTTTTTGGTTTTATGTAGGTCCATTCATGAATTTTTGCTTCTACTTTCTTGCCCTTTGGGGTCAAGTTCACAAAATCTCCTCTGAGACCACGGTCCATAAGTTTAGTACCTACTAACTAACTCTATTGATGCTGATTTTTTGTTGCCTTCAGTACACTTGATTAGACTTATTTAGTCCATGTTAAGCTCAATTCCACATGATGAAAGAGTTCAGTAGTATTCTACTTGGCTTTATGCTTGTTGAAAAACTTGCCAGATAAGGAACGTGACAACACAATATGATCCAATAGATTTGGATATAGTTGAGCACATGATGGGCAATATCCTCAAAAGAAAAGATATTTTAAAGAGAAATCACACTGTGAGACAAAATGAGAAAAATGGTCAGTTTATAGTGTTACTTGTTATGGGGTGAGATTTAATTGATGATAATGACATTAAGTAACTAGAAACAGTTCTAAGCACTGCATATTAATCAAATTGCTTCCCTGGGATATTGAATAAGGGCACAGTTTTTTTTTAAAGTAGGAATTAGTTTCTTCAAATCAGCCTGAAGTATAAGAGTCTGTCCTTAGTGGAACTTTTAAATCATGGGATTCCTTTGAAAATCCATTTGTGTAAATATTCTTTAATCTCCAACATAAAATGTTTAACCAGACATTAAAAATAATATTACATAAATTTGAGAAACAGAGCTTATTTCAGGGAACTTGGCAATCACCGCAGTGGTGGTTTGAAAAGACAGCCCCAACAGTCTTTAATAATTTTCATATTATGTCTTTGTCCTCTTTTAATCTCAGGCTTTATTCCTGCTTGGCCAATAGAATATGGTAGAAGCGATGTTCTGCCAGTTTCAGTGTCCAGTTCTTGTGAAACTGCTAACTTCCACTTCCTATATCTTAGATATTGCTGCTGAAAACCAGTTGCCAAGCCGTGAAGATGCCCAAGCTGCCAGCCCCTTGGAAAGGGTTCATAACCAGCATAAAATTGCCAGTCACAAGACTGAGTTATTTTACAAGCACATCTTCTAGCCCAGGTGAACTCTTTCAGCTGACACCATGCTAAATAGAGATTAGCTGATTCCTCTAAGCCCTTCCTAATTATACATTTGTAATTAAAATAAATTACTGCTTTTTTTTTTTAATAGTCTTGAAATTTTGAGGTAGGTAGTTGTACAGCTTTGAATACCTGGAATAATTATGTGTTTGGCGTCTCTGGATTTCTATACAGACTTCAGATGCTTGTGGAAATGTTCACATTATGCTACAAATTCTAACCAAAACAAATATATTAGTATTCTTTTTCCTCAAGTTACTTTGAAGTCTTTGTTAAATCAGTAGCCAGCAATTTTCTCATTTAGAAAACCATTTGATAAAAGACTTTACAGTATAGATGAAAAAGTGAAGACAAGATTTCAAGTAATTTTTTCAAATTACACAGTTAATAGCTGAATCAAACTTGATTTATTGGTCATCATTCTTGATATGGTTGCCTTTCCCCCCAAAAAAGTCTTTCTTTCTTACATTCCATTGGATCTTGTGGAGAATATTTAGGCCGTCTTTGAATCACCTGAAGTGCTGCATTGATTACTATCATCTTTTTTTTTTCTGGAGATTTCCAAGCTATCATCAATTTCTCAAAGGAGTTCTGGAACTCCCCCCATCCCAGATCTTGTTAGTGTTATTTCTCCTGTTATAATAGAAAATTCCTGTTTTATTTTTACTTGCGTATCTGCACTTAAGAAAAACATGGTCCTTGTTGCAGACAGATATTCAGATTTATGAAACATGTTAAATCCAACTTATTAACAAATATTGTACTATGTGCCAGGCACTCAGAAATGAATGAGTCTTCTGATAAGGCATTTTCTCTTTTTTTCTCATAACTTCTGATCTAAAGGTTATAGTTTGGTAAACATAAACTGAACAGTTAAATATCTGCTTCCTTAATTTAAAAAAAAAATTTTTTTTCCTGTCACCTTATTCTAAATTAGGAGCATGGCTTTAAGAGCCCTGTTTTGGTATTTGTTTTTAAAGTTCTACTATTTCTCTAACCTTGTTTTTCAAGTTCTACTACTTTTCTAATCAGGTTTTTTTTTTTTTTTCTGGCTTGCTTATCTCTCAGGTGATAGCAGTTTTGACAAAGCTTCCAGTTGTACTGAGTCTTTGAGCTAAAACAAACAAACAAAAAGACAAAAACAATAACAACAATAACTTAATATTTTTGTTTCAATTTCAAATAAGAGTTCTATGCTATTCTCTTTTCTTCGAAATAGTAAAACCAAGAATGAAAGTTTAATTTCTCAATTGAGATTGTTTCTAATTTCACTTATTCCCCTAAGATTAATATTTTAGGACAAACAAAAGGAAGTAAATTTTTACTTTACAGATTCTGGGAGAGAAATAAAACATGCACCTTTTTTTCAGGTTAGTATGCTAACTAAATTTTTCTTAATTTGATGTTTGCTTGTTTGTTTGTTTGTTTGTTTTTGCTTTTTAGCAGAGGTTAGCACAAAACAATGGAATAATCCTCTCCAAAGAGTACATCAGAAAGTATTGTGTGTGTGTGTGGCGGGGGGGAGGAAATAAGTAGATATTTTCAGAGGACCCTGGGCATTTTATAAGCCTATAATTTCATTTGTTTCAGAGCAGTTAGTGAAACAGTTGAAAGCCTATTTGGGTTCATTTTGTCATTTCTGTAAATAAATTTCACTAGGGAATTAGTACTACATAATATAATGGTGGTCTCTAGAGAAATTGAAAGTTTCTCTGCCCAGACACATGACTCTCCCTATGTTTGGGAGTCAAAGACCTTCACTGGGTAGGTTGGTGGATGTGTACACACCAGGCAGACTAGAACACACTATCCTTCTTTGGTTTCTTTGGTGCTGCCAGCCAGAGGACCTAATGCTGACCAGAAAATGTATTGTCTCAACAGGGCTATCTTTGAGGATGAAAGAAAGGCTTTTAATAATTATGGAATAATAAGTATAAGCTGGGCAAATGGAGCTGTTCTTACCAAACTGTGACTTGTGATCCATCATAGGTAATGGCATGGGACTAGAGCTTAATCTTTCTCTGAAATTTTTATTTTAACTCTGTTTAAGCAAGGAGAACCCTTTTCCCTCTAGATTCACAGATGTAAGGCTGTGAACTTGAAATTGTCTCAGAATTTGTCACCCTCCATGAATGCATTCTGTATTAATTGCTGAGCAATTAAGATATAACATAAATAATAGGGAATATACAAAAATAATTATGATGTTTTTTCGTTCTGATTTTTACTGCTCAGAGAACCATCCTCCCCTCACTAGTTGGTTATACAAGCTCATAAACCCCTTTAATGCTTAAACTTATCCATGTTGTGATTGTTACTTTTAAATAGGAGTATCCTAGTACACATGTATGAATTTCAAGAGTATTCATTAGTATAGAAACTTTATCTGGGACAAGAAAAGACATCCAGTTTTACTATGGGAATATGGATGCTCTAACTCTCCTTTTCTTTAACTTTGGCCATTTTGGAAATCACTTGTTCTTTGATTTGCCTATTCAGACATGAGCCGAGTTTCTTCTCATAGAGGGATCCCTGTGCTGGGATAAAAAAGATGTAGACCCATCTGCACTGCATTAAAAAATAATCCTCATAGTTTCATGGGAGCTGAATTGATTTGCCAGGAAACTTAATTAGCTTTTTCAGCAAACACTTTTTAGTAATAGTCATATTTGCCTAAGTAATTTTCTACATGTCTATCAATGACAAGCTAACCGACACTTTCTGCTTATAAAAAGTTCTGCATTTTCTTGGTTGCCTTTGTTCCAAGCCTGTTTCTTTAACTTTCCCTTCAAATTTGTGTGCTCCCCCATATTCTTCCAATAAAGTTATTTTATATAAGACAAAAGAAGTCAGTATTTGTTACTCATAACCAAAACACAAACACAAAAACAAAAACATTTATACAGAAAATAGAATGCGAAAATAAGTTGCCAGCCAAAAACACTTTGAGAAATTTAAGATTATTGGAAATTGGTTATGGGGTCAATTGCCTCATATTCCATAATAAGAATCTGGATGCCCTTATCATGTAGTGGTGAAATGCCTAATTATTACCTAATGTAACTAGAATCACCATTCCATTGAGGGCAAGACTAAGTGGGATTATGAGAGCACTGGGATACAAAATAGAAGAATGAGGAATTATTGGATTGCTGATATTGCTTCTTAGGTCTTAGAAAATATAAAGAATGATGAGGTTAAATTTCTGTTTTCTTGTCTTGAGGCACAGAATGAAGCTGAAAGTTCTCTGATTCTGAAAATATCTCATTTTTTTTATCTGGTGTACTGTCTGAGTTAAAAAACAAAAAGTCCAGAATTTGTCTCTGCAGGTTTCTGAATTTTAAGTTCAATTGAATTCACAATCGTGGCATAGGTCTTATAGAAAAGGGCATTAGCCAAAGGAATGGACCAAAAATAGGTATGTTTGAAACAAATTGAAAGACATAGAGGATTTCTAAACCCTCTAGTGCATCCCTAACTAATAATTCCAGAGAAGACAGTGTTCTCTGCATTGTCTCCAGAAGCTAACAGCTATTTTTCCTTTGCTTAAAGATGCCGGTATTCCCCTACTTGGGAGGTCACACTTGCAGGAGGGAACCAAAAATGCCTCTCTTGCCTCTCCCTTCAATACCAATAAATCATATCACTGAGCGAGTAACTAGCCTCATGAACAGTTTCGAGGAGATTTTTGAAACTGTTTTTGAAAGTTTTTATATGCAAAATCTAATTGTAGAACTGAACTGCAAATTATTGTATGAATTGGCTATTCAAGTGTCGAGTTGTTAATAGGACTCCACTTACCAGTGATTCTGATACCATTCTGCAATTGATGGTTCCTAATTTCCTGGGTTGAATAGTGCAAACCTAAACCCAGCAGTGGACAAAAATTCTGGAGTGGCAGAAATCATTTGGTGAAATACAGAGGAAGAATTCGACACCAAAAATTTAAAATGCTGGACAAAACATTCTATGTGTGAACCATCATCCCATTTCCAGCAATGTTTCTTAGGGGAATCTAGAAAACAACTATTAATTTCCGAGGGCTGTCATAATAACGTATCACAACTGAGCAGCTGAAATAATAGGAATTTTTGTCTCACAGTTCTGGGGCTAAAAGTCTGACATCAGATGGTCAGCAGGGTTGGTTCCTACTAAGCCCCGTAGGAAGATATTCTGTAACTCTCTCCTAACTTCTGGGGTTTTGTTTGTTTGTTTGTTTGTGTTACTCTTTTGTATTTCTTGGCTTATAGATGTCTTCATCATCACATGGTGTTCTCCCAGTGTACCTGATATCCTTTTTCATAAGGATACCTGTTACACTGGATTAGGGACCACCTTAATGACCTCAACTTGATCATCTACAGAGACCCTTTTTCCAAATAAAGTCACATTCACAGTTACTGGGATTAGGACTTCAGCATCTTTGGGGGGACACAATTCAACCTGTAACAACAACCAAAGATCAGAAAGATATTTTCACAATTAAAACACTTGTGTATTTTTAACCTATATTATTAACTAATATCTTTGTACCTGGTTATTTATGTCCTACAGTTAAATATGCAAGGATGAAAAGGACTGTTCAGTTTTATTTCAGAGCAGATTTGGGTTAGATACTCTTTCAATGCCCAGTTTTGCACTGTTTAGTTTAGAGTTGAATTTGTTTCTCAAAGAACAAAAGGCAAATTGATGTGTACTACTTTCCCCTTAAACTAGGAATCAATTAATAACTCTCAATTCTGGAAATGGAAGAGGAAATGAGGTTTGATAGGAAAATATTAGGTGGGGAGAGATAAAAATTGAATATGGAACAATGACTGGGGATACAGGTATAAAATATGTATTTAAAAAGAGATCTACTAATAATGAAGAGTAGGTGAGAGTATTTCCAATATAAAGATGCTTAGCATATCAGAAAAATGATTTATATTGAAATTGATATAATTTAAAAAACTAATAGGAGATTACATAGTTTTTTCACTGTCACTCCATTAACATAAGTGATTTGCCTTACAGATACATAGTAGACAATTGGGCAATATTTGTTGAATGGATTAATTAATCAATTGCTTAAGTAAAATACACAATAGTAAATCTACTGTGGCCTGGGATAGTAAATAAATAATACAAATAACTAAAATAATACAAATAACTAAAGGAGTATACAGTAGAGAATTGTGAAGGGGTATAACATTACAACAGTCTTGTAAACTGTTGATGGCAGATGGAAACTCAGGTCGGAAAGTGGGAGAATGCCTTAGAGATCATCAGTATTGTCCAGATAAGAGGATTTCTTAATATTGCTAAACACAAGCAAAATCAGTAGTAAAATAAACATTTTACAATAAATAAAAAATAACTGAATTTTATCAGCCAATGAAGAATGATTTATAAAAGCACCAATGTTCTCCTTGTAGCTTGGTGTTTGATACTATCACACCATTAATCAAGTGAATAGGATATGAAACAGATGTGTGATAGTTACTATAAAATTCTAATACAGAAATATTTAGGTAGAATATTTTTTCCATCACACTGCATTTCAACATTATAATGTCAATCAGTACAGGCAACAAAACAAATCCAGACAAAACAAGTTAAAACAAAATTAATCTGTCAACATTAGTACAACTTCTGATAATTATGGCTTTGACAGGTTTTTTTTTAAATATATGTTTTCTTCACGAGTAATAGTTTTATACCTATAAGATACAAATAATATTCTCAGTCATTGGAACTTCTGTTTTTTTTATTGACTGCTTCCCCCAATGACACTGTGAAATTCTCCTTTCAGATAGTTTCTTGCACCTAACTTATCTAGTGAATTTGCTTCTACTCTGCCCCTGTGTCTATAAAATTGAACTCTAAAACAAGTTACCAAAATAGTGACTTTGCTTGAGGCACAGCAGGATTAATGATGTGCCTAATGCACTCATTGTTTAATAAACAATGAGGAACAAGCAGTTCAGGACATCTCTACAAGTTGCAAAAGTTAATGTCTATTCCTGAAAAGTTCCAGCTACCACCACATTAGCTGAATGAAGAACCTAAGAGAAAGCAGCCTTGCTCATCACTTAGCTCAGTTGAATCATCCCCAGCATGAGAGAGAAGAGCCAGAAAACTTCCTCACATAAGTGGAACAGCTATGCAAGTCCTAGTTGTGAGACATGAGGCCAATTGGGGAAAAGTTGATATTTTTAAATAATTTGGCGCAGTTGCTCTGTTACAGACAATACTAAGTTTAGACTTAATTTATCTCCAGTTTAAACATTTGCATCTTATTTTTTTTCCAAAATTCTCCAAAATGTAGAAATTACAAAAGTATTGAGTAGTTTCTTCATTAATTAAGGATGTGTTTTGGATTATTGTCTCCTGTTTTCAGAGCAAATGCATATAATATTTTTTAATAAATAAGCAGAAATCTAAAAGAAAATAATTTGAAACACCAGTGACTGCATGTTTCAGTGTCAGACTCACAGTGTTCTAGGAAAAATACAAACACAAAAACAGAAAAACAAAACCACAAACACAGACCATCTGTTTATTTTGAGCCTCTGTGACACAGTATATAGTTAGAGAATTGTGAAGGAGTAGAACACTTCTTCAATGTCATTATAAAACATCTTGTTCCTCTCTTTCTTCAGATAAATGTGGGATAATCACATATGAAAGCACTAGACTATATCCATATTTAGAGAATTTTAAATATAGCTAGGTAAGAGTTAAAGTTGTCTAGTACTTTAATAAGCCTACAAATACCTCAAAAAGGTTTTATTCCAGTAGTTCCTAAAATAATTTATGTGGTATTTATTCAGTAGGATATCCTTAGAGCATGTGCATTATCATTTTGATTTCCTTCTTTTCTTTGTTTGCCATACAAAAGGTCATTTGGTATGTGTGTTGAGGGGACCTTGGCATCATTTCTTTCTTTTCTTTTTTTTTTTGAAAGATGCCTTATATGACTATTTTCTATGGTAATTTGTATGCATTTTTAGCTTCATAAAATGCTGTGCTTAGCCAGCTTAGGCACTGCCTGTTACCACAAACTCATGTACCCCATCATTCTCAAATCATTGTTTTCTTCAAAAAGTAAAATTCCAAATTAGCAATACTTTGATAAATCAATATGTAGGCAATAAGTAAAGCATTTAAAAGTATATACCTAATTATCAGAGATTATTGAACATTTAACATCTCTTGGTCCTCAGATCCGTATAACTCAGTCTTTTCATATATATTTCTAAATTAAATCATTTATAGCTGCTCATTACACCTAAGAAATAGTTATACCTGCTAAAGATATCGTTCAAATACAACATTTATATAATCACTAATAATTTGAATAAACTTTAAGATAAAAAGTGAACATTTAAGAGTGAGAACTTTATTTCAGTGATTGAAAAACTGTATGTCATTTTAAATTTGGAAGATTGTGATATTCATTTTGTATACATGCCTTGATTTGTTATCCCCCATTTATTTATTCAACACATATGCATTCAGCATCTTTTATATGCAGAACCATAATATTACTGAGAACGTTTAAGTGTGGTGTTGAAGAGTGCTTGAAATGCATTTCACACTTATTTTTATACAGCAAGTTAGTACACTGATCTGTTGGAGTCTATTTTCAATATTTGGAATGTTACATCATAGGATTATTTTAAAATATGAGACGGATAGCTAAGAATAGAAAATAGTTGATTTTATAGTAAAAAAAAAGTATAGTAACCATAACTATATAAGGAAGGTAGGCGGAAAATATATTGACACAAATCTTATTCCTAAACAGGGTTAGGTACCATTTAGATATAATCATCTAAGGCTTTAATATTCCAAGTTCGTTACTGAGAATTCACTTGACCAAATTAATTTGCTGATAAATATTAAGCAAAAGAAAAATATCAATAAGGATACTTTATTTTTCTTTCAAATATACCCTTTTATGTTTATGATAAAATTTACTGTTTGTGGCAGTGACTATACATAAGAGGGTTTCATTGAAGATCTTGAGAATTTGTGACACTTAAATAATACATTTGTATACTAAATTAATATATTTGAAATAATAAAGTAAAAATAATCCAGAATTTGGGGTGCTTAGTATTTTTGTGGCATGTTTTTATATGAATGTAATGTAAAAAAACAAAGATATCAGCATTAGTACTATATATGTTTTGTGTATAAAGATAAATATGATTTAAAACTAGTTTAAAAAGGAGAAATTATCTGAAATATTGATTTTTGAGAGACTGAGAAAACAAAAACATAAATAATACAGAAAATAATAATAAAATCACTAGACAGATTGCTTTAAAAGTGTTGAATTTTATGTAATATTAAGTGTATATATTTATGAGACAGTCAAACTATTAATCAAAGAAAATATATTCAATCTCAATAGTTATAATTCCACAGACTTTTTAAAATCAGAATTTAGTTAGATTTAAAATGGATATCAATATTCTAAATGAAATTTTCCAGTAGTCACACACATAGACATATGTATGTTTATGTTTATAATTCTTAAATAATGAAAATGTCTTTTAACAATGAGATTAGTAAATTGCTCTCATGACTAAAGCTGTACTTGAAGAAAGTTTCATTATTAAATAAAGTAAATTTATTTTATATACAGTTTGAGAATTAGAGAATACGAAAATAAATCTATGAATAACTGCTTAAGTTAACATCTGAAAATGGAAATCTAAGAATAACTGCTTAAGTTAACACCTGAAAATGGAAATTATTAGAAAAAATTAGAAAAGCATATTAGTAAGGAAATTTTTAGACAAAGGTAAAGAAAACTCTGACTCAGTTGACATGCCGATGGGAAGTATATTCTCTTACAGAACATAGAGTATAGATGGAGTTCCAATGATGGTCTTCACCTGACCTTTCCCTGTATGTTGAATTTCACCAAAGGCCCACTCTACTTGTGTGTACAACATGGCTATAACATTTGTAGGGAGCCCTTCCAGACATGATGAACTAAATAAGTATTCTTTGTGTCTCTTTTGAAGCATAGGAATACTGATTCCAGAAACTTCCCTGTAATTATACACTCTGCTTTTGCTTAAACCAATCAATGAAAAGATGACAGCTTAGACCCATCAGGATTCAAATCTCTGGACTAGGTCAGAAGTACCTCCCCTGAAAAATATAGCTATTCAGAGAAGGCAGGATCTTTAAATCACATAGAGACCATGTCTGCCAAAGCAAGAACAAATTGATTACTTATAACTAAATTCTAATTATTTGAAAAAAAACCTGAATTCACATAAGCATAAATCAAGTTTAATCAGGTAAAATACTCAAATGCGTACTATGAATGACTGTATAATGCAGAAGAGATAGAACATTAACATGGTGCATAACTTGAATAAATTGGATGAAAAGGATGATTTTAAGAAAATTCTGCCAGCTAACACAAAGAGAGGGAGTATATTTAAACAAAAAAATGTCCAAAAGTATTTCTAAAGCTGTGCTTAACTATTGCAGATAAATGCTTTATCTGTTTTAGAATTAGGAAAAAGATTGAAAGCATCCTGATTACTTTTCAAAATCAGCATATCTTGTATTAAAACATTACCTAGATTTTTTAAAAGTGGAAAATTGCTACTCAGTTTCACATATGACTATGGATGAATGCAATCTAGTAGGATTAGATTCAGGTGAAACAGAAAATGCAAAATTAGAGTCACTTAGGATAGAAGTTTATTTCTCATAGAAATGAAGTCCAAATATAGGCAGGTTGGGATTGCTATGCCAGCTGCAGGAAAACATCAGGGACCCAGGTTCCTGGTACTTTTCTCTTCCACTGTCTTAGTATGAGGCTTCCTTTTCAGATCGTAAGTCTGGAATGGCTGCTGGACCTCCAACCATAACATAAACATTTCAGGAGAAAGAAGGAAGGTTAAAAAGGTACAGATTGTAGCTAAGTGAGGACTCTTTAAGAAGACTTCTTAGAAGTCATACATAGTACTTCCTGTAATCATAGGCAGAATTTAGATAGTTGGTTACATGTGGATTCAAGAAAGATTTAACTCTACATGCTACCTACCTGAAGAAGCCAGATCCTGTCTGATCTCAGAAGTTAAGCAGCATTGGGCCTGGTTGGTACTTGGATGGGAGACCACCTAGGAAGACCAGGTGCTGTAGGCATAAAAAATTTAAAAAATAAGGGATTGTAAAACTGACAAGGTCTTTGCAAACTGTTAGGTCAAGGGCTGCTTTCCCCAAAAAAATAAAAATAAATAAATAAATAAAAGAAAGGAAGAAAGAAAGAAAGAAAGAAAAGGATTTAACAGTGTAATCATTTAGCTGAGCACATTGCTGCTCAAAGACACCAGGCTCTGTAACAAAGAAAGAATGAGAGTTTTTGCCATATATGTGAAAGTCCTTAATAGGAAATTAACAAATGCAATCTACAAATGTATTAAAAGGAAATTAAAATGTGGTCAGATTGACTTTAATCCCCAATGCAAAGAGAGTTTGTGGTATTCACCAAATCACTAAATCAGAGAAAGATTATCCTAATAGTTTGCAAAGGATAATTCACCCAAATTAAACATCAATTCCTGAAGGAAAAATTTCTTATTAAAACTTCTATTTAACATGATAAATAAAAGCTTTAAAAATAAATTACCAAATGTTATATTTAAAATTTAAAAAAATTAGAGTAATTTATTTTGTCTTGAACAATTCAAAGTTGTCTTAGTTCACTAATATTATTTATCATTCTTCTGATAATTCTTTTTATTTAATTCTCCTTCAGTCTTTTCTTAATATCAACACAAATATGGGAATTATATTGGGGCGTGTGTGGTTAAGGAAAAAGCCCTTCATGGAATTTTTTTATATTCCTGCCCAAACTCTGTAGAGGATTTATCTCTCCAATTAAGAATCACTTCTCAAGATAATTTTTTGAAAAGAAGGTAAGGGAAAGGAGCCATAATTGTCAGAATTAACTGAAATGGATCATAATACTTCTGTAGAAATCATAGGGGAAAATCTTCATCACCACGTGTTAAAGATTTCTTAGCTAGAATAACATTTACATGATTCGCAAGAGAAGAGAAAAATGTCTAAATTTGACTTCATTAATAATGACAACTTTAGCTTTTCTAAAGCTACTGTAAATAAAATGAAAGAAAATCCACTGTCTGGGAGAAAATATTTGTAATCATATATCTTATAAAATATTTTTATCCAGAATACATGAAGGACTCTTAAAACACAGTAATAGGAAAATGAACAACGCTATTCAAAAGAAAGGAAGAAGAGAAGGTTTTGAAAGAGTATTTCACACATAAGCAATATATGGATAGCAAATATAAATACAAGGAAAAAATATTTTCAGCATCATTAATTTTCAGTAAATGCAAATTAAAAGCCACAATAAAATTCCATTACACTCCCATTAGAATGACTAAAATTAGAAATATAAAATGACACTACCAAATGTTGGTGATAACCCAGAACAACTGAGTTAACTCATATATTGCAGATGGGAATACAAAATTTCACAGCCACTTTGAAAACCAGATGAGTATATAGAGCTTTATGTAAAGCTCTATATACTTACTATACATTTACCAGATGATGTATAATCACAGCCTTAGGTGTTTAAGAGAAATGAAATTTATGTTCACACTAAGACCTGTGCAATACTGGTAATAGCAGCTTTATTTGTTATAGCCAAAAAATTGAAACGAATCCAAATATCCATAATTTGATGAATGGATAAACAAATTAGGATATATTAATACAGTGGAATATCCAATACTGGATACATTTGAAAATATTATACTGATACAGAAGCCTGGCACAAAACACTAGAGCATAATTCCACTTACGTGACAGTTGTAGACAAAGCTAAGGGATAGAAACCAGATCGGTGGTTTTCAAGGGTGGGGATTGGAGAAGTTAGTAATAATAAAGGGGCATCAAAACACAGAACTGCACTCCAAAAAAGCAAATTTTACTACATGTATATTATACCTCATAAACTTTACCTATAAAGTACCCCAAGAAACAAATAGCAGTGTCTCTATATTCTAAATTAATATGTCTTCTGGGCAAATGTGGCCCCAGATGCCAGGCTCACCTCTGTGGATGTTCATATTCTTTGTTTTGGCCCACTATTTTCCTATCTTATTTATGTTTTTAGAAAGCTGTTTGTGCATATTTTCCCCATTTTTAATCTGTCTGTGGCTACCATTATTGGAGGCTGAAATCAGAATGTTTGTTCTATATTCTCACAGTGAACTAAAACAAAAACAAAAACAAAAACAAACAAACAAAACCACAAAGAACTATTTTAGGCACACCCAAAGCAATGGCATTGTCCAAACCAAATTATATAGAAAGAGACTGCATTAGAGACTTAGGGAGTTATCTATAAATGTGAGGTTTTCCTCAATGATATTTTTGGCTTGTTGTATATGATTAAAATAAAAACAACTTATTGCTATCTCAGAAGGAGTCTATTGGGATCTATATGCTCATCTGCCCAGAATGTCATTAGACTTCAGAAATAAGTACACCTGCAAATCAATTAACAGTAGCAGTCATTATCAAAAGCAGAATTCCATGTATGACAAATAATGCATTTGTACTTTGATCTGTTGATTGATACCACTTGATTAGAATGTTTATTGTATTTTTGTTATAAAAGCCAAGAATATGAAAAAGAAATGTCAAAAGATAACACTTTTTATTTCTGTAATCAAATATTACATTTGTATTACATTTTCTCATATATATATATGTATATATATATATATATATATATATATATATATAATTGTTATCCTTCGTATATTTGTAAGTAAAACAAAATATTCACTGAAGTCTTCTTTATGTCATAAAGTATGGTGGACACTAGAAAGAAACAAATTCTTTTTATGTAAAGGAAAATTTTCTTCCCTTCAGGAAGCTTAAAAATATCATATGAGGAAACTTCTAAGCACAAAAGCAGCTCTAAAACAATGTGAAAAGTAATGGGATAACAATGAGAATAATGTACTAAAAGAGCTTTCCTTAAAATGATGAAATAAAGTACAAGTGTTTTGTGAAACATTCACTAGGAATATGTTTTTCCTGGCATAGAATTATCTCTGCCCCCAAAAGATCACCTGGGACTATACAAAAGAAAGTGCTGCTAGGACAGCAAAAATCCTTACTTATCCATTCAACAAAACTGTTTTTAATGCCTAATTGATCCCACCAACCCAGTATTTTTACATGTTATGCTTAAAAATATTTTCTAATTTAACCATTCACTGTCCAAGATTAGTTACTCTTTTGCCTGTGTTCTGACAGAGAGATTGCAAGTGACAACTTGCAGTAAAGGTAGAAACAGTGGTGAATAAAACAGTCCTTACTATTTTTGTCTGTGGGCATAAACAATGACTTAGGCTGGTGGTGTACTGGAGCTGACTCACACCAGCTTGTATAAAATGATTGTGCATTTCTCACTCTGGCTCCATTTTTAGTAATATGCCTTCAGCACAGGAGAGGGGACATTTTTAGAAAGACAAAAGTTGAGAAAAAGTTGAAAGATCATCAGAGATGTTAAAACAGTGAGATTTCTTAAGCAGAATATTTTCTACTTTAAAGGCTGAGGAACTATTCTGAAAATATATCCTAAATGAACATAAAGGCACTAAAATAGTTCTTTCAAATTATAAGATTTTTCTAGAAAATTTTCAAATACCACTTATGCCATATGTAAGAAAAGCAGATTATTTCATGGCATACAAAGCACTTTGAACTCTGAAATAAGATGAATTAGCTCTATGAAAATAACCAATTTTGAAAGTTAATTTAAAAATTACTTACATATTTCTCTTTATGTTCTTTATATGTGTTGTATATAACTCTGTCTATACCTATATCTATAGATAGATATATAGAATTTAAACTTTATTTAGTGAACTTTGATCATTATTTTGAAACAACTTTTAGGAGACATACAGAATCGCTTATGGCAGGCATAAGCAAAGTGGAGGTTTTTGGGCCAACCCTGGCCTGTGGCCTGTTTCTATATAGCTCTCGACTAAGAATTTTAAAAGTATTTTTAAAGAAGTACTTTAAAGACCCAAAAGAAAATGAAGAACATGTGACAGAGACCACATGTGACTTGAAGAGTTTAAAATGTTTACTTTCTAGAAAAAATTTATCACTCTCTGTTTCAAGGCAAGGAAAGTACAAAAATAGGCAATTAAAAATATAACCAGGGAAGACAGGTTTCTGTAGAAATATAGAGCAGTGGTCCTCAAACTTTTTGGCACCAGAAACTGGTATTCTTATGAGAATCTAAATGCCTGATGATCTGAGGTGGAGCCAAGACGGTAATGCGTTTGCTGAGGAGTAGCTACGAATACAGCTGAAGCTTTGTGGGCTCACCCTCAGCTCACCTCCTGCTGTGTGGCCCAGTTCCTAACAGTCCACAGACTGGTAGTGATCTATGACCTAGGAGTTAGGGACCCCTGATATAGAGGACTTCCGGATCTAATTGAACCAATACAGAATTGTTTGGTAAAGAGAGATATTTACTTCCTCAAAACTAGCCTTTTTCTGATAGGTAGTATTTTTAAAGCTTTACTAAATCAATTAAGTTTAGGTCATTCACTAGAGCTTTGCTGTCCCCAATATCTAAGAGGTTTACAATCAAATCAACTTATACCAATCAATTTAAAGGTAAGTTTGTATATTCATCCAAACAGTCCTGAAAATAAGTAGCTATATATATTTACAGAAAACATCTTTTAGAAATTTATAAAATAATAATTCCTCAAAACTATTTTATAAGTCCTTTCTGCAAGGAATAAAGCAAGCTAAAATGCTAGAGTTTGAATTTCATTTTACTACATACTGGTCGTAAAATCTTGGGTACTGCAGTAGACAGTCTCTGTCCTTCGGTTCTTTTTCTCATCTATATGATGAATAACAAAATAAAACCTATAATATAAGACTATAATCAGAATTAAATAATATTATGACAGTAAAACAGTCACAGGTTAAGGGCTCAGTAACTGTTGTTACTGCAAATAAAAGTAATTCCAACCTAGATTTTCCATTTGTAGTTATCGATGCATTGAAGTCTCAGTGGATTGATAGATCTAGCTAGCTAGCTAGTTAGTTGCCTATATAGGTGTTCCTAAATAAAGAATGTTTTGCTTTTTCTGTACTTCAACTTTTTTTAAAAAAAAGATGTGATGACTACTTTTGATTCTCAGTGAAATAATACACGTAATTTTTAAAACTATTGATTGAATTCTATGATAAGTTATATATTTTAGGAATTGACCCTTAAAGTGATACATGCCTTCGAAGAGTTAAGAAATTAACCATTTTGGGATTCATTCTATAATGTCAGAAATTGTGAAATTAGACACAACTTAATGTATTTTGTTTTCTTCCCTATGATGTTTGAATATCTGTCGTTTTCTTTTGTGATATGGCTGAATGCTTAAAGTGTTTGACTTAAACTATTTAACTGGTCTCTGAAGCCTTTGACAATGCATGAACATCAGAGGTTAAGACACTGTTATCATCTTGTAGAGCTTTCCACATAACTTAATGTCTAAGAGAATTAGATCGGAAAAATGTGAGTTTGAAGAAGTCTGCTTATCTTAGATACTATGCCACAGTATGACTCACTCAGGAAAGAATTTAGTAAGTCCCAAGTACTAAAGACAGTGTCACATTGTAACAAATTACCATAATTGAAGCTTAGGGAAAGCTTCTTCATGAAGAAGCATTCTCCTGATTGGCCTGATTCTGCAACTGAAGAGAAATAAGAATACAGGCCCTTTGTGCATCCAAGCAGAGTAAACATCATCAGTCCAGAATAAAGGGGTCATAGATTTCTGCATTTCTTTGGAATTTTGACCATTTGAAATGAGAAACTTGTCAGGTGATGTTGAGTATTCTGAATTTCAAACTCTTTTAGATTTCCATTAGTAATAGTAATAGTAGTATTAGTAATAGTAGTTTTAAGTTCAGCAGTACAAGGCAGCACAACGTGGCTTAGATTCTGTTAACATATGAGTGATCTAGTTAGATGGAACACTCCCTGGGATAAAATTTTAGTTTTCCCTTTTGTAGTCCAAGATAAAAATAATGCCATTTTCTCTCTCACTGAGGTGCTCTTTTGTAGGCTTTTCTGGTGAAGTTAAAATAAACCCATATGGATGAAATAAACAAGTTGCTCATTCAGATCCCCTGTATATAATCCACATCAACCTAACGTTTCCAATTGACTTAAAATAAAAGTCAGATGCTTGAAATCTATTACCATGGGAAGAAGGGAAATGAGAAAAGCTTACAGAATTCATAGAAGATACAAGAAAGCATATAAAATTGCACACTGCGTTTTCACACTTTATGACAACTTGTGTTTAAATAATATCTTAATTCTGTGTGCTGAAATCTAGTGGTTAAAGCAATATGACTTAGACTGCATATATACCGGGGGGAAAATAAAATTTGACTATACATCTCGCCTTGGCTTTCCAAGAAACAATAGAGATCCAAAGATAGTATCATAAGAAACAGAGATGGAGAACAAGAAGGAACTTAGAAATAAGCTATCCAACCCGAGCATATTACAATAAAAAAGTCGAGAGAGCCCTAAGTGATTCTGGTTTGCCCAGAGTTCATTTTTAAATCTTTTTTATTTCAAACAAACATAATGGTTTTATATTTTTAATAAAAATCTAAGTTTTGCATTTGATTCAAAAGGATTTTATAATTTTACCTTAACTTTGAAAAGTAATGCATGAACTTTGCATTATTTTACATTTATTTAATAAATGCAGTCCTTTCTGGCACTTGGGGAAAGTTAATTGGTATTGGTAACTCAATTATTAAGTTGTGTTTTCAGCTTATAAACTAGTGAAATGGAGCTACATTTTTTTTTTGTTCTGAGTATGCAAATTCCAGAAATACGTAAATTGTTAGAGTGAGTCGTTAGCTTTGCTTTTTGATACTTTATTGAATCTTTATTTAAAAATCCAGCATTGTAGGAAAAACTGGTTCTCTCTTTAAAATAAACAAGTACATTGAAGACATATATACTCTGGACTACATTAGAATATTCTTATTAAACCAATGTTTTTGGAAAGTATCAAATATATGTCCAAAAAGCTCCCACATAATTCATAAACTACACTTTATTAAATTTAAAACCTTCTGCTCTGAGAAAGACAGTGTCAAGAGAATGAGAAGGCAAGCCACGGATTGGGAGGAAATATTTGGAAAAGATAAATCTGATAAAGAACATCTAAAATGTACAAAGAACTCTTAAAACTTAACAATAAGAAAACAAACAATACTATTAAAAATTTGGGCCAAAGATTTTAACAAATTCCTCACAAGAGAAGATATGCAGATGAAAAACAAGCATTTAAAATATTTTCCATATCAGAGAAATGAAAATTTAAAAAATGAGGTAACACTGTGTACCTATTAGAATGGCCAAAATTCAAAACACTGAAAACAACAAATGCACACAAGGATATGGAGTGTCAGGAACTGTCATTCATTGCTGTTGAGAATACAAAATAGTACAGATACTTTGGAAGATAGTTTGGTGGTTTCTTACAAAACTAAGCATACTCTTACTATACAATCCAGCAAACCCAAAGGTGTTGAAATATTGTCTTACACAAAAACCTGAACACAGATGTTTATAGCAGTTTGTTTATAACTGCCAAAATTTAGAAGCAACCAAGATGCCCTTTAGTAGGTCAATGTATAAATCGACTTTGGTACATCTAGATAATGGAATATTATTTACTGCTAAAAGAAATGAGCTTTGAAGCCATGAAAAGATATGGAAGATCCTTAAATGCATATTACTAAGTGAAAGAAGCCAATAAAAAGGCTATATATGTTTCCACCTCTTGGACATTCTGGAAAAGGAAAAACTAAGAGGAACAGCAAAAAGATCATTTGTTGCCAGGGGTTAGGTGTGGGGCTGAAGAATGAATAAGTGGAGCACAGAGGATTTTTTAAGGCAGTGAAAATATTTTGTATGCTACCATAATGATGGATACATTTCAATATACATTTGTGCAAACTCTTAAAGTGTACACCACTAAGGATGAACCCTAAGTTAAAGTGAAGAGTTCAGGTAATTATGTATCAATGTAAGTTCATCAGTTGTATAACTAATATACCACACTGGTGGGGATGTTCATAATGGGAGAGGCTAGGCATGTGTGGAGGCAGAGAGTACACAGGAAGTCGTCATACTTTTCCCTCAGTTTTGCTGGAAACTTAAAACTGCTTTTAAAACTGAAGTCTAAATAAAAAGTCTCATCTAAGTTTTCTAGATTTTTTTTAAATAATATTTTTTTCCAGATAATGAAGACATAATCAGAATCTGTTCAAAGTTGGCAATATAAACAATTATTTATATTGTTAGTGATTGAAGTAGTAGAGTCACAGAATTGATTTCTCAAATTCATTCTCCAATATAAGCTCTCCTCAAGGTAAATGAAGATTATGTGCTTAGGAAATAATTGTACAGTACCTGCTCTAGCATTTAGGTAATTCTTTCTGACAAAAAAACATAAATCATTTAAATTAACATTTAGAGATCAAGTTTATAGATCAAGTGTAATAGGGATAGTTTAGCATTCAGAGAAGTTTCAGATCAAGTGAAATAGGAATAGCAATGTCCTTTCTGTTTTCCAAGTTTTATAACATTTTCCTTATTTTACTATGTAGAGGAGAATGTGCTATTGCCTAAATGGGTATATCAGACATGGGAAGAAAAAAAATGATTATTGCATGTTGTATTCTAATGTTAGGAACATACAATTTTAGAACTATAAATTTAATGATTTCTATAATATACCACTTGTATGTATTATGGTGTATTATGTGATGATTTCATTTTTTTTTTGCTCTCAAAATTAAAAAAAAACACACTCATATTCCAGCACAATATTCAAGATGATTTTCTTTTTTAATATTGACTACTTCCTACCATTGTTTATGTCAACATTGCTCATATAGGCAAAAGTGGAAGCAACCAAAATACCTAACCAATTCATGGGTAAACAAAAATGAGATATAGCTAGCTATATAATGGAATATCATGGCCATAAAAAAGAATGAAGTACTGATACATGCTACAATACAAAGAAACTTGAAAACATTACACTATTTGAAAGAAACCAGTCTCAAAAGTCACTTTTGTGTTTGATTGTTTTTATATGAAATGATCAGTTTAACTATGTTGATTCTTCCAATCCAAGAACACAGTATATCTTTCTATTTCTTTGTATCTTCTCTAATTTCTTTTAATAGGATCTTACAGTTTTCATCATTTAGGTCCTTCACATCTTTTGTTAAATTTATTCCTAGATATTTTAATTCTTTTGTTGCAATTGTGGTCTGTTGTCTATCACCACACACCAAAATTAACACAAAATAGATTAAGGACCTGTATATAAGACCTGAAACAATAAATTGTGTAGAACAAAACATAGGAACTAAACTCATGAACCTTGGACTTAAAGAGGATTTTATGAATTTTACTTCAAAGGCAAGGGGAGTAAATGCAAAAATAAATGAATGGGATTACATCAAAAAAGCTTCTGCTCAGCAAAAACAAACAAACAAAAAAAAACATCAACAAGGTGAAGAGACAACCATCTGAATGGGAGAAGATATTTGTAAACAGTGTCTCTGATAGGAACCTAATATGCAAAATATACACAAAACTCATACAACCCAACAACAACAACAACAACAACAACAACAAAGAAAATTATCCAATTAAAAAATGGGCAAAGGACCTGAACAGACACTTCTCTCAAGAAGACGTACAAATGACTAACAAACATATGAAAAGATGCTCAACACCTCTAGCTATTAGAGAAATGCAAATCAAAACTACAATGAAATACTACCTTAACCTGCAAGGCTGTCTATTACCAACAAAAACCAGAGTCATACACTGCTGGTGAGAATGTAAATTGGTACAGCCACTACGGTAAACAGTATGGAGGTTCCTGAAAAAACTAAGAATTGATCTATCACATGATCCAGCAATTCCTCTATTGGATATTTACCTCAAGGACTTATCCAAAAAGATATTTGCACACCGATGTTCATAGCATTATTCATGGTGGCCAGGACATAGAAGCAACCAAAGTGTCCTACAACAGACAATTGAATAAAGAAGCTGTGGTACATATATACAATGGAATATTACTCAGCTATAAGAAGAGATGAAAAACTGCCATTTGTGACAATGTGGACGGTCCTTGAAATAATCATGCTAGGTGAAATAAGCCAGACAGAAAAAGTTGCAAACCACATCAGATCACTTATGTGTGGGATATAAACCTAAAAGCAACAAACAAACAGGACAAACAAACAGAGACTCATGGACCTAGACAATAGACTAGTGGTTACCAGAGGGTGCAGGGGATTGGTGTGGGGAAGTAAATGGAGTAAAATGAGTCAAATTTGTGGTGACAGAAAAAAAAGTCTAACTATGGGCAGTGAACACACAATGCTATATGTGTGTATATATATATATATATATATATATATATATATATATATATATATGCCTTACTGTTAAGTTGTGCACCTGAAACACTGGATTTTGTTAACCAATGTCACTGTAATAAGAATTAATTAAAAAAAAAAATCAGGAGAGACAAAGTAGATTAGTAGTTACCTGGGGGTGGGTGTGAGATAAGGAGTGACTGCTAACAGGTATACAGTTTCTTTTTGGGGTGATTTAAATATATTATAATCATTGAAATTATGCATTTTAAATAGTAGAATTATATGGCATGTGAAGTATATCTCAGTTAAGCCATTTAAAAAAATCCACCTCAGCAATTTTAAAAGACAATTTGATTTAATTAAAAGTTTTGCTATTTAATTGCTAATAAGCAACAGGATAAAACTAAGCATGGCAAAGTCTCACTCTGCAATGTTGCCCAATAGCTGTTGGAAAACAAAAAGAAATGAGGTCAGTTATCTAAATTTTTAACATTCTTGATAAACATTATTTATAAAATTCAATATTTTTTAAATTTTCTCAGACTCTCTAGAGAAATACTATTTAAAAACTCTATGTTTAAACCCTAATATGCTAAGCACAGTCATATTTTTTAAAGTGAATTTGATTTGCTGAACTTGATCTACTAAATATGAATATTAATACTCAAGTTTACAATATTTTTAAAATTTTTAGATACTTGTCAAAACTAGTTCAATAATCTTGTAAGTAGCCGCTTGTCCACTTTTTCATGAAGGCAGTTAACTAGGTCTATTTTTAAATGTAAAATAGGTCAATTTCATTGAGATTAATTGATGCATTTCCCAGAGAGGAGCACCCTTCTAAACATTTGTCAGGAAATGTTTAATATTATCTATCTGTTATACAAAACTTCACTTTTGTAAAAATTTTAATTTCTTTTGTAATGAATGATTGCAAGCATGTAGGAAAATTGATGACTAAAAATTGTCCTATCTCTTTTTCTTTATCCATGTTGTAGAAGAAATATTTTAAAATAGGGAAAAAACTTACATAGAAAGAATATTTTACATAGTAAATTTACATCATAGGAATATAATAAAAAAGTGTGGAATTTATCATTTGTGGTAGACTAAATATTGGCCCACAAAGATATTATGTTCCAGTACCTGGAACCTGTAAATGTTTTCTCATTTGGAAAAGGTATCTTTGCACATGTGATTAAGAATCTTGAGATGGGAGGATTATCTGGGGGAACCCTAACTGCAATCACAGTTTCCCTTAACAAGGGGATGGATGCTAAGGGACTTTTGACACAGATGGAATAGGAGTAGGCAGTGCAATCAAGGAGGCAGAAATTAGAGTGATACAGCCACAAATCAAAGAATTCTGGCAGCCACCAGAAGCTTGATGAAGTAAGGAATGGATTCTCCTGTAGTGCTTCCTAAGAGAGTGCAGTCAGCCACCACTTTGATTTTGGACTTTGGCCTCTAAAACTCTGAGAAAATAACATTTTTATCTTAAATCACCAATTCTGTGTTAATTTGTTACAGCAGCCACAGTAAATAATATACTTTTTATGGCTGATTATTCCTGGAATGCTAAATGTTTAGGATGCTTCCTTTCTTAGAGAGTCATTCAAATGCATGATTTTAAGAAATCCTTTAGAATCATGGGTTCAAGATTAAAAGAAATCCCCAGTGCCACATAGAGCCAAATCCCTTCCCACTCTTTAATTTTCCTTTGTCTTAGACTTTTGACTTGAATACTTCCAACATCAATGAACTCATACTCATCAGTCACTATATTTCACCTTTAGACTGCTGTCTACCAGAAAGAACACTTTTTAAAAAGATCTGATATGAAACATTCTCTGTAGTTTTTTAGTCATTGGTTAATCTTTAAGAGACATATTTAGCATGCTTAATTATTTTTCCAATGTATGATTTTTCAAAAAAATTGAAAAATCTTCTTAAATTTTTCTTCTTTTGAGACTACTTGCAATTACTTATCAGTTTATCATTTTGATATGAACCTCTAACCTGGTCATCTTTAAAGTGGCTCTCCTGGACCTGCAATATGCACATCACTGAGAAGTTCATTAAAAAAGTAAATTCTTAGGTCCCACCTCAGACCTACTGAATGGGATGATCCAGTAATATGTTCTAATAAGACCTCTGCTTACTAAACTTTGAAAGTCGTTGCTTTTATCTATCCTGCAATACTAGCTTTATTATAACTGAGTCCTGAAATAATCAAAGCTATTATATTTCTTGAATAATATTAAGTATTATTCAAGCTCTTGTGTCACATTTTTGAACATTAATTTTAAAGAAACATAAAAGCCTTAAAATGGTATCACCAAAATCTTCAGTGTTAACTCATTTCCATTAAACTTCAATTGACTTTCATTGTGTGATTTTAGAGTATATTTCAATGCTTGCAGTTCTCTGTCCGGGAAAACATCACTGTCTGTTCATAAAGGTAATGATCAAGTCAATTAACAACACAGAAAGGAGTACTTTTAAATTTGTAATGTAGGTAGTAGATGTACCAATAATACCGCATCGATATTAACTTAGACACTTAGTGGGTTAATGATCTGACAGCTGTGAAATCTGTAGTGATAAACTGATCATCTCAAGTCAGAAGAGATACATATCACATGAGGAAAAGTCAGCCCATCCAACTAATTCAGAGACAATATGGTTTCATTTTGTGTGCATGTGTAAAATACAATCATATTTTATTGTTGAATTGCATGAACAAGTATTTATTGAATTCCAACTCTGTTTCAGACTTGTAGGTACCAGGAATAAAGCAGAAAATAAAATGGACAATAATCTCTCTGCCCTCATAAATCTGTGTTTTTATAGAAATAATATAAATACTTACAAGTATTAAGCACATACTAGTGTCAGACGTTGTAAGCACCGTACAACCTATGAGCAGTATACTCTTACCTCTTGTAGCAGATCAAGTAACAGATAAAAGAGATGGACTGTTTCTCAGCTAGTAATTGATAAAACTTAATAAAACCCATCAGGAGTCTGGAGATCATAGTCTTAGCCACAGTATTTTATTGCTTTATAATTTAGAGGTTTAAAAAATCTTGATTGCATAAACAGAAATATGATGACTACAGAATTGTGAAAAGTTGCAAAGGAAAAGTATCAATAAAAATCATTAAGTAATGAAGCCTCCGGTTAAAAAATCTTTACCTTATTTCATAGCAAATGTCCAGTGTGGATCATTTCCATATAGAAAATCTGAAAATAATGACCCACCCCGCCAAGTTCATAAGCCCTCTGATTTAAAGTTTAGCAGCCTGCCTTTCACTTAAAAGATACAAGAATAAGGGATTCTCTCAAACATTTGCTAGTTGAATGAGACCAAAAAGTCTACCATTAGCAGATATTTGTTTGATTTAAGTCTTTGCAATATATTAAAATTCAGACTTTCTCTTTGGAAAAACACTAGTATCTTTAAAATATATTATAGGTTTTTTTTTTTATTTGAAGGGATCTAGTAAGAAATCATATGAATAGTTTCTTTTATGGAAGAATTTCATACTTAGAAAGAGAATGACCTAGGTAACTAAGTCATAAAAGCAGATAATTCCAAAACAAAATACTTAGATGCTTCTTGAACCTAATTTGATTGAACAAACCCTAGTTTTCAGCAGCAAGTCATGTTTAAGATAATGGTTAATAGCTTATACTCTCAAAAGAAAGTTGGGAGATTAAGAAGGCAGAGATAAGTGAGAAACTACAGTTTGCAAAAGCCAACCCTTAATCCTAGACACCCTTATTCCTCTGATGCTGTTGTCAGTTCCCTCCTACATCCTGAGTTACCTCAACAATGTCAGTGTTGAGTTTCAAAGTTAAAGGAGATATTTTGTTCTACTGACATGGTGAAGTTGGGATAGAGAGAATGACAGAAACTGAAAAAGAGACAGTCAAGAACTCCCCAGAAGCATATGAAGCTCATTTAGAGAGGTAGATGAGGATATTAAATAAAAAGATTAGTTTAACGGTAAGCGCTCCTTACTCCAACCCCTCAGCAGTTTCTGGTCTCTAGATAACATCAAGAATACATAGAGGCTAAACAAAAGCCACATGCATCTGTGAACATCTTTGTTTAGTTTGTGCCCTCAAATTGCTGACATTGGTATCTCGAGTTTTCTCTTCCAAAGCAAATATGGACTAAATTTCAGCTTTGCTCATTTCATTTTAAACACTTCATTCATCCTGCCTCAAGTAGCTTCATTAATATTACCACTCTAAGCAACAAACCTTCCCGCCTACTTAGACAACTTATCTCTTTGACACAGTACATCATAGCAGAGCAGCTTATCTCTTAAGCACAGTGTTATATAAACATGTCTCCTCATTCATTCTCTGTTCCTTAGCTTATTCCTCTTTTCTCACTAAGTTGTGTACCAGCCTGGCACATCTTATCTTCCACTGACAACTACTATGATTTTCTGTTCATTGGTGCTCCCTCATTCATGTAATCCTTAAACTATCCTTCCATGACAGCCTCATACTTCAGTATTGTATTCCCATTGTACTACTCTAGCACTGTGCCTTAAAATTATTAGGTATACAATAAATATTTATTGAATAAATGAATAAATGAACAGTTGCTTTCCTATACTCAGTGAGGAAAACTAGAGAATATTCAGAGACGAGGAAAGCAAATGCAAGCAAGGAGCCTTGCTGCCCCATCCTCTCAGAGAAGGAGTGCTGAGCAAACTGATCATGCAATCATTTCTTGTTCCAAGTGCGTCCATTTGAGCTCCTTTCCTTACAGCAGTTTTCATGAGTCACAAAAAGAAATGTTACGAGAATATTGAGATACTAAGGGGTTAGGAAGCCAAAGGCAATTTTTCTTCTTTCACATTTTTATGATAGCCTGACCTATGTTTGTTAGTTTTTAGTTCTTAGTATTCATGGTGAAGGAGAGGGAACAGAAAAGAGCTGTTTCTAGATAAAACACTAAAAATCTTTAGTAAACCTCAATGACCCTAAATACAAAAGCAAACAAACAAACAAAAAAAAAACAAACAGAAAAACAGCCAAAGTACAGAATAGTTTTTTTTTTTTAAATCGTACTTTTATACCAGTATTTATATAGGACTTAATTTCCCTCTCATGAGCATTGCCACAAAGTCTGAAGTCTAAAGTCTATCAGTTGTAACTACTTGGGGTAGGCACCTGGTCACCTAAGTTCAATGGCTCAGACGTGATGCTCATGTTCACTTCCATAGCATTTTAGGTCACAGTACAAACATAGGTAAAAAGACAAAATCAAATTGTTTATTGAGAAAATCTCAAGTTATGATTTATATTCTCATTTTGGATACAACTAAAAAATAATAAAATATCATCTCAAATTACTGAACATATTTTTTGGGGATCCTCAAATTTGGCACTATTGACATATCAAGGGGTTAAGTCCTGTGCAATGTAGAACATTTAGCAGGATCCCTGGCCCCTAGATTCCAGTAACATCCCTCTAGTTGTGAGAATTAAAAATGTCTCAAGCTATTGCCAGATTTCCCTGATTGAGAACCAATAAACTATGGGAATTAAGCTAGAGAAAGTATAGGCTGTCCTACAGCCCTAAGAAGCTGAATGGAGATACAGAAGAGCAGATCCTGTGTGTTTCTGTCTGGGTGAAGAAAAAGGCTGATTTTTCATGACTCAGAAATATCTTGCATTTTATTTCTCTCACATCTTCCTCCAGAGATAACAACAATGTGCCTGACAGAGAAACAGTCACCTCACAACAGAACTTTATTAGCCAGAGAACATGTTAAAAATGACAAATTAAATTGCAATAAAAATTAAGGGGAAAAATTTACTATACTTGATTTGTTTTTGAGTGTCATACTTTATTGTATCAGATTTCTACTTGGATTAGATTTTGTGGCATTGATTTTTATGGTTCAGATTGAGTTTGACCCTTGGTTGAACTACAGTACTTTTTAAATTACATCAAATGAAAAGTGCAAAGTATATTCAAAGTATATGTACAAAGTTTACAAACACACACTCAGCATTTAACCAAAATAGTCTGAGGCATTCTCTGAGTAATATTATATAAGAACTTTAGAAGTATTAAATAGAGATAAAGTATAAATATAACAGATGATAACAGATGATGGGGAAAAAACCTAGAAATGCATTTAGCATTTGAAAATACTTGGTGAAGCATTATTTAGAAAAAAGATAGGCAGAAAGCATTACGTACTTACATTTTTGTTGCATTGCTGATATGGTAAGGGCATTCCTGCTTTTACATGCCATAACAAGGGCTGGTATCATTTCTAATTTTTATTATTTTCTATGGAGAATTTATTTTTTATTGTGAAGTTCATCTGAGTTATGTAGTCAAGAGAGCTGCATAATAGGAATGGTGAGGCATATGGCTAAGAGTTATATAGAAGGATGATGTCTTATGCCAGTGGCCTGAATAACTGCTGCATTCCACAAGTGTTTACTCTTAACAGAATTCTATGCACTATTTGAAAGGGAGTAGGGAGTGAGAAGGAGGAAAGGCCTTGCCCTTTTAGCACCCAGAGCTCTCTAGAAAATCTCAACATCATTCACCTCTGCCAATGTTCCACATCCCACTGATTTTGCTTTGATAACTTCAGACACTCTATAAACATCTTGAACACACTTATAAGTGATTAGTTGAAATGATGGTACATGAAAAAGAAAGATTGTACAACAATAATGGAGGTAATTACTGTTCAGATACTTCATATTGGCTTACATATATAGCATACTTTGCAAAAGTTTTTGGAGAGTCAGGATAATAACTGATCACAGAAAGCAAAATTCACTTTATACAAGAATGAATATATATTATATGAATTCCATAATGCCTATTGAGCCAGACTTTCATTACCAAGACAAATCCTATTATCTTCAACAAGGTGGGCATACAAGTATTCAAGGGCAGAATGTGTTTCTAAATGAATAAACTGTGAGCAACTGTAAGAATTATATGTTCTTATTTTATTGAGGTTTCTGGTTAGCATAAACTGTAGAGTAGCTCAGATGTTTTGCACATGGCATCAGAGCCCCAGATAAGTATATAGGCATCAGTGTACCCTGCTCATATTTGTTATTCAAGTAAATGGCCCCTGAAAACCAAAGATTAAGTAATAAAATTAATAGTGCATTTATCATTTAGAGCTACGTAAACTATTTCTAAGTGTACAAACATTTAACTTTTAATGTGACATTTGTTTATAGTATATATAAAAAAGTTGCTTTGAAGACACTTTACTATTGTCAGTTATCACTCAAATAATTGTTTCAGCATTTTACCTCTGTGCTATTTACATCTGTGGTCTGCCGAAGAGCCCTAAGTAACCTCGATATCTAGGGGTTTAGAAAAAACAGATGATTGTTGAACAATGCTAACACATCCCAGAAACTTTCATTTGCCCTACCAGGCACTGTTTCAATCATACTGTCTCCTCTAGATATATACATTATATTGGCAAGAATGAAGTAAAGAATCAGGAGCCACTGAAAAGAGCAATTTGAAATTCTGAAACCAGCAACTCCTACCCTGGTTCTACAAAAGCAGGTAATTTTTACTTGTGTAGACAAAAGACATTAATTTATAACTGGCTTTTGTTTAATTTTGATTTTAATTAACCTAGTGCAAAGAAGTCACAGATGTTGGTGAACATTGGTCAGCTGACTTACTCAGAATAAGAACGAGATTCCCCTCAAGGTCAGCACCAGTTCAGCGTGAGAACATCAAAAATGTCTGCTGGACTACACAAATGCCTCATCAGAACACAGAGGGTGTTTCTTTAACATCTCAGAAAAGTCCTGCATTATTTTACCTTTCTATACATGCACGTGTGTGTGTGTACAAGACTGTGACCACTTTTTATAGATTTGCAAGACTCTTGATCATTTTTATGAGATCAAAAGTGTCAACTTCATCATGTTGAATTAAGGGAATGTTACATTAGGGGCATGATTTTGGGGAGTCTTTTCGAAAAATAGGTTCTTATAGTTTCTGAATTTTTATAGTCAATAATGTGGAATTTGAACCTGGGATTACCTGTGATATTTTTCCCATGTAAGGAGTTCTTGGTTAAAATATGCTGGGATGAAAAAAAATATATAGATATACCCTTTTGATTTTAATATAAGGAATGGTCAGAAATTAAAAAAAACATATATATATGCACACACACACACACACACATATATATATATATACATACATATATATGTATATACACACATATATACATATATACACACACATATATACATACACACACACACACACACACACACATATATATACACACATACATATATACAATGAATTATGTTCCCCCCAAAAGAAAAACTATTTTTCTAGTTCTTCCTTTGTGCAACCCACTACTCTACCTTTCTTCTTCCCCCAAACACTAGTATCCATAAAATATCATTCTTAACAATGCTTTCTCATCTACTTTATTGAATAAAATATGTTTTCCAAATCTCTAGTGTTCTTGAATCTTCTGGAAATGAAAAAAGAAGATGTTAATGATCAGATTCAGTAATTTTTTTTTTTAGCATTTATACCATTTGATCTCACTTCACCATTTGTAACTCTTGGTAATCTATTCCTATTTGTACATCCCCTGCTTCATTTGCGTTCAGATACCATTCTCTTCTAATTCTTGTGTGTTGAGATTACTTTGTTTTCTTGTTTCTTTTCTAAATCTTCTTTCTTTGGCCTTTCTACATACCCTACCTGCTCCACCGGAGTAATCAAAGTGATTTTCTTGGCTCCAACTTTATACCATGCTTCTGAAATCCATCATCTCTCCTTAAATTCAGGTCCTTATTTGTAAAACTATATTCCTCTACTTAAATATCACGTTGTGCCATTCAGAATCTTGTCAGGAAGCATAAGAAACACTAAAATATGATTCCGAAGAAAAATTGATGATGTGTAGGCAAAGTTACAGAAAGAGAAATATTAAGACACTGAGGGACCAGCTAGAACTGGAGGACATTATGAGCACTCCTGAGGAGGCTGGGAGGAATCAGGTTATGAAAGCTCAGCCAGAGCTGGACCGCTGGGCAAGAGGCTCAGGAGCCCAGAAGCTGATGTGCCTGGGAAGGAGAGGGACAGAAATACACGAAGGATAGTCAATATTGTTGTGAGTGAGGTGATAATTTTGTATCTTGACATAAAGCATGTTTTACAGACAGAATTCTAGTCTGAGACTCAGGAAAATAAATCTGGGCCAATTACCTTTCTTTCTGACAGATAATTTCGAACTGTGCATAGTAAGAAATATTAAATTCTATATTTATCTCAAGGAAATTTACCTGACATTTGATATTTGGCTTTCTAAGATAATGACAGATGAACTACGATAATCATTTTTATAAAGTATGCTTGTTACCTTTAAATAGATAACATTAGTGCTATCATCAAATTTTTTTAGTCAAAAAATATTTTCTTTAAAGGAAGTGTCATAGTAGTATTGTAAAAATATTCGTTAAACATTTAAATAAACATGGAAAATTCATACACTAAGAAAATGTCCCTGAATATTTTACAATTGCTAAATTTATAAGTCTAAATGAAAGTTCTGTCTTTAATATTTACTATAAATTCAATTAAATATATATTAAAAACTTGTTTAAGTTCTTTAAAGGTAGTTTTAGGCTATGGAAAATAAAATATCTGATAACTTGACTTCTGTTTACTTTCAACCAATCTAGAATATTTAGAAAATATATTGTATCTGTACTAAATTTGAATATTAATATGTAGTGATTTTTGCTTAAAATAAATCAATCTCTCTTTTTGCACTTAATATATGTTATACAGATTCTGAGCAAATAAACTTTCATTATGTGCTTGCATTTGGTAAACACCCACGTTAGTATTTATCATCATACTTCATGCTATTTTTCAGCTTACATAATCTTTCTTCCGTTTTCAGTATTTGTGCATTTTTGAAAACACAGCATAGAATGCCCCTTACAGAATACTTGTTTATGAGGATAATTTTTTCTCAGACTTTATCAACTTTAGAAAACAGAAAAGAAATCTTTCTTTATACCTCTATTTTTGTATTAAAAAATAAAAATGAGATTTGTTTTATGAAATAGTAAATAATAAAAAGAATGTTTTATTTTTTACCATTTATTCCGAATCATACAAATGAACAAAGAGATAATGATTGTGCAAATAAATTGTTCTATAAAACTTTTTCTTTCTTTAGGATTAACTCTTTTTGAGATTTTTTATCCTGGAAAATGTGGCATTAGCACTCAAAATATCTTATTCAATAAACCAAATACAGAATTCTACAGCTGCCTGCAGAACGAGCATCATTATTACCTCTCTGCATAGTTGGTGGATTTAGTTGGTGTTGGCTCTGCTTTCAGAGGCTGGGTGATTGCATGTTTCTAATTAAAATGGAACTATGAAGAATTAAAAGTCAAACATGAGACACAATTTATTTTCCTATGTTGTACTCCAATGTTTAGTCAGGAGAACTGTTATTCATAACACTGTATGGTGAGTAATACCCGTGGATTAGCCAAATAGGTGGCCTAGGGCACATGAGAAAAAACATATTCATTTACATCTCATAGAATTTTTTAATCTCATGTGTTTTTACAGATGGAGAAACTAATCACAAAGAATTTAACTAACTTGTTTGTGTTATCACACAATTGTTTAGTGAAACATCTCAGAGTGGAAGGGAAGCCTTCTGGCCACTCCATGTAGACTATTATTGTGAACACATCATTTCCTATTTGTTTCCCAATCTGCCAGTGTTTCCCTCACATACGAGCACAGTGTACATTGAATGATGTCAGAACTTCCAAAGACAAACCATCTTCAGTTATAGAAACCTGTTAATTATAGTTCCTCACACTGCTCAGTTGCTGAACATGTTTTTCTTTCTGAGACAGAAATAGTCACGTGAAAGTAATCCCCAAGTCTCAGAAGTCACTGATGGTAATATAATGAGGTAACTTTTGATTCCTGCAGTGGTTTATGGTTCACAAAACAGCTTCATGTGCCTGAGTTCAATCATTCTCAACTTCTCAACAGGATGACCCTTTGTAATGCAAAACAAATGTAAATTATAACAGCTGTATGTTACAATTAAACTATAAATTAATTATAAACAATTTTGTGTAAATCTCTAATGAATCACAGTGGTGTGAATTTTCTTAAACTTTAAAATTCATACTATGTTAACATTTATTTGATCTACAGAGAATACCTTTTTTAATTTACTGATTTCTAGGTCCCCTCTAATATATCTGAGTCATCTGAAATTCACCACCACTAGTTTGGAAGCCTCTCCCTAATTTATTATGAATTTGTTTAGTTGTTGTGATTAGGGTGGTGTTACTTTCACTTTTTAATTTTGTAATGGATATATAATTAAGATAATAAACCACTTCACAAATGTTAAAAATTCACTGAATTTTGACAAATGTATAGGCGTCTGTAACCAACACTCCAAACAAGATGTAGAGTATTTCCATCTGCAGAAGATCTAGATACATCTCTAACCCCACCTCCTATCCAACCTTCACCAAGAGGCAACCACTTGATATGATTTTTATCGTTAGATATTAGTGTTCTAGAACTAAAAAATGGAATGATACAATATATACCTTTTTTCAACTGGGTCCTTTTACTCAAAGATTTGTCTATATTATTATAGTATCAGTAAATACTTTTTGTTTCTGAGTAACTTTTGTTTCTGAGTAACACTGTATATTTATACTATAATTTATTTATTTTTATTTTATAGACATTTAAGTTGTTGCCAGTTCTGAGCTTCTTAGGTGCAATGGGAATTCATGCACAAATCTGTTTAGGGATGTATGTTCTCATTTATTGTGAGTAAATACCTAGAATTGAAAATGTTTGCTCATAGATATGCTTTACTTTATAATAAATTGTCAAAATCATTTTACGTGGTTATACTTCTTTATACTTACACCAGCAATGTATGAGAGTTCCACTTATTAAAAATTCTTTTTAGTATTTGGATATGCCTGCTGTTTTTGCCATTTCTGTGGATAAGAAATGGTATCTCATTCTAGTTTTAGTTTGTATGTTCTCGATGACTAATGTTGGGCACTGTTTCATGTACTTATTTAGCTATTTGTATATCTTTTGTAATGTGCCTTTTCAGTTGATTAGCCCCCCTTTTTTAGTCATTAACCTTTGTTATTCCTGATTTATTGGGTTGAACTTTGTTCTTACTGATTTTTTTGTATGTGAGATTTGTTCATTTCTGATAAATGGGTGTTGAAATTTGCAATTATGATAGTGAATTTATCTTTTTCTCTCTGAAGTTCTCTTACTTTTTTTTCTAATATAGTTTGATGCTCTGTTGTTAGACTTATACATGTTGAAGATTGTTATGTTTTCTTGGAGAATTGACCACTTTATCATTAGGTGATGTCATTTTTTATTACTGATAACTTTCTTTACCTAGAAGTCTTCTCTGTTTGAAAAGCAGTTACTCCTGCTTTGTTTTGATTATGTTAGCATGATATATTTTTCTTCATTCATTTACTTGTATTTTATATGTATCTTCATATTTAAAGTGGGTTTCTTATAAACATCATATAGTTGTATCTTATTATTTTAATCCACTTTGATAATCTGTTTTTTAATTTGTGACTTTAGTTAGACTCTGATGTTCAAAGAGATTATTTGTTACAGTTTTCTATTTGTTGTCCATTTTCTTTATTTAAAATTTTTCCATTCATAGCCATTAGAGATGATGGACTACATTTTCCTGTTCTTAAATGTCATCAAGTTTTGGTATCAGGATTCTAATGGTCTCCTAAAAATAGTTGAGATGTTTACCTTCCTCTTCTACATTCTGAAAGAGTTTGTAAAAATTTGTTATACATTCTGCTTTAAATATTTCAGATAATTCACTAGGAGACCACCTCAATCTAGAGTTTTCTTTATGGGACTATTTATGCTTATAAATTAAATATCTTACTAGATATGTAGCTGTTTAGATTTTCTATCTCGTGCCAGTTTTGCTAAATTGACTTTTAAAGGAATTTTTTCATTTCATACAAATTTTCAAATTTATTTACACAAGGTTGCTCATAATATTCCCCGTTTAAAAAATTCTCTAGGATGTGTACTGATAAGCCCCTCCTTTTCATTTTGTTGTTGGTAATCTCCCTCTCTCTCTCTCAAATCTTGCTAGAGCTTGATTAATTTTAAGTATTTTTTTAAGTTTGTTTTTTATTGATTTTCTCTATTATTTTATTTTCTGTATTTCGTAGATTTCAGCTCCCATTTTATTTTTTTCTATTAGTTTTGGTTCAGTTTGCTCTCATTTGCCTATCTTATAAATGTAAAAACTTAGATGACTTATTTTAAGCATTTATTATTTTTATTGTAGAGTTTTGAAAGTATAGATCACTCTCTAAGCACATAAATTGATACATTGTGCTTTTATTATCATTCATTCCAAATCAAATTATTTTTCCTCTGAATTTATTTTTGATAAACAAACTATAGAGGATGCATTGATTAATTTCTAGATATTTCATGAATTTTTGGATATTTTATTAGTTTAAAATTTAAAAACATTAATTAGACAAAATGCTCTCAACTAACTTAAGTCTGTAGTATTCACTGAGACTTGTTTTATGGCTCAAAATGTGTTCGCATGAAAGGAGTTTTTTTTCTACAGTTGTATGTAGTGTTTTATTAATGCAAAAAATTTCAAATAAGTTGACAATGATAATCAAATTTTCTGTATTCTTAGTGCTTTGTTTTGTATTTCTTGCCAGAGCCAGCCGGCTAAGATCGAACAGTTCCGGAGACAGGGATTGAGGATTAAGAAAAAGAAAGAGACAAAGAGATAGAATGACAGACAGAAGATAGAGTCGGGAGGGCTAACGGTGAATACTGCACCCCAGAGTTTATTAAGAACAATATATTTATACTCTAGGATGTGCATGAGAAGCATCACCCACAGATATGCAAACAATTTCAGTAAAGAGCTTATTCATTAAGCCAATCTTCCTCCTTCAGTAATGAGCCCACCTGCCCTTGGAAACTTCTAGCTTGCAGGTAACTTTAATCCTGTCTGTAGGGCATTCAGCAAGAATGGCTCCCAACAATTTCTCTACTTGTTTTATCAATTAGTAAGAGAGTAGTACAGAAATCTTCAGCTATGGTTATTGAGATTTAACACAGTTTGTTTCATATACACATCTTTATTAGATGTGTATGCTTTTAAGATTATCTTTCACGAATTAAATTTTTTCAGTCAACTTTTTGTGTATTTTATGTATCAATGTGGTTAAAATCTGTGGTCAGTTGTGTCCGTAGAGTGAAAAAGAGTGACAATTACTTCTATCTTGCCTAAAATTATATCTTGTCTTTCATCAAAAACATCTAGAAAAAGAAGTAACCAAGTGTAAAAGTCACATTTGCTATTTTCAGACACCCTGGCATGTATTTTGTTCCCAATTAAAAAGACACAAAGAAAAATTAGTCACAAGATCATACATTAAGAAACTCAAGAACCAAATAAAGTAATTCTTCAAATTGTGTTTTTTAAAACAAGGACCAGCCATGGTAGGTGTTTCTCTGTTGTCTTCCATTCTCCTGGCCTCTGCAAACACAACAATCACCAGAATTTTGTCTTGTTAGTGTATCAAGGTTCCATTACTATTTTCTTGGTGATTTTAGAAGTAACATTTCATAGGGAAGTTTTGCAGAGACCTCGTAGGGCAGCCAGTTTTGTGCAGAGCTATGGGGAACAACATAGAAGTATGGTCTCACAAGATTAGGATAAGCATCCAAATCAAGTCACACAAAGTAAAGATATGTATTAAACATTGGAATAAACTGAAATAATTGGTGATTTTTATTATTATCCAATAAGTTGTGAACTTCATATTGGTCTTAACGTGAATTATCACTAAGATGACAGCTATTATTTTTACTTTTGAATAAAATATTCATCTCAAAAAAATTTAACTCTGCTAATGAGCTAGATCTGTGCATTCCTTGCTAAGAGAAAAGTCTATGTATGCTTATGTATTTTCAACTCCATTTGGAATAAAAAATAGATGACATTTCACAATATACTTGCAGTTGTGCTCCTACTTATAGGTAAAAAAAGAACATAAATATACATAGGCTTTCTATGATTTACTGTCTCCAAGTTTAGAGAAAATGTGTAATGAATTTTGGTAAAATTGTCATGTAAGAATAAAGTTCTTTTTTTAAAAAAGTGTATCACTCTGATCCTTATGAGACAGTGCTTTTCATGGGACTACTTCCATAGAGGCAAATATGTTCTAAACTGTGTTTATAAATGAATATTTAGGAAACAGAATTAGAATAAGAAAAACAGTATTTTAAATGGTTAAATTGCTTTACATTTGTACCTATAAGTATTATTACCTTTTAATCTAATATCTAAATTTCTCTGGAATGAAATATAAACCCTAATACAAATATGAATTTATTTTATTTATACTATTGATTGCTTATATAAAAGTACCTGTTTTACTAAGAACTATGAAAAACTAGAATTGAATTGAATTTTACTATTAAGCTCTCTTTATTTAGGATAATTATTTAATTTTTATTCTTCAGCATTTTATAGATAATGCCAAATAATTGTTCTTAACAACTAGTAATACCCAGTCAAAATCAGCACTTGTGAAGTCAATATAGTTTCAAAAATGCAGAATTTATAAAGTCCTTCCTTTTTAAGAACTTTTTAATTGGCATTTTTTATTATTCTTTTAGGATCACAAATCTCCAGGATGTTAAAAAAATATTGCTACCTGTTTTAGAAGAGAAACTTAAAATCAGTATTATTTCTTTAGGTATTTATTAGTTTTTGAAAAATATTAATTATTGGTAAGCCCTGTCAGCTTTTCAAACTGCTGTAAGATGCCAAAAGCAGACATGGTCTCTGTTTTAGTGAGAAATATTTCTAAATCAAAGAAGCTAAACTGTGTATTAAAAGATAATCTATGCATTAAAAAAATGTCAAGTGCTATTTGGTTCTTTAACATGATTCATTGTTATGAGATTCTGATAAATTATAAAAGAAATTAAACATAAGAGTAAAAATAGTGACATACCTTTTGCAAATTACAATTAGTGGCCTTAAATTTGAAAGACTACATGGTTTACACCCGTATGAAATCAGTAAGTGAATAATACTGTAAACTAAGGCTAAAATCCACTCCAGTATGAATTTTTGTGTGTGTACTAACATTAATTTCTCTATTACTTCCCAACAAATTTATTTTCAGTAAGTTTTCTCATGTGGAAGACAAGTTCCACAATGTGATAAAGGTAGGATTTTTGGTCACCCCATTCCTTCTGGTGAATCTGATTCAATCTCAAGGAACAATGTAAATTCCACCTTTATGTGATGTATTCCTTACGTTTCCTAGCTCTTATCAACCTCTGTTTTTTCTAGAATTCAGAGTATTAACATTCATGTATTTTCCATTATCATAAATTTTATGCCAATCAGTATTAGATGTAAACACATGATACTTTGCAACTTTTTTTTTTGCACTCTTTCTGAAAACAAATACTCCATCTCAGATTTCGGTAGCCTCTGCATTTCCAAGCACAATGTTGCAATACCCTTAGTTTTACTAGCAGCCACATAACTTGTGTAGTAACTTAATATTTTCAGTATCAGCAGTTCCAAGTATTATTTGTTTTAAATGAGAATTTGTATTCTATGACTTCTGGATTCTGAAAAAATGTGGAAGAAATTTTATCTTCTTTTTAAGTAGTAATTTTTCCAATCTCAAAAAAATAAAAGATAGCTATCAAGTCATAGGTAGGCTTCTTATTTTCTTTTTTAAATGTACTGGGGTGACATTGGCTAATAGCATATGTGTTTCAAGTGCACAATTGTATAATACATCATCTGTGTATTGCACTGTGTACTCATCACCCAAAGTCTAGTCTCCCTCTGTCACCATGTTTGACCCCCTTTTCCCTATACCTCCTTCCCCCAACCCCTCTTCCACTCTGGTAACCACCATTCTGTTGTCTGTATCTATTAACTTTTTTGTTTATTTGTTGCTTTCTGTTTTATATACCACATGTGAGTGAAATCATGTGGTTCTTGTTCTTTTCCATCTGACTTATTTCATTTAGCATGATATTCTCAAAATCCATACATGTCACAAATGGCAGTATTTCATCCTTTTTATGGCTGAGTAGTATTCCATTTTATATATGTACCACATCTTCTATATCCAGCTATCCACTGAAGGACACTTACATTGTTTCTATGTCTTGTCAGCCACATATAATGCTGCAATCAACATAGGGTATATATATCTTTATGAATAAATGTTGTCACTGTGTGGGCGATTGTTGGGTCATATGGTAGCTCAATTCTTAATATTTTGATGAAACTCCATACTGGCTATACCAATTTACCTTCCCATCAGAGTTTACAAGAGTTCTCTTTTTTTCCACATATTCTCCAACACTTGTTATTTTTTGTCTTATTGATAATACCCATTCTGACAGGCATGAGGTTATATGTCTTTGTGGTTTTGATTTCTATTTCTCTTATAGCTAGAGAAGTTGAGCATCTTTTATATCTGTCAACCATATGCATGTCCTAGGAAAAGTATCTGTTCAGGACCATTTGTTTTGTTGTTGAGTTATATGAGTTCTTTATATATTTTGGATATTAGGCTGTTATCTGAAGTGTTGTTTCAAATATCTTCTCTCATTTGGTTGGTTGCCTTTTTTTCTTGTTGATGGTTTCTATTGCTGTGCAGAATCTTTTTAGTTTCATGTAGTTCCATTCATTTATTTTTGCTTTTACTTCCCTTGCCCTTGGGGTCAAGTTCATAAAGTCCTCTCTGAGGCCAAAGTCCATACATTTAGTACCTATGTTTTCTTCACTGTATTTTATTGTTTCAGGTCTTACATTTAATTCTTTAATCTATTTTGTGTTATTTTTTATATATAATATCAAATAGTCTAGTTGTGTCTCTTGCATATGGCTTTCCAAGTTTTCCAACCATTTATTGAAAAGGCTGTTTTTTTCTCAATTATGTATTTTTGGATTTTTTGTTGAAAATTATTTGCCCATATACATGTGGGTTTGTTTTTGGCTCTCAATTTTTTTTTCATTGGTCTATGTTTATCTTTTTCTGCCAGTACTATACTGCATTGATTATTTTAACTTTATAGCATAATTTGAAGTCTGGGAGTGTGGTACCTCTGGCCTTGTTCTTTTTCTTAGAATTAGTTTGGCTATCTGGGGTCTTTTGTGGTTTCATATAAATTTGATGACTTTTTTGTTCTATTTCTTTGAAAAATACCTTTGGAATTTTTATGAGGATTGCATTCATCTGTATATCACTTTAGGTAATATGGCCATTTTAACTATATCAATTATTCTAATCCATGAACATGGGATATCTTTCCATTTATTTGTGTATTTTTCAATTTCTTTCAACAGTGTCTTATAATTTTCAATGAATAGGCCCTTTACTTCCTTTATTAAGTTTATTCCTAGGCATTTTATTTTATTTTTTGTTGTAATTGCAGATAATTGTTCTTTTTTTTCAATATTTTGTTGTCAGTACATAGGAACACACAAATTTTTATACTTTGATTTTGTATCCTATCACTTTATTTATTATTTTATTTTTTTTAGAATCTTTAGGGTTTTATGTATATGGAATTATTTCATCTGCGAGAAGTGAAGATTTTAATTCTACATTTTTAATTTGGATACATTTTCTTTCTTTCTCTTGAGTGATTGCTCTGCCTAGGACTTCTAGTACTATGTTGAATAACAGTGGTGAGAGTGGGCATCCTTGTATTGTTCTTAATTTTAGAGGGAAAGCTTTCAGTTTTTCACTGAGTGTGATATTAACTCAGGGTTTGTCACATATGACCTTTATTATATTGAGGTACTTTCTTTCTATATCCATTTTATTTAGTGTTTTAATAATAAATGGATACTATATCTCATCAAATGATTTTTGTGCATCTATTAGTTTAATAATATGATTTTTGTCCTCTATTTTGTTAATCTGGTTTATTCTATTGATCAATTTGCATATGTTCAACCATCCTTGCACCCCTGGAATGAAACGCACTTGATTGTTACCTATTATCTGTTTAATGTATTGTTGTATTTGATTTGCTAGTATCTTGTTTAGGTTTTTTTCATCTATATTCATCAGAAATATTGGTCTTTAAGTTTCTTTTTCTGTGTTGTCCTTGCTAGGTTTTGTTGGCCTCATATCAAGATAATGTTGGTCTCATAAAAAGAGTCAGTATTTAGGTTTACTATTTTCTGAGAGAAATATCTTCCTTAGATTCTCTTTCTTTTGAGATTTAGACCATCATTCTACTCCAGATATATTATACTGTTTTCAATTCTCTCATAAAACATATCTGGGAGAACTGAATATATAATCTAAATGTAGTTGCCAAGAACTGTGAAAGGTGAATTTTTCTATCCTAATTGCGGACAAACAAGTTAGCTTGTTATAGTTTCATGGATTTATTACTCACTGCATGGCAGACAGAATGAATTTTATGTTTTCATCAATCTACCCTACTCTCAAACTTAAGGTTGACAGGGAGCGGTCCAGGTAGATGCTGAGCAGGCAGTGGGTTTGCATTACATCTGAAGAACACCAATCCTAAGAAACCCCAAACTTTATATTATTATGCTGGACAGAGAACAAACTTGTTTTGTGCTCCAGGGAAAAAACTATTTCTATATACCAAAAGTGTTTGTTATGCAAACATTTTTGAAAAGAAAGTTTAGAATAAACATTGTCAGTTATTTTGCTCTCAAAATATGTGACATGTAAATTGTCTTTCAACAGTGGGTTTATTAATTTAGAGTGCAGTGAATTTGTGGATACCTTTTAAAATGAAAATTAAGTGATGATAATTCACAGAAAGGAAGTATGCTCTTACACACTTGTATAATATAGAACTCAATTCTAATTTTTTGTTCACCTTCTTTGTTCTTTCATACACCTGGCAGTGTCACTTGGCATACAAATACAATAGCTTTGGTTGTCTAAACAGAAATTCAGTAGTGCAGTTGCATATGGATCCACTAGGATGATTTTCCCACTAGATCCATTCAGTCACACAACATTGTTACAGAGGTTCATTTTTCCATGAACTTCTGTCTCAACTAGAGTAGAGGTGAATGGGATTTTGTTCTAGTCTTTATCACATCAGTCAAGAGTTCACCCAAAATCTAACCCTGTAGAAAGACTCTATGGTACCACAATAGGACATTTGATTTATCACTTGAGAAAAAATTTATTTTTCAAACTTTATACAATGATTATGCATTGTTTTAATTATTTATTTTTCTTTGAATTATCTTGATGCCTTCAGAACCCTAAGAATATTTTAACACTTAAAAATAATAGCAATGAAAAAAGTAGCAATGAATTATATGCATAATAATTTTCTATTTAAGTTCTTAAAATTAGCATATAGTTAATAGAAGACTGAAGGAATATAAGGTGTCTCTAAGGTATTTAAACAGTCTGTTTCTAAAGCAAGAATATTTCTAGTTTGGAATATTGAAAATAGTATTTTAACTCTCAGAAACTTTCACAGTATGGTTCGGACTTGATTGCTTTGTCAAATGTCTTCAATCTTGTGAAAATTTTCCCTGATATTTAATTAACTGAAACCTTCTTCTCTTCACATGTAACCTCAATTGTAATTAGAAATGCATGTGTCAACATTTCTAATTAGTGGTGGTAATTAATATTTATTGAGGGTGCAAAGGGCAGGTGGTGATAATCTAGACCCTCGAGTAGCAGGAGCAGAATTTCAGAGAAAAAAACATTGTGGCTGTGTATACATGGCAAAACATACTCAAAGTGTTTGGAATTGAAAGGATGAAGAGTCAGTTTAATGATGGTTATGTCATTCCAGTGTGTTATAATTGATCATGGAAAATTGCGTCAGGATAAAAGTGATTTGACTAGTTTTCTCCCTCTTCAAATCTGTACTTCACTTTTCACATTTTGATTATCTAAAGTCTGGAACTAATTAAGATTTATAACAAACTAACTGAGAAAAATATTTGAAAAAGGAAAATTATGGTTTGGGAAAAACAAATACAAATAAGATTACTTGTTTAAAAAAATCAACAAAAACACTAGACACACAAAATTTTGAATTAAGTAAGCTCTAATGGCAAAGTATAGAGTTCTTATGACATATTACTACTGAATTTTGATTTTCTATCATTGTTATCTGGCATTTTACTCTGGTGATGTTTATAAAATGAAGTAATTTGAGGTTTCTTGCATGAAGTATTCTGATGCTGTATAGTTTTATTAAAATTTTGAATGGAAAAACAGAACAAAAGAGAGCCAAGGGCAATGATTATTAATATAAACCATTAAGTTAATATTCAAAACAAAATTAGTTTATAACATAGCACTAACTCCAACAAGATAAGTCTAATGGACCAGAGTACAATATTATATTTAGATCCAAAGATTAAATACATAACATTGTATATCAAAGCAAGTTTACATTTAATTAATCATTTAAGCATATATTTTATTAGCATAAAATGAAGGTATAAGAAAATTGTTTACATAATCTATAAATAGAAAGGATAGAAATATAAAGAATGATTTATTCAAAGGGTGATTTTGAAGTGATTTTAATATCAATAATACTGAGGAAATATGACAATCTTGGCTACTTTAAAATGATACATATTATACATATACATGCAAATACTATGTATGTTTTAATACAGAACTGTATACGTGATAAGAAAAATATTTGCAAAGTGTGTAAAAGATTATAGGTTATTCTTAACATAAAAAAATGCTATTGTTAATTCTAAAATATAGTAACACCAAAATAGAGAAAAAATTGAACAAATGGCATTTGTTGGTAATTCATAAAAAATTTAAATGAACAATAATTATACAAAAATGAATTTACAGTCATTTAAAATTGAAGACATGCAAAATCTAAATTAAAATAACACTGTTTTTTAAATCTATTCAATTAATACAGGTTAAATATTTGAAATATCATTGTCTGGTGTGGAAAACTTTACATGATTCTATGCTATTGGTTGGAGGGTGAAAATTGGTGCCATCTTTCTGGATGTACATCTGATTCTATGTAACAATTCCACTTCTAGAAGTTGTCTGAGAAGATAATAAGCAACTTGCCAAAGATGAATTGACAAAGACTGGAGTAGTGCTTCTAGTAACAAAAAAGCTAAAAACACCAAAATGTTAGTAGCAGATTTGATAAATAAATTATGAAGTGTCCATTTCCTGAATAACAGGCAACAATATAAGTGTTGAGGAAATAATGCATTGATATGAAAATGAAATCAATGATATCTTGTCTGAAAAGCATATTGCAGAATAATATGTAATCTGATCTAAGCAGTGTTTTTTAAAGTGTATTAACAGATATTCATGCCACAAAAATTTATGTGAGCTGTATAATTGAATTGTTTGGAAAATGTTGCATATTGTATCCCCCCCTTTTTTTTTTGAGATTTAAAAGGCATATGAGTATATTACAGGCTCTAAAAAATATAATCACAAATTAATTTGGTTCACACAAATTATTTGATAAAGTATTTAATTCCTTGAAACATCTTCAGTGTATACTTTGTGTTTCACTTTGGGAAGTGTTACTGTGCATGCATAGGAATAACAAATTGTCAAGAGAGATGCCAAATTAACAATGGCCATTCTAGAGAATGAGAGATTTAAGAATTTTAATGTTCTACAATATATATTTTCCACATTATACAACTCTTGACTTTTTTTTAACTTGAATAATCAGAAAAACAAGTTTTATGAAGAATGAGAGAATGAAGATGAGCACAAGAACACTTTTGATTTAAATAACACCTTTAACATGACCTTTTAGACTTCTCACTTAATTAGTTAATACACTTAAATTTTTTTAATTACCAATTCACAAAACAGCTAAAACTACAACTGATAAACAGATTGTTACAACATCTTTGGAGAATTCATCCTAACCATAAAGTCAGTTTAACTAAATTGAGATAATATCTGTATGTGATTTTATGAAACATAATGGTACTGTGAGCCTTTTCTCATTGCATACATTCTCTCCCCTTGCATACATATTCTCCCATAGTCTCAACATTGATGCCAAACCAAACTCTGATGTTTCTTATGGCATGATTTTGGAGTGGCCAGAGCAGTAAGAGAAGTAATCTCATTCTGCATCTATCTTTCAATTTTTAAAAAAATTATTTAGATACAGCAGATTCCTGTAAAGAAAGATCTGGGATGATGTTGACCAGTGGTACCTGTATCCTGTTAAGGTATTGTTCCACAAGTAAAATCAGGAGGTCTAAATGGAGACTAGGGCATTGTGAGAATTGAAGATTATCATGAATGCCATTAGTCTAGAATATTCAAGAACACATTGGGAATAGTAGAAAATGGCAACTCTGTTTAGCAGAATCACAAAAGAAACTATAGACTGAGCTTGTTACTGTATAAGTCCACCATGACCCATTGTTTACATTGAGAGACACTAAGTAAAGTAAAAGGCTGGCCATACCCTTTAATTTACCAAACATGGGGTCCATGAATGAGAAAACAGAAAAGTATGGAGTCTTTGAAAAGGGAAAGTAGAACATCATCGTTTTGTTCTCCTATTTACTCTTTAAGATGGTGTAAGAAATAGAAGAAAAATTAACAAGTAGTTGACATCATGAGGTGGAGAAACAAACCATACTGAGGAAAGAAGGATGAGGTGAACACGTCAAAGTCTATCCCAACTACAGGAAGATAAAATGAAATGGAGGAAAATGAAGCTGGTTAAAATGAGAGAATTGTTAATAAGCTGAAATCATGAGGATTAGAGATGACATTAGATGTGGAAATGGGAACAAATAGCACTGCACATATGCATTTATTAAACATACGTGTCCTGATATTCAAGGTCTTATTCTGAGTTCTGAGGACATAAGAATCAACAAGTTTGTCTAAATCTGTGATATTGAGAATATAAATATATACTAAAATGCAGAAGAAACCACAGAGGTGAAAACTCAAACATAAATGGTGTATAGGTGGACAAGGAAGGGAGAACCAAAATAAGAATAATAGTGCTTCATATAAGGAGTGGAGATGTCCCTCAAAACAGAGTCAGTTATCCAAGAAACAATGAAGTATACTTTCTCTGTATTAAAAGTAATAATACTAACAAGCTTACAATTGCACCAGAAAATAACAAAAAAATAGATATTATTGAAATATAAAGACAAACAAGGATAAAGAAATATATTGCAAATATCACATATTGACTTATTGCCACTATTTCCTCAAACTCTGAAGTATATCAAGGATGCATTCTCTTATCACTATGACTCATAAAGTCTAATTAATGCAGTACAATATGGAATAAGAATAAGAGCAGTAGAAATTGAAAGGAGTTTGCGAAATATTGTTATTTATAAATGATTTTATTTTATCCTTAGGTAAAGGAGAATATACTGGAAAACAACAGTTTATGGGAACAATAATTAAATTGTCTAGTTAGAAAATAAATATGTACTGTCAAGAATGTTCTTAGTTATTTTTTATAAAGTAGTAATAACCTGTAATAAAATTTTTGGTGAAAAAATATCTACAATGATAACATCAATAATTATAGTAAATTCAGTCCTTTTGATTTATTAATATTTATCATAAATATCTAATACTAGAAAAAAGTTTGAATTAATTCATATGAAATATTGTTGAACCACAAACACCCATGTTTGAAAGAAATATAACAACACAACACGGTATCATAACATTAAGGAAAATCCTTGGGGATTTAGGAAAATTGACTTAGATAATTCACTCCATGGAGTCTAAGACAAAAATATGATAGAAAATATTTATTAAATTGTGGTTATGCATTAAATATTTTAACCAATTTGCCTTTTATAATTTTTTAATTAAGTATATTCTGTTGTAGACTAAATTCAAATAAAAATTTAATACATATTTTAATAATCTCTTTTTAAGACAAAAGGAGATAGAAATGGAATCAAGCAATTAAATTTAGAGGGTTCCAATTTGAGAAGTACAAGAGGGGGACAGGAGAACACACAAAATATTTAGCATGCACTGACCTGTCAGACTGGATGATGGCCAAGTCAGAATAGGTGGATGCAAACTCAAAACCACCTGAACATTTACACCAATGCAACTGGTAAAATATTAGACCTCCTTTTAGGCAAAACTTTTATGTCTTTATTCACCACATTCTTCCCACAGCAACAGATAATACAGAAAACAGATTAATTTGATGTTGATTGATTACTATATGAGAGCATTAAATAGAGGACGGGAGCAGAAAGGGGAATTAATGGACTGCTGACTAGGTCTGACTGTCCAAATGGCTACAGCTTAGTCAAGAGTCCAACATCAAAATGCCTTTTAATTTGACATTGTTAAATTTCTACCTTTTTTTTTTTGCCTTTTGTTTTTTTAGTTTGCATTTTCAATAAAACACTATTATTGAATCTTTTTTCTCTGTTATGCTCATTATTGTTTCTGCAAAGATGTAATAAACCTTTGTTACCTCAGAAGAAAAAAGTTTTGACATAGCCATTGGTAAATCTAAAACGAATAGTTCCACAAACCTCATATGTGAATGGTTTTGTTAGGTGGTAGTGTATTATATTTGTGGACAGAAGAACCTAAATGAAAATTAATGAATTGTTTCTTTTAAGTTTAGATATCACTAATGAATGAGAACAAATTATGAACTCTCTTAGCTAACTATAAACAAGTTGCAGTGACTGGTTGTCTTGGCAGCAAAGGAATGACACAAATGCACATTTTTCACATAGTCATATTTTTATTGATTAAAAAAATATAAATTAGAAATTTGAATTACTCTCCTACGATCACTGTTCCAATAATATAGTTAGAAATAACTACTCCCCAGACAAAACCAGCCTTGCTTTGCCTTGTCTTCTATAACCTTGCTACTCAAAATATTGTCTGTAGATGAGATAATTAGAAATGCAGAATCCCAGACCCCGGAGATCTTTTAAATAGGTTTTGAATTTTAACAAGATCCACAGGTGATTCACATAAACATTAAATTGAGATGAGCTCAATTTAGGAAAAGTGTTCAACAACACTAAATTTTTATAAGCAGGTCTAAAATGCTTAAATAGTGTCACTTTTTTGTGTCATATTCTTTTTTTTTCCTGAATAAACTAGTATACGCATGTAGTAAGGAGGAATTGTGAAAATATCCATCCTTAAGTTTTTAGTACCCACAAATGGAGACAGTTCTGTGCTCGTGGCCTTCCTTTCTCTTTTAACACTTGTCTCTATTTTGTTCCATGAGGGTTCTTTACACATGCCTATGGACTTGTCAGTTTGAATATCTGGGCTCTATACACCCACTTCTACAAATAACCACTCAACGGCCGCTTTCAGACCTCTGGGTGAATACTCCAGTGAGAAGTGCAGACCTGAAAAATGGCTTAGGTGACTTTTTTCTAAACTTGGAATATGGTTCCAGACAGGTGTGAGATCTTAGAAAACATGTTGGCTGCAAAGACTGGAGCAAAGCACCATTAAAGAAGGATCAGAATAGGCCTTGGAAAATATGGGGGGCCCAGGTCAAAGGCTTCAGATTCCTGGGTTTGTGGGCATACTCTTTATGAAGATCCTATAACATTTTGGACCAATATTTTAGGATTTATTAAACATTCTTTTCTATCTAAAAGTGATTTGAAAGAAAAAAAGAACGCTTTTCCAAATACATGTAAATTAGTGTTGTAGTTAATTTTATAAAGTCTTGATATATCATTTCTCTAAGAGAAGAAAGGAAAATCCACTTTAATGTACTTAAGAGCCTCTGAGCTACACCTAAACTAACCTCTTGTTAGTTTAGGTAACTTAGAAAAAACTTAAATTCAAGTTTCTTTCAGTCTGTTTTATTTTTCACAAATGCCCTATTCTATAATGTATTTCACATTTATGTTATCAGATCCCCCTCATACCTTAGCATGGTATGCATGAATACACTTTTAATCTAAAGTTTGTAGTTAAACACTGGAATGTAAGCATTACAGAAGAGATCAGTGGGGAAAATAAATCAGTTTAATAAAAGAACAATAACAGGACACCAAAGCCTCTTCTGTCTTGAATAGGCTATTTTAATTCTGAGCTCAACATTTATCTTTTCTTTCCTAGACCTTTAGGGAAAACACACACACAATCCAAATCTGAACATTAACATTCAGTAAATATTTAAATTAGTGCTGAAGAGAAGGTATTCTGCAAGCTCAATAGACTGTGTTCACTCATTCATAACTTCTTTCAGCTCTTTGCTTGTGTCTTATGTCTAAACAGTGATTTCAGTAACTCAGTATATTTACAATAAATGAAAAACCTGGTTGAATTAATTCCTTTTTCTGTAGGGCTAAAATTAATTTCATTTTGCCACAAGGAATGAGAAAGTGTTGTGGACTTTTCTGAAAAAAGCATCTAAAGCATAATGCTTATCAAAATTTTAACTGAACAAAAATGCAAAAAAGATACTTTTATAATGTAATCAATCCCTAACTGAAATGAACATTATTAAAAAATTAAAAATTTTAGATGCCATAATTGCTTAAATAATCCTTCTATGCATTATATATTAAATATTTAACTGCTCAGTGCTTAATCTCTTAGACAAACTCTCAGCAAATAGCTTAATAAACCAAAGAAGACAATGTGCCAGCAGGTAAAAATCATTAAAATTTTTGCAAGCATCATCATCTACCCACTTTAAAAAATCAATAACTCACATATTTTGTTTGAGGTTTTAAATTATTTCTACCTGTCCCCTTCAAGAAACGGGCTCTTGTTACAAGCCTCTCCATATACTGGAAACCTTTAATCCAAAGAGTATTTGCCACTTAGTCATTTTGACTGTGTCCTTTCTGCCTGTCTGACTTATACTCTAAATGAATCCACCATACTGCCTTTGGAACTAAGTCATGGGCTTGAGTCCTCAAAGGTCAAGTTCAAGGCTAACAGTTGTTTCTTGCAAGTGGGTTAGCCTTATTGGTATGAAATTATAAGAGGTCTTTTTGACAATATCATGTCACACATTCATTCCTAATAAACTATTTTAGAACAGCTTCAAATTTGTAGACAAATTACAAAGGTATGACAGTGTCCATATACCTTATATTCAATTTTCTCTATTTTTATTATCTTCCATTAGTAGTCCATTTGTTTTAATAAAGAACCAATATTGATACATTATTAAATAAAGTCAATACTTTGTTTAAATTTGCTTAGTTTCCACCTGTTTTCTTGTTTTGGAATTTCATCCTAAATACCATACCACATTATATTGTGTAGCCATGTCTCCTTAAGCTCATTTTAGCTGTGACAATTTATCAGACTTTGCTTGTTTTTGATGCCCTCTGCTAATTGAGAAGTAACAGTCAAATATTTTGTAGAATGTCTCAGTTGGGATATGTATTGTAGTCTTCTCATGATTAGACTGGCATGATGTCTTTTTGGGGAGGAAGATAAAAAAGGTAAAGTTCTATTTTCATTACATTATATTAAGGGTTCACACTATCAACATGACTGTGTTAACCTTGATCATCTATTTGATATTGTGTTTGTCAGATTATTCCTCTGTAAAGTTACTTTCCCCCCATTTTTTCATACTATACTTTTTGAAAGAAAGTCACTATGCACAGCTCACACTTAAGAAGTAGAGATTTATATTCCATCTCCTTGAGGCAGTGTATGTTTATACATTATTTGGAATTTTTCTGCACAGGAGATTTGCGTTTTCTCTACCATTATTTAGTCATTTATTTATATCAATATGAATTCATGGATATATAATTTAAACTTTGCCTTATAATCTAATACTGCTTTATTTTATTGTTCAAATTGATCTAGCTGTAGCATTAGGGAATTTTTTCAGTTGGATCCAATGCCACTTTCACATCAATATGTTATTTGCTGTTTGAGCACTTCCTCACTTTCTAGCATTACCCTATGCTGCAGGCCTACCATACGTATATTCTGCTCCATCTTTGTATCACCTATTTCTCCTTGGAATCCTGGTTTCTTTTATTGGAGAATGGTATTATAAATCAAAAACCTAGAAGCTTGTGTTCTCATTGCTACTGGAGTTAAGTACCATTGCCTCAAGGCCCTCAGAGAAAGGAAATATATTTGTGTATACAAATACATGTACACACACATATCTATACATATTTTTTTTATGTAACCTTTCAATCTGTATTTAACACCATGAGTTCATGTATCTCCAACTCTATTATCTCATGGATCATTTTAACCTCATTCTATTGCTTATCTCTAAACTCTCATGACAACAATCGGAGACATCTGGCTCTCACCATCTGCCATGACTTTTCTTGATTGTTCAATTTCAGTATGCATGATTAGAAGTTTCAGAATTTTTAACCTTTACAACCCTGTGGGAAACAACTTTATTCTGTCCCCAAACTAGAGTATGGTGTTTCTATGCAGTTCATTTTGCCTTTTGCCCATAAGCTCAGTTCTCTGACTAGTCCAAGAAAAGTCATTGATTTTTAGTTTGTTTAATTTTTTTCTCCTTTTAAGGAAGAGAATGAGGATTTCCAATCTTCATATATTGGAGCTGAAAAGGCCTTCCTATGCTTTTATATTTGTATTTATTTAACTTCATATCATAACAAGTTATAAAGAACAAAAGATTTTAAGGGAAACTCACACTCTTGGAGTATGTACATTTAACTCATTTATTTTAAGGTAAAGAGAACAGTGTGCTACATTGTGTAATTTTAGGTACATATAAGTTGCCAGAAAAATATTTTGAGTACCCTACAAAAAGCCTGGAAATCATTCCTTTAAGTTGTATCTAGCAGTATATCAAAAATTTTGGAATGTATTGATTTAAATTATTTACCAATCAGTTATTCATTATGTATTAAATGCTTTTACTACACTGTTGAACTGAAATTTGTAGTTTTTCTGTGAACTTGTTTCTTTTTTAGTTCTCCTATATTGAATGAGGTTGCTTGAAAAGATGCTCCTGTTTGCTGATCAGTGGGCATGATTTTCGTAGAGGCAATCCCTTTTAAAATATGCATATATTATGACATGATGATACAGGGCTAAAGGTACAATAACTAAGGCTTCCAGGCCTTCAAAAAAGAGGGGATAAACTTTATTTCAGGCAATTCATGTTTAAATCATTCAAACTAATTAGCCATAGAAAATATAAAGGGTAAAATATGCTTTGGGTAAAACCATACTGTAAAATATGAAAATTATCTATGAAGATAGAACTTTTATAATATTTCTTTTTACCTCAAAGGTGTTTTATATGTATGCATGTGTGTGTGTGTGTGTGTGTGTGTGTGTGTGTTTGTTTAAATTTTATACCTCAACCATAAAGATAATTTAGAATGATTTTAAATATGAATCATGTTCATATTATGACAGTATTTTTGGTTCATAAGCAGGAACAGACACTTTTTAGCACCATATTGTTGATGGACAGGTGGTTAGTGAGTTCTGACCAGTAAAGTGAAATGCCTAAGATCTATATTCCATAGCACAATCCATCACGAATCAGTTTCACAATGTTACTAATATTAGTAAACTTCATACTCTTTTGCTCATATTGCAAGAGTTTTAAAGAATGAAAATAGCTTGAGCACTAGGAACATTCCAGTCAAATTGATTCTGCCTTGGTCAGGTACACAAACCCATAAGTATGGAACACTCCAAAGGGACTTGGTGGGGATGTAGTGACCTGTTTTCTCATGCTGATGAGGTTTTAGCTTTTTAGGCTTCTCCATTTTTACTCAGTCTATGAACTCTAGCCTTTCAAGTCATCATGATGAGAACACCAGGCATTTTATTTTTGAAGGGAATTTGAGGTAAAATGTCATGGAATTGAATGTTTTTAAAATATTTAAAGTAATTAAATGTATTTTAAAAGATTATGAAAGATCTAGCTACGTTCAAAGGTTACACTTTGGTGATAGAATATACAGCTTCAAAGTGAAAGTAATAGGCTTTTCATTTATGGAGGTATTAGAGGTTTCATTCTTTTCAACATATTTCTATTTAATTTAGAAAAGAAGGAAACAGAAAGATATAGGTGAAAGTTTCCTCATAATGTAACAAGAAATTTGGTCTTTAGTGGAGTTTATGAAAAAGTTGGAAGATTTTGCCCCTTTTTTTTTTAACTTCAGGGAATTTAGCTTTAAGTTAAAAGCCTTTTTCACTGGTGAAATTGATTTTTTTCTTAATCTAGAGGAAACGGAATGTGTGCAGCCCAGCAGAGGAGGGAGAGGAGGTCAAGGGGTAAACAGTTTGATGCGGCACATCTTGAGCTCAGTCCTGGGCATGTGATCTCTAGCACTCTGTCCTCCCAACAGGGAGAATCTAGCGGTGGCTTAGGCTTAAAATGCTTGAGAAAAACTTCAAACAAATGTCTGAGAGCGTCCCTATAACATTTAGACTTTTCTGCCACAGTCTTTGCGGTTCAATTACTTTTTTTTTAACAGGACAGAAGGATATTGGCACCACAGCTGTAATTTCCTTTAAGGTAGTTCTTCCTTTACTGAGCATGCAGTCTTTAATTAAGCTTGTGTGTGAACAAGTCACACTTTTGCATTTAAGATGACACAAAATGCCAAGTAGAGAAAACTTTCCTTTCCTTTATTTTATTCTTGTTTAAAGATGAAAATGAGTACGTGTTCTATAAGCCTGAACAATCCTTGATAGCTTAAAGTTAATGTTTCAAACTGTTTTTTTGAGATTGTATACACATGGTCTAGGAATGGAATCCTCCATAATTTCTATATTGAGAACTGAATCATGGGCATCATCTCTGAGATTTAGAACTTTAGAATAGGCTGAAAATGTATCCTCTTTGTGTTTCTCCAATATGTGGCTATCCTATTGTCTTATAATTCTGGAGGCAACTTAAATTAAGCATAATTCTGAAATTAAGGAGACATTAATTTTGATTAGAAATGTTATTACATTTTATTAAACTACTTATGTCTATCAATTAGAACATGTATGTTTTTTTTTACTGTTGTTGTTTTCCACTTTAGTTCATCAAAGCTAACATTTATTTACCAGAAAAGACAGAGTTTTGCTATCTACCATCTGACTACAAACAAATAAACAAATCAAGCAATAATCAACTCTTCTAGGTGATATCCAGCCTCTAGATTTTCTAAAATATTAGGTTGTCAGAAAAAGAATTCTAATTTTCAATCAAATATTTTGCACTCTTTTGCCCATAGTTGGAGATTACTTAGAAGCAGAATATATTAGCATTTGCTAGCAAATATAGATCACTGAAACTTTAAGCAAGAAATTGGCATAAACACTAATCAACAGGTCCATTGAAGTAAAATGAAGTGAAGAATTTCATTAAAAGAGACTTATTGGCTGATATTCATCTTGAGTTTGTCTTTATAAATTATTATAAATCAACAGAGGTTAATCTACAGTTTTTCACTCTTGCTTTTGTTTTTTTTTCTCTTAAGTCTATGAATTAGCATATTATTGGTTAAAATCATGCCTGAAGAGTATTATATTTTTTCTCCTCCAACCATTATTTTTCCTAGTATATCCCTTTTTGATCCTTTTCATCTCTCTTCATGTTTTTAATAAGTTTTTCTTCTTTATTAAATGATATTTTTGTATTCCATCATCTATTCTTCAATAATTTAATACACTCAAAGTTTATTTATAGAAATCAGGTAATGCAGTGGTGTTAACTAAAAATGCAAATAGCCAGTATGCTTCAATTTGCATCAATTGTGCCTCCATGCAGCCTAGGCATCAGTGATTCACAGTCTCATTGATGTTTTCCTATCACTAACCTAATGTGTTGTAACACAACTCTCCCTACCCCCTCTACTATTTTAGTATTTAGGGGTCTAGAAGTACAGATGGAAAAAGAATGTGAAAGGATTTCTTAAAACATAAATATTCATTATTGTTCCCAATATGCTGCTTATTTTTTAGATCATGCTGGGTTCTGCCAGAAAAACAGAGGGTGTTCACTGAGGGAGCACACTTAATGGAAAATTTGATGCATTTTTTTTCTAATTTTTAAATTGGCAGTCTGCGTGTCATATGCTGAACACATAGAAATTCATGTACGTGGAACAGTTCAGCACAATATGGGAAATGTCCATAAATTTGATTTTCATATGTATTTAATATCTGATAGGAAAGAACAAAGAAAATGCATCTTTTTATAAATAATTAGATCCAGTATGATTAATGATGTGTGCATGGTACATATTTATATGTACACACACATACATATGTATTCATGTACTACATGAATATATATATTCCATTTGTTTTACAAGTTATTTACTTAGAATCTAAAAATAAGGTGAAAGATCTTAATAACAAAACACATTTTAAAGATTTCTATTTATATAATTAGATTTTAAATAGATTAAGTATGTTTGATCAATCTCCTGTTCTCATAATACAGCTTTGACTTAACAACTATGAGAAACATTTTACTTCTCCTTTGTAAATGGCCTCAATTATGCTAAACTATAAGTTCAAACTACCTTACAAAACCAAAAAATGAATCATTTATTTTAAAAAAAGGGAAGTGATATTTCTTTCTGAGAAAATTAGTATTACTATAGAATTAAAGAACTAAAATAATATTACCAAGACTATGAGTTGAGCTTCATTAAGTATCATTACTAGTTGCATAATACTTCAGCTCCTTCATTATGTTTCAAAAATACATCTCACATACTACATTATTTCACTTAGTGAAAGATAGAAACAAGAAAGACAAACTGTTCCTTCATTCCAAACACCTCATTTTTAGGTAGTTTTGATTAGACTGTAATCAAGTGTGTATGAAATTCTAAATTTAGAGTTTTTCTTGAATCTCATCTTAGGTAAAGATGTAGAAAGTATGTAAAAATTGCAGGAGGATAACAGGATAAATATTTTAAATACAAAAGAAAATGTGATATTTATAAGAAAGAACAGATAAATGTCAAAATAAAACTAGTGGTTTCTTTTTAAATATGGAGTGTCTGATAATAATTTATGGTTAAAGCAGTATATATCAACAGGGGAGATTTTTTCTTCCAGGGAACATTTAATGGTGTCTGGAGATACATTTAGTTGTTGAAAATGAGCAGGGGAGAGTTCTTTCAGTATTTAGTGGGTAGAGGCCAGGGAAGCAGCTAAATATTCTATAGTATAAAGTACAGCAAGGAACTCTGGACCAAAATGACAATAGTATAGAAATTGGGAAACATCTAGTTCAAAGCAGTGGACAGGACTGTGGAGATGAAATTTGACATTAAAATTGGGGTGGAGATATTGTTAAACAGAAAAGGGTTATATAACTGAGTTACTGTGGAATCAGTTTGGTTTGATAGATAACTGATTGCAAATTTTTAAATAAGGAAACAGATACCTGAAAACAGCCATTAGGAAAAAAGTTCTTTTAGTAATAAGAGTCAGTTGTATTGTAGCAGGAGAAATTAGTTAAGAAGGCAAAATGGCATCGATGTACAAAACGAGCACAGATTGATGAATAAATTCTTTTTTAAAACATTTGAAAAAATAAATATTATTTTCAAGAAATAGAATGCATTATTAGGCTTAGTAACTAAAAATAAAGAGATACTAAATGAATACAAAATTTTGAATTTGTGTTGTTTTCTTGAATGATGGTAGGGATGATCATCATCCTAAGCATGTTGGTGAAGGTGACAAATTGCAATAAACAATAATATATTTTAGATTCTTCAAACCTTTCAAGTAGCAAATCAGAACTGACTAACTCATAAAACAATTCACAGGAAAGTACTAGAATATCCCAGCAAACTAAAGAATAACAGAAGTTTCAGCAAAGAAGAGATCAACAGAATCCAGTACAACCAAGAGACAGATCAGTGGGAGGTAAAGCAAGCACATGGGTGACTCAAAAGGTATATTTAAGTAGAGCCTGAGGTTGTGGGGATGATTTGAGGGACAACCCCTTAAGGAGAGAAATTTTGGTTTTTTGATTAGGCTCTTCATTAATACTTAAGTTTAAACCCAGACTATATATTTTATTTAGTAATTCAAGTTAATTGAGAAGATACTACTAAGTTTATGCGATAAATGCTATAAAGCGTATATCAGAGGTATTATCAGTGTAAATACAGAGGATCTTAACTATTCTTTGGAGGTTGACCATTCTGTTTCTGAACTAGTGAGCCATAAGCTGAATCTGAAGAATAAGGAGGGGGAGCAGTGAGAAAAAGGGAGCTACAGGGGCAAAGCGAGAAGGGAGATTTAAGTGTTAAGTCAAAAGAAACAACAGGTCCAACATCTGGCTATTCCAAGGAGTTCATAGAGCTGGGACGGGGTGGGAGGTATGCAAATAAGATCATGAAATGAGAAGACACAATAAGCAACTTCTTGGCTTTCAAGTGAGAACTGAGTTAGTTGTTAAAGAAATCAGATCCATTGTGGTTTTGAGTTTGAGTCTTGACTCTGACCTATTAGGCATTTAAAAAAAAACTCTTTAAGCCCTCAATTTTCTCATCTATAAAATGAATATTTAAACACTTACCTTGTTATATTGAGAAGTAAATTATGTATGTAAAGTGAGTAACGTGCCTTTTATGTGCTTGTAGGTACCAGCTTTTATTATAAACCCCTTTATTTCAAGCCATTGTTGAGATTGAATTTGTTTGATGCTGGGTGATTTATTATGGATTTTTGTTCTCCTACTTCACAAAGCAATGTTTAATGGAATGGTTGTGTTTAGCAATAAGCAATATCCATGAAACTGGGTGTTCTATATCAATCTCAACTAATTGAACAAGGCAGGGACAAACAAACCAGAAGCAATGTCCATGATTGCTAAAATGTTCTAAAGAGCCATTTTCCCCCTAATTGTAATAGTTCAATAAAAGCAGCCAAATGAACAATGCAAGAAATGTCACTAAATCTAAACAGAGTTTACTGCAAATCAGGGTTTGTAGAATCTTTCTATTGATTGTGATATAATTGCTATACAAACATTGGTTTTCTTAACCACATCCTATAAAGAATGGCTAATTTTTTCTTAGATGGACTATATATTTTAGAAACTAAAAAAAAAGGCAAAGTAGAAAAATCCATCATTTTGATTGAGGGAAAATTGCAGCGAATAATATAAATGTTTCTATTTTTGAGTCGCACATATAGAAATGCACCAGACTTGGAGCCTTTGGCAGTGTAAACTAAATCCTTCTAGCCAAGACAGAATGAATATACCTGTGCTTGAAACAGAGGTCAACTAATACAAGACCAAAAATTGTTTATTAAATTTAAAGAGGTGTTCATTGCTGATGTTTGCTAGAGAAGCTATGTTAAAAAATTATAAAGCCGTAATGGGATGAATTGGTACACAGAAGGAATCGCTGTCCATATTCTTTTTCAATGGAAGTGCAATCAGTAGACAGGCTCTCCCTGTCACTTCTATCAAGGTGTGCTTCAGCTTCAGAGAGCTGCCTAGCCCTGGCTGTGCCCTTCCAAAGGCAGCTTGCACCAAGTTGCTCAGCAAGGTACAGGCATTTTCTGCCCTATGAAACAGTCTGATGGGCAGTTTGACTCCTAAGTTTCTTGCTGATTTTTCTGGGATTTTGACCAGTCAGCACTGAGTTCAACTTCTCCCTCTGCCCAAACCTGCATATAGCCCTTCCTTTCACAGGTGTTGATCCCTAATTAATATTTTGCAAATCAAACTGCATCTCAGCATCTGCTCTGGAGATCCAAAACTGTGACAGATGAGTTGAGGGATAAAGAAAATGGAGACGTGTTTAGAAATCTGTTTTATTTAAGTTTATCTATAATAGTGAAGATAGAGGAGGTGGTAGCAAAAGGAGGATATAGGATTAAGAGAGAGGTTTTATTACTTTTAGTATTTTGGAGTAGTAGAGTGCAGGAAGAACTTAAAGAGAATGTTGATGTTGACAAAGGATTCAGTACACAGAAGCAGTTCTTGGGACTGTCCTAGTAGTTCAGACTACACTATAATACACTGTCTTCCACTGTATTAGCCAAAACCAGAGATAGATATGCTTATTTAAATGAGCTCTCTCATTTTTGGAATAGGGATAGATTTTAGAGAAGAAAACAATGCTTGTTTGATGAATTAAAATTAGTAGTGAGGTCAGTGGATTTCTTTATAACCCTTAAACCAACTTTTATATGTTCTGTGATTCATTCAGAGATAGTCATAAAGTTTGTACAAAATTTTGAGGCATTAGTTCTACAAACAAAAATAAACTTTTCACTTTATTTTCCTGGAACTCTTTTGGTGACCTTTTTCTCCCAGAAAGTAAAATTAAATTAAAAAACAAATAATCAGAATTAATATTAATTATGACTTTTTGCTTAGTTATTTTTAGAAAAGAGGATTTACATTCTAAAGTAACATTAATAAATAATGGCGTAACTAGAAACAGCCCTAGCACAATATGGCATTACTGATTGTTGTTTATCCCAGCATCTTGTTAAGAATATTGATATTTTTAGGCAATCTAAAATGATTTATTCTTGACCTCGAAGTTAAAACAGACTTCTTTTGACAAGATATGAAATGGGTGATACAGTGCTTTTCTCCAATCATGAGAAAATAAATTACACAATGGCAAATATATGAGAAGCTAATAAATGAGCACTAACTATATAATGTAAGTGATGACATTTGCACTTTATAAACAAAAAAGTTCTTATTCAGTTTTTTTATGAAAGTTAATAGATACTTAGCATTGATAGAAACCTTTTCTGTGGCAGAGGTATTATGTTTCTTTCTGTTTTTATTTTATTTTTAATGATGCCCAGGAAATTGCCTAGGAAGTAGAAAGACGAGATTTTCTACTTATTTCTTGAAACCAAAGGCATCATCTCATACTAAAATCATAAATGAATGTAACTTACTAACAATACCACTGATCTAATGGTCTAATTGGTTATTTTAATTGAAGCTTAAATTAAAACACTGCTTCTACTTTAGCCTGAAAAGTACACATACTCATGCTGCATATATGGATGGCACATGGCCAGCTGTTTCACTCTGATATGAACAGATCCTTACCTTCCTTTTTACAGCCAGGCTATATCATCTTGTCATTACTTACAGAACACATGATTGCTAAAAGAGGCAGACTAGGATTCAGAATTCTGTAAACAAAACAAAATAACTACTTTCAGATTATATGCATGTAATGCTTCCCTGTTTCATGAAAACTTAAAAGCCATTAATAATCTGAACTCTTTTATAAATTCACAAACCTGGAAATATTGAAGGCAGATTACATTTCTTAGACACTTTATTGCAATTGACATTTATACGAAATAGCATACAGAGTTGGTAAAAAAAATTTACAAATCCCAAGTACTTTATAAGTCCCTTGAAGTCTATCAAGTTTTTGTTTATATAGTATGATTACAGTAAAATAATCTAAGTCATAGCCATATTAATATTTTTTGTGTTTCATTCACTGTTAGTAATAAACCCAAATTCCTTATTTATCAATGTATAGACCAGGATGTTTTCATCAGTGCACATGTTAGTAGTAACAGATAAACAGAATATCAAAAATTCTGGAACTAGTAACATCATACATAGCTAACTAAGCAAAAGTTCATAGATTGTATGTGAGTACATCTACCATAGGCATGCACATGCCTATTTGTATTTACACATACACACACAAATCTACTTTTATATCTATCTCATATGTAGAATATACATCTTTTTCTTTATTATATGTGGCCATGCTGCCATATTTTCAATGAGCATTTCAGAAAGATTTTTCCCAAGTTTATGAAAGCAGATGTTATTTACATATTTTGCCTGTGCTTACAACTCAGCCTCAGAGGGCACATCAACTATGAAATTTACCATGGTCATGATATTTTCTTTCTACTTAAATGTCTACTTTCCTCACAATTCATTAAATTGGATGTAGAATCCATCAGGTGTCAGCAACACCTTTATTTTTTAAATTTGTGTTTAGATTTGGTGTTTTATGATTATGTACAACCAAGGACTAAATGCTTTACTCAGATTACTTTAAAAGGGTTACATTTTTATGAACATTAGTAGCATGAATTTTGGCCACTTTTTTCAGATTGCCAAAATTGACAAAATATTTAAAAATTTGCATTTGTATGATTTAAACACATTCAGATTTCTTAGGTTAGATCATGAATATTCCTAGAATTCGAGTTTCTTGACATTTCCCCCTCTCGTATTTATCTCCTTTGATAGATGGATATAATACTTTTAAATTTTTTTCCATTTCCTTTTATATATATATATATATTTTTTTAAATAGCAGTAAACAAAACCACTATATCCCTGGGGTCTAACACATTGATTTGGCATAATATATCTTCAATAAATATTTGCTGATTAAATAGTTACATTGTCAATCTGTAGTCTTAAATATCTTACCTACTTATTATCAATATCCTAGGTAAAGTTCATGATTGATCTCAAGATATTTAATTGGGCTCATTTTTAGGTCAAAATTCTTCACCCTCCCAGTACTAGTTTATACTTCCCATTTTAAAAATCTTAACCTTGCTTTTAAACATAAAAAGTGTAAAGAAGAAACAGTAAGGAAGATGATAGATAAACGTTTTATAAACTCAGAATTTATAAACCCAGAGACATGAAGGGTCTTAGGAATCTAATCAGTTTCCTTTATATAAGTCAATGATTTTATGTAATATGGGACTGGAATGATTCATCTATGTAAATTTAATAGACAAAATCAAACTAAAACTGATAGACAGAAAGGTAGGGATAAATATTCTGCTTTTCATCATAAAAAAAGACATTTCTAAGAATTAGATCTGTTTACAATTAAATGTAATGTATCAGTAGATATGTCTCCTCATAAGTTGGTAGGAATATTTAATAGAAAAATAAAATATTAACTGTATTGAAGCAGAATACAATTTCAGAAAGACTCTTAAAAACTCTTAAATTTTTCTAAACTTCATCATGTTTCTTTACCTCTCCTCCCAAGCAATAACGATCATATCTGCCCTTCAAAACTATTCCTTGTCTTTAGCAGTATTATTTCAACTCACCTTTAAATATATATTCTTATCTAATCGTTTCCAAACCCTTAGAAGTAACATCATTGATTTCACTGAGTAGATTAGTTTTTAGAGATTCTCTTGCCATTTAAGAATTTCTCAAAGTTAATCATTATCAGCTATCTCATTAAGAATTTACTAACTTGTAGCCTTAAACCCCTAGACAAGCACATTCTTCTCTTAGCCATCTCCTGCCTGCCTTCCTAGGCTATTTTTACTACCTTTTTGCAGTTGTATGTTACCCACACTCTAGTTAACATTTTTTAAATAGAATTTTCATGGACATCAACTCTGTTATCCCCACAGTCCTGACCACTTCCTATTAGTTATGTGTGACCAGTTTCACTAATTTATATTACTTCTTCGTCCCTATTGATATCTGAATTATAAGAATGTACTTAGTTCATACCCTGACAGGAATCAGAGAGCAAAGCTTTTCTTTTTTCCATTTCATGGTTCAGTTTTTAAGTTAGAGGTATGCTGAAGTTGTTGTGGCTATGGGGATATTGTTGATATTTTATTGAAGATTTTATTTGTGTAAAATAGTGGAAAGAAATAAACTTAGTACTTGGTATACTTTATTTCACGCCTACATTTTGCTATGTAAAATCAAACATACAGAATTTTATGGAAGCTCAATTTTCACATTGTAGAAAACAGAATATAATTGTCCTTTTAAAAATTTTCCCCCTAAGTTAATATTGAATTTATATTAGAGAATATTGAAATAGTGCTATTGGTAATTAGTTAACATTATTATTAACATTATCTATGCTAATGGATCGTAAATGCTGCCTTATTGCAATCTCTTATCCTAGGTATTTATATTATTGTTTATTTTATGTGGACCTAGTCAAAGTTTATCATTAATCTCTTCACATAGAAGCCAACCATAGTTCCAGGTATTAGAACCTATTTATACAGCCATTTGAAGGATAGAGAAAATATGCTAGTCCATAAATGAGGAATCATTGTGGGAATAGATTTGCATCAACATTTGTAAAAATATTTTGGCATATTTAAAATAATATTGAGATAACTAAATATTAATAGCACGGAGAATTGAACAGAATTGACTAGGAAATGAGAAATTAATCATGAACTAGTTCAAGTAAAGACTACTAATTTTATTTAGAAAGAGCTTACACAAAGAAAAGGTTGACAATGTTTTACTACTATAATAGAAAGATTATTCTCCTATATTCTTCTTTGAAAGGCTGTAAAGTCTTAAAAATATATTTAATTTCATTTATAAACTAAGGATATTATTAAAAGTCTTACCAAATGATTTTTTATTATCTACAAAATGGTTCTTAAAAAATATTTCTCTCCCAACAGTTAATTTAACCCAATCCTACTGGGTTATAAAAAGAAACTTATGAAAGAGTTTTATTGTTCTTCATGTCAAAAGCAAGGGAATTTGCTACTTATTTTAATAATTAGCCAACATATTCTTAAAAATCAGATTTATCTCTATGCAAATTCCTTATGTAGAACTTATTTAAAAGATGGTTGAGTAGATCCTTAGCAATAAAATGTATTTTTAATGCAAAAAATAGGATAATTAAATCATAGATGGAGTTATAGTCATATTACAAGATTTTTTTTTATATAGAAATAGTAAGATAAACAGTGATAGGCAGGCCTTCATGACAAAGAATAAGGACTATGTCCTGAAACTATGATTATACAATAACAAAACCAATTTTAACTTGCAAGTTTATTTTGAAGGGATGTTGAATATTGATATATATCAGCATTCCAAACTAAGCCCATTTCTTTTGGCACAGTCTGTATTAACTGTATTAGTCTTTATTTTTTAAAGGATGCTTTTATAGTTACAGAGAGTTATATAAAATGATTTGGAGTCATAGAAGTCACATAAATCTTTGAATGTTTAAAGAATAATCATAATACCTATTTTGTAGACTTGTTTAAAGGTTTAAGAATGTATATTCCATTATAATAGACAGGTTTGTATAGTAACAAACCTATCAAAAAAATAGAAGATTTCCCCCAAAGAAGAAAGCTCATTGAGATGAACCCAGATTTTTTTAAAAAAATATGTATGTATGTATGTATGTATGTATGTATGTATGTATTTATTTATTTATTTTAGTTACAGTTGACATTCAGTATTATTGTATATTAGTTTCAGGTATATAGCATAGTCGTTAGACATATATATGATTTATGCAGTGATCCTTTCCATTAGTCTAGTACCCTCCCAACACTATATATAGTTTTCAAAATATTATTGGCTATATTCTCTGTACTGTACTTTACATTGCTGTGACTATTTTGTAAGTACCAATCTGTACTTCTTAATCCCATCACTTTTTTCACTCAGCCTTCCAATCCCCCTGCCATCTGGCAACCATCAATTTGTTCTCGTATCTATGAGTTTGTTCTCCTTTTGTTTGTTTGTTTATTTTGTTCTTTAGATTTCCCATATAAATGAGATCATATGGTATTTGTCTTTCTCACTCTGACTTATTTCACTTAACATAATACTCTTTAGGGTTTATTCATGTTGTCACAAATGGTAAGAGTTCATTTTTTATAGAAATATTCCATTTCATAGACGTACTAGACTTCTTTATTCAATCATGTATTGATGGGCACTTACATGGCTTTCATGTCTTGGCTATTGTAAATAGCGATGCATCAGACATAGGGGTGCATGCATCTTTTCAAATTAGTGTCTTGGATTTCCTCCATTCTGATAAGTACTCAGAAATGGTTCCATTAATTTTTTTAGGAAACTCCAAACTATTTTTTATAGTGGCTACAACAATTTGCTGTTCCTCCAACAGTATTCAAAGATTCCTTTTTCTTCACATCCTCGACAATACTTGTTTATTGATTTATTGATGATAGCCATTATGACAAATGTAAGGTGATGTCTCATTACAGTTTTAATTTGTGTTTCTCTGATGATTGGTGATGTTGAGCATCTTTACATATGTCTGTTGGCCATCTTAATTCAATTGTTTATTTTTTTGATATGACTGCTATATAAATTTTGGATATTAACCTCTTATCAAATGTATCACTGACAAATATCCTCTTTCATTCAGTAGTCTGTTCTTTCATTTTGTTGATAGTTTCTTTTGTGTGCAAAAACTTTTTAGTTTGGTATAATCCCATCTGTTTGTTTTTTTTGTTTGTTTGTTTCTCTTGCTCAAGGAGATGTATCAGAAAAATTGTTACTAAGAGTAATGTCAGAGAGTTTACTATCTATGTTTTATCCTATGAATTTTATGGTTTGGGAACTTAATTTCATTCTAATTCATTTTGAGTTTACCCTTGTATACGGTATAAGAAGGTGTTCCAAGTTCACCTTTTGGCATGTATCTATCTAGTTTTCTCAGCACTATTTATTGAGTAGACTGTCTTTATCCCACTGCATTTCTTGCACCCTTTATCATAGGTTAAATGATCATATAAGTGTAGGTTTATTTCTGGGCTCTTTATTCCATTTCATGAATCTGTGTGTCTATTTTGATGCCAGTGTCATCCTATCTTGATTGCTATAGCACCGTAATGTAGTTTGATATCAGGTATAGTGAGACCTCTAATTTTATTCTTTATTTTTTAAGATCGTTGTGGCTAGTTGAGTCTTTTGTGATTGGGGCCTTTTGTGGCTAGTTACGGTGTATCATGGTTCCTTATAAATTCTAAGATTATTTATTATAGTTCTGTGAAAAATACTATTAGTATTTTAATAGGGATTGCATTGAATCTATTGATTGCTTTTGGTAGTGTGGACATTTTAATGATGTTAATTCTTTCTGTCCATGAGCATGGTATATGCTTCCATTTATTTGCATCTTCTTTATTTTTTTCTTCAGTGTTTTATAATTTTTAGAGTACAGGTGTTTTACCTCCTTCATTAAATTTATTCCCAGGGTTTTTTTTTATGTGATTTTAAATGGGGTTGCTTTCTTAATTTCTCTTTCTGATAGTTCAGTATTGGTATATAAAAATGCAACTGATTTCTAAATATTAATTTTGTGTCTTTCTACTTTATTAAATTTATTTGTTAGTGAGACGAACTCAAGTTTCTATATGTTATGCTTGTCTTTTCAGTGTTTACCAGTATTGGTCGTGGGCAAGGACTGAGAAGCCAGGCAAAGAGCAAGTGTTAGGAAGCAGAGAATCAGCCAGTAGACTTTGTGGATTTCAGTGGAAGTAATGAGATAAAAAAATGGAGTTCAAGACTGTCTAGAGAGTCAGGAGATGAAAGCCAACACCATATGTGAAATCTCCCTGAAGAATTTAAGTTTCAAAGGTAGTAGTCATTTAAAAGCAGAGTAGAGTTTTCTATAGTCTTGCCATGTTGGAAATATAAAAATTTGAGTTCAAGACCTACAAAAGAAGTAAACCAGATTATAGTAAACTGATATCTTCAGTAGGGAACCTTAGACAGCTACATTTTAGGAACAGGGCTAATTAGTTTGATAACTCAAATTTATATAGACCATAATCCAGCCTTCAGTCATTAAATCCAAAATTGGATTGAGGTCACTGGTCCCCTGGGAACTGCCAGAGGTTAGACTAGGTATGTCTTTTTTTGCAGGAAGATAACACCATCAACAACCTCAACATTTTTCTAAAAATATATAAAGTGTTCAATAAAAATAAAACAAAACAAATAAATACAAACTGCCAGGTGATGCAAGAAACGGAATGAAGAAAAATGCAGAAAACTGAAACAGACCCATAGGTGATTGAGTAACTGGAATCATCACAAGGAAACTAAAATAATTGTAATTTACATAATCAAGAAAAACTTACAGCAAAAGAGAATTCCACTATAAAATTGCATTTATAAAGTCAAAATGGAAATTTTAGGAATAAAAATATAGTAATGAAAAATATAAATATGTGAATTTGAAAGCAAATTGAACAGATAGATGATTCTTATATTGGATGAAAATATCTTAATGCAAACATATAAAGAGGATAAAATTGAAAGAAAGAGAGAGAGGGGAGAAATAGTTAAAGGCCTGATGTGTGTAACTATAGACTCTCAATGCAAGGAGAGAAAGAATGGAGCAAAATTAAATGTTAAGATAACAGCTGAAAGATTTATGTATATCTCATATATTATTTATGGTGTTTATGAGCACAAACTCCTATGCAATCAATAAGCGACACATAACTTTTGATGCCCCCAAAACTTAGTTGTCCCCTAGTATCCATGAGGGATTGGTTCCAGTTACTACCTATATAGACATACACACATATAGTTATATGTAGGCAGATATAATTATGTCTAAAAATCTGTATTCATATATGTATATATATTTTAACTTTATACAGAGGTGACCTTCTAATGACATAGAATTGATAAGTATTATGCAGATCTCTCAACAACAAACCTACTGACATGATTGATAGTGTGTGTTTTATGTGTTCAATCTGCTACCACACTTTATGTATTATCTTTTATCTTGGGCACTTTTGTTATTTGTTCTTACAAGTTTTAGAGACATGTGACTAGTAAATACACATACTGGTATATGCAGAATAATCTACAAATGGCACTATAACCATGCTACAAAAAATTATAATTTTATTTTAGTATTAAATCATATATTTCTCAGACTTAAAGAAAATATCTTTGTATTTATAAAGCATACATGTAGGAGATATATTTTACCCAGAATTAGTCATGGCTTATTTATACAGGCTATATCTAAAATATCTTATAAAAAATGAGTATACTAAAAATTTAATACTTGAATTTCAATAAATGTATTAGAAGTCTCAATGAATATGAAGTAGGACACAATGATTAACTGTATAACACTGGATAAATAATTTTTTCATAGTGTATTTTATATTTAAGTTGCTGAATTTTTATAAAAGGAAAACAGATAAACTTATTTTCTGCAGAAGAAAAAAGGTTATTTTTACTATTACAATTTCTTTTGGTGTCACATTGTAATTTTTATTATTAACAGCAACACCAAATTTTCTTTTTTAAAATAAAATCTACAGGTTTCTTGCCACAAATTGAAAATGCACATTGTTAGTTTTTTACTTTTTTTTTTATTAAGTAAACCATTTCTTTGCAAATAACAGTCCTAAATAGCTAATTAGATTTCCTAATAGCACTACAAACCATCATGGGGATAATGTACAAGAATTGTTTTATCAGCAGAATTAAAGGGGGAAACCACCTAATACTTTTTTGTTGTTTTGCTTTGCTATTTAAGCATCAATGGCTTTTTTCATTTTTTTTAATATGGCAAATCATTGTTCTCTCTAGAGCTACATTAATGGGAAGAAGACCAAATTACAAGAGTAAGCTAATTTGCACCCTTAGCATTTCATATTAATGAAATAGATTTTTTAGATATCAAGGAATGTATACCCTTCCCAAGTTACCCTTTCTCAATTCCTAGTATAATGGAAGTTCTGTTGACTGAACTGTTTCCTCAAAGCACCTCACTAGATATAAGTAAATTAATAACATCCTATTGGAGAAATGATGCCAATGGCTGCTATGACTATTTGTAGAGAGGTTCTCAAGATTAGAGAGTAAAAGAAAAAAGACAGTACTGTAAACATGATATAGAAAGAGAAATTATATAGCTTACCAAAAGGATGTCTTTGCATATTTCCATATATAAGTGGAGAAAACTTCATCATGTATAAAATGTTTAATATTATTTAAAAGCAGATATATGTTATCATGTTATTATTGATAAATCATATAAACCATACTGCACATCTCTGTTTTCTTCATTAGCAGAATGGCTTTGTTCATACATACAAACTGCTTAATGAGAAGCTGCCAAGGGGTGTGGGATGTGGAAGAAAATAGAAAGAAAAGATGGATGAGCCTGCTTATGAATTCCCTCCCGCTGTACATAGAATATTCTCTTATAGTGTATAAAGATAAAATGTTCCCCTTAAGGTATGGATACTCACTTATTTTCCTAAATAACTTTAAAATGTGTAGACCAGAAAGATCTTATCAATGTTTGGTTCCATGCTTAACTGAACTACAAAATGAGCCTCTTTCTCCTTAGTACTGATGAGGGTTCAAGTGCAGTGTACAGTTATGCAATATAGTTTTGCTTATAAATACTTTTTAGTTTCTCATAATTGCAAGCCTGTTGGATGGAGCAATGGACTTAACATCAGGTAACGTGGGTTTGAGTGTCTCTTATGGCAGACTTCTTATTATAGAAAGAGGTGGTAATTCATGCAAGAGTAGTCAGGTGATGTATAAAATTGCACAAAGTGTGGAATATTAATATAAATTGAAAATTTATCAATATTCAAATTACAATAATGTAAATTACAACCCTTTTTAAATAACTGAAGCCAATTGACTTTGTTAATTCTCTTGCCTATTTACTACTGAGTTATTAAAAACTTAACTAGAATAAATCTCATCAGTTGCTATAAACACACACTCCCACACATATGCACATACACCTACATCTTTTAAGGTTAAGTTCAAGAATTGATATTGCATATAGTCAGTACACCAGCTTCTTGTCACTCATAATAGATATTTGCCTCCTCTCTTTTCATCAGGGACCAAATAAAATTTTTGCTATTCCAATTTCTCTTTCCATGTTTCTCTTTCTCTCTTTCTTGATCTCCCTCTTTCCTTTCTCCTCATTAATCATTTATCTGTCAGTAGTGTCTATCCAAATAATTATTCTAAAACAGGACATATATTAAATGGGTTTCACAAATAGATAATAACCTTAAGTAAGTTTTTATTACTTCAATAATCTTTTTGTTACCACCAATTAGAAAAAGAAGTGTGGGGAGGATGAGGTTTTTTTTCTAAAAACAATGACCTTGGAATATAACCTTTGAATACTACCTTGTATTCTTCATTAACCATCTGACTTTTGACCACTATATGCTAGTCTCACAGATAATGCAAGTAGGCTATTCATTTTACATCTTTTATTTAATTGTAGGAAAAATAAAGTGTATCACAGTAATGAAAGAAGGTACACTATCCTGCAGGTGGCGAATTAGGCCCCTTTTTGTTCCCTGGTAAGGCATCCCATCCATTGTTCTCCTTGGTCTTTAGTTCTTCTCTTTGAAAAGCACTCCCCCAGCCCCCCCGCATTAAGTTCCATGGCTCCGTATGAAGTGGGCATTGGAGAATGTGTTCCCTGAAAGGACTGAGCAATTTCTCAGCATGCTTCCAGTAAATCAATCTCTTTTTCTCTGAGCTATTTTTCCAACTGAAAAGATTTACTGGGTGCTACATTAATTCATTCAGAGGTTTAATAGTGGGTGTGACAGCCATACTCTTTATTTGATCTTTGCTGTATGGTGAGTTCTAATAGGTTTTTGTTACTCAATGACTATTTCCATTGCATTTTTACTGGGTTAATATGAGAAGTAATTGCTTTAAAAAACTATAAAATTGTGAATTTCTGAATGCTGTTTTTTTTCTTTCCTACTTGCAAACCAGGTGATCCTTTTTATGACCTCTCATCATTCTTACAACACTTTGTCAGTGCCACCAACATTAACCAATACATACTACTATCTTCTGTTTTCTCATCTCTTTTTCTATAATGTGTCATTATATTTGTGTGTGTATAGTGTGTAATCTTATTTATCATTAGATGAATTACCTGTCTTGCAAGTTATTATAGACAACAGTTTACCCCTGTATAATACAATAACACAATGATTCATCATTTAATACTAGTTTCTCTATCATTCATAATGTAGCTTCTAAGCCAGTGACACACAGTTCAGGTTTTTGATAGTAGTATTTAATTTCTAGGTACCAATTTATGCACAGATCAAGTAGGCTAGCTTATATTGCAATAGAAAACAGCTTCTAAATATTAGTGTTAAAAGAATACTCTTTTCATATTGATGCTACATGTCTTTCACAGGTCATTAAGAATAACCACTCTACATATTCCTGCAGGTAGCCAGACTGATGGAACAGTAACCATCTATGTTCCCAGCCTGTGTCAGATGGGAAATACAGCTTTGGAGATCTGCAGTTGAATGTTTCATTCTGGAAGTGATACTAGAAACTCACTGCTCAGAACTAGTTACATGTCCTCACCCAGTTACAGGAGAACTGGAAAATGCAAACCTACTTGATGCCCATAAGTGTGTGTGTGTGTGTGTGTGTGTGTGTGTGTGTGTGTTGGTGGGGAGGGGACTGGGAAAATTTACCAAAGATATCAGCTTCTTACAGTTTAAACAACATTAGGTTGTTTAGTTAGCTACTCACTATTTTTGTCCAGACCACATTTACAAATGAAGGAATTCATTTAACTTAAGAATTGTGACTCCCTTAATTGATATTCAACCTTATAATTTCATATTTTTCATTGCAAGTCAGAGAACCACCATCTCCTCTCTTATTTCAGTCTGTATCCAATGCACTGAACCCCAACTTTAAAGATTTTAACAGCAAATATGTCACTATGCAGATTAAGAGGGTAGAATGAATATACAAGTAAATTTGTAAAGTACTTTGACACTCAGACCTTCAGAACACAATTGCATAATAGTTTTAAATTGGATTTATGTTACATCTAGAGCACAAAATGAATATTGCATTACTGGTAACTCAAGGAACGACTCCATGAATAGAAATAAAAGATGCATTTCTTTTAATTAAGAGAAGCATCATATATTAACTGACTAATACTATTGCTGATATACTAGTCAATCATGTTTTAGGTATAGTCCTAGCTCCATGTGAACTAAGGCCATAACATTGTTTAGTTAATTCAATATTCAGCACCATCTTCTAAAGCCTAACATTATGTCTTCAGTTACTTATACATACAACATGACAAAATCAAATATAGATTCTAAAATCATCATAAATTATCAATTAAATTAAATCTTATATAATCAAAATAACAAGAGATGAGAGTCAGTGAGTTATTGACATTATAAACTATTTCAAATTGACCTCAAAGATCATACTTAGATTTTACATTCAGTTTCTGAACAATCGTTTCGGTCAAATAAGTTAGTAAAAAAAATTGATATAGACACAAGTATATGGCTTCTAATAGTTGGCAGAATAAAACACGTGATATTTAGCATTTATGAGAAATTCATTTCCAGAACATATATGCATAACCAGCTCATGTTACAATTTAAACTACTTCATCTTTTCTTGTTTAGTTACCAGTGCTGCTTTTAGGGGGCTGTCTTTTGATTGGGAATGGAACAGCATCAGTTTTTATTCTAAAATTTGTTGTCTTCATAAGAGTTGTTCACAGTAAAGCTTTCTTTGGTTCAATTAAGCATATTGGAACAATCACAGAAGGCATCTTAGACATTCCTATTAAATACAGCAGTTTCCCAAGGAATAAATTTATACCAGTTATAATGCTGGGAGGAGGGAGGAATGCACATATGTTATTTAAAATATCAGACACTCTTTAGAGTTGAAAAAGGCAACGTTTTCTAGTGGAAAATAATTTATTTTCCATGAGTCATTTTTGAAAATTCTGGATTTCACTCAGCTTTCAATCAGATAGAGAGAATTAAGACTAGAACCAAAAAACACAAAAGTTAAAACTAAACGAAATTTGGAGACTGGAAGAGCTGGTCTATTTACAAGTTATGTGACCCAGAGATTCTCAGTTTCTTTCACTGTAAATTAAGGATAATAATGTTTACCTCAAAGAGTTTTAAGAGAAGTATTACTTGAGACCAGATGCAAAAACATTGGGTAAGGTGCATATAACATATCAGGAACATATGTGTTATTCCACCCTCTTTCACACTATTACCATAGATACAAGGAATATGATAGATTTTTTATAGTATGTCAATTTTATATAAGATAAAGTATTGGGAAGTGCAATGGAACCTGTTTGCATTTAAGTTATTATCTTAAGTAATCACTGCCTGTAATGTTTAAAATTTTATTTAGCAGAATAGTAGTCAGGAACATGAAATTTAATCATGCAGCTTGATTTAGATTAGCTTTTCAAAAAAAGTTACAACATACTTAAAAATGGTTAATAGTATGCATGTACATATATTAAGTATGTGTTTATACATACTACATGTATACACAAAAAGATGAATATGGAGCAGTATAACATAGTGTATTAAAAGCAGCAACTCTGAAGTAAACTGGATGGATTTGAATACCTGCTCTTGTAGTTGTGTGAACTCAGGAAAATTATTTAGTCTGTCCATTCTTCAATGTGTCTATTGATACAGTGGGAAAAACAATAGTACCTTCTTCACATAGGTGTTGGGAAGATTTAAGATGGAATGAGTTATTTATAAAGTGCTTAGCATATGGTAAGCATATGCTAAATGAAACAACATACTCTAAAAATGAGGCCATGTTATATAACCAGATTTTTAATTTTTTCACTTAATGTATCACGACATGGAAGTATCATTACTTTTTTTCCACAACATTACTTTGATGGCTGAACAATATTAAATTGGACTAAAGAGTATCTAGCAATGCCTTTTAGTTGGATATACATGCTTTAAAAAACGTATTATTTAAATAATGGGACCCTTGTAGCTTACTTGTGTTTATTTGTTATAGTTTTCTTAAGATAAATTCCCAGAATTTCTAAATCAAATGGTATACACACCTAAAAATTTTAATGTATAATGCCAAATTTTTCTTTCTAAAGGAAATACGCACTCCTATCATCTATATGAGGATATTTTTGCATAGAAATTGTGTACACCAGATTTAAAGTTTAGCTCTGGGCTGTGCTAAATAAAACAAAAATTTTAAAAAATAAGAGATTATGTTCCATGTAAATACAGAGAAAGCTACTGAAAGAATATATGCTGAAATTTTAGCAGTTTTATCTTGGGATAATGTGATAGAAATGTCTAGTATTTGCTTTTCTTCTGTTTTCTACTTTAGAAGATTGTGCCATTTTGTGAGAAAACTAGTCACAAAAGCGTAAACTCATATATTTTATTCTTTGTAATTCAGGAATCCAGTGATGCATGCAAGTAGTGGTTGATGGTATTATCTATGCTTCAATATATCATTCTGATGCGTTTTTGATAATTAGTCCTTAAATACTGAAAGCTACATCATCCAAAGAGCAACATCTTTTAAATGTTTCAATTATCACATTTTATGCATTTTTAAATTAACACTGCCTAATTTTTTTTCTGAGATTTTTGTTTTGGATATATATTTGTCCTGTGTTTCCTTATAAATTTGTTTTAAATATCTCTTCAAACTAATTAGATTGACAGACATCTGGCTGTACCAGAAGTAGATTACATGAATTCCATTGGCTAATAAGAATTTTTTTGGTTGCTAATAAATACAGGCCACCATGTCATATACTGAGCTGATGGTCTTTATTGATTTCATCCTTCTTTAGCAAGTTCTGAAATCTCCAGGCACTTTGTGGCTCCTATGCCTTCTAAAATCTGTGTAATTTTCTGGTGAAAGAGATAGGGACTTTGGAAAACCTTTCTTGCCTAAGCACATTTTCCTGGCTTACAGTAGGCACAGTGTAGCCTGGACCTTCTCACGTAGTGGCAGGATTCTAACGAAAGCAGAAGTTGTAGGGCTCTCTTGAGACCTAAATTCAGAACTCACAGCATCATTTCTTTCACAGTACCAGACAAGCAATCTCAAGGACAACTCAGATTGAAGGAATGGGGAAACAGATTCTACCTATTGATGGGAGATATCGCAAAGAATTGTGGCCACTTTTTACAATCTACAATCTACCATATTTCTCATTCAAAGTTCTATACATATCTATTTTTGTTTATATAGTAAAAACCAATTTTGAGGTCTTGAAATATGAGGAATTTTGTTTTTTAATCTACCTCCCTCCATCCACGCTCTTTTTTCATTAAAATAATTTATGAGTTTGAAGTCTTTAAATTACCTGATTTCCTTTTTATGTTAAGCATTTATCTGGCCTTTTAAAATATAAATATCTATGTCTATTAGTTAAGTTGATAAGTAGCAATTCATTTCTCATTAGTAGTTGGTGATCTTATTTACTTACTTTAGCATCTAAAAGACATCATAAAAATCAGTGAAAATAAATGGTTTTTACTTTTTGTTTTCTTTCCAAGGGCACCTTTCAGATGTCTGAAACCTGCAGATAAAATCGTAAACCAATGAACTTTGTGAGATGATGATTTTGAGAGACCCTCACTCTTGAGTTTGTATATGAATGAGAAATGATTGGGTATAATAGTTGATAGTTTTATGTAAGTTTTGTGTATTGTTTCTTGGGACTTACTGTCAAAAAGAATTCCAAGGCTGGTTAGACTCCAGTTATTTAGAATGTAATATTGTAATGATGATAAAAATTTTATTATATAGCTGTATGTCTACACCCATGTCTGTTTTTTGTTGTTGCTGCTGATTGTTGTAGTTGTAAATTGTAGAATTATCTATTATAAAATGATACTTGTTTTAGTACTATACAGTATCTTAGTGTTTATTTTTGCTAATTCACATGTAATTATTATTTATGTGTTTAATTGGCTTTAAGAATAATAACATTAATAACTTCATTCTCTGCTGCAGCCTTCAATGCTCTAGAATTTTCAGCCTCTGACCTGTAGCTTAGAAATGACAGACAGACACTAGCTGGTGGTTTTGTGACAAGTCATATAAATATATCTTTGTATAAAAAGTTAATATGTATATATAGGTTTTTGTAGGTATTATAATGTTTTACGTTTCAGTGGTTTTGATCATGGTGACTTCTTCCTGTACACATACTACATTTGACTGAGATTTCATTGAGTTGTTTGTATCTCTCTCTCTCTCTCTCTCTCTCTCTCTCTTTCTCTCTCTTCCCTTCCCTCCCCCTCTTCCTCCCATTCTACCTTCCTCCTCCTTTGGGTGTGTTTGTTTACACAGGATTCTGGCTCAGCTTCAGTAGCTGATGACCATGTCTTGACAATGTGTTTAAAACATCATCCCATCTAGATCCTTTCTCTTATTGATGTACGGGCCAAACATGATGTAGTTTGACCATTCTTCAACACATGACATGTACCTATTTCTGTGTTAGGCACTTGGATGCATTCTCTAAGCTAGTGTCATCAGGAATGCTTTCTTGGATAAAAAGTCCACCATAGTAGATTTTCTTTGCAATGCTATGTCATTTGACAACTCTTTTCTCCTCTAGTGTAACTTCAGTGGAATTGTCAGCAGAAAAAAAATTGTTTTTTATTTCCCAAAGTACATATTAAGTTTATTTTTAAGGAACTGCAGCATTATTTTAATTTATCTATAAAACAAATGACTCTCAAACATTCTATAAAATAAAGCAAAAAGCAATATCTGTTTCTTTTTCCCCAACTTAGGGAATACATTATATTTACAGTATGGCAAAGCCCTTCTGAAATAATTATCATTTATGGATTTAATTTCTTAGTAGAAATGACTTGTTTATCCTAATAAATGTACATGTGTTGAGCTGTGATTAATTAAGCAAATTGCAGGTAAAACCCAATAAAGTAACATGTGCTCGTTATGAATGAACACCATAGTATCCTGTAGGGTCATTTAGGCTCCAACTCCTCTTGACATGAATTATCATCATACAGAGGAGATTAAATATAAATATCAGTATATTTTAGGCTTCTATTTAATTGTCTCTGCTGGCCAAAACTTTTCTTGAGTTTCCATGACTGTCATATCTGTGAAAGCATTTCCTTTGATATCTCAGGTAAATAATTTAATTTTGATACATTGTCTATGTACATATATGATATTAACATTGACTAAAATTTTTTTAGGCTGCATGACTAATCAAAAACTAATAAATGATTTTTAGCCAGTCAGATATGGTTGGAATTTCATATTCACTATTTTTATTTTTCATATGTTAATCTGTCTAAGCTTGAGTTTCCTGTTCTATGAAATGCAGTTATTATTAATATCTAAAATACAGGAATGTTGGGAAATGGAAGTGGATTCATGTATGTAAAATGCTTGATACTTAGAAACCACTGAATTATATTAGTTTCCATTTTGTTTTTCCTTATCCCCAGCTATCAAAACTATATTATATGCTCATTTTTATTACAACATACTGGTACAGTAATTTTTTTATAATGAGCACAAGTGAAATATGCAGAAATTTTAAACTTTTTTCTCCTATAATACAGTTATATAGAAGAATATTAAAGAAATATAAGCCAGAAGTCTTGTTAAAGAGAAATCAAGTAAATCATATATTGAATTTGCAATAGAAACCTAAATTTTGTTTAAAATAATTTTTATTTTTAACAGAAAAAATGAAGTTGGAAATAGTATTTGAAAATGTTTTTAAATACAGTTTTTCATGTATCAAATTTTATTATTAAATACTGACATTGTGCTAAGCACTCATCTGGATATTTCTGTGTAGACTGAAAAGTATACCACCTATGTCGAAAGGCATATCTGAGTGGATTTTTCATTTGTCAGTACATATATGAGAGTTGTATATAGCATTATTACCAAAAAATAGTTTTTTTTTTTTTTTCTGAAGTATGGAGAATGTGGAAAAAGAAGCCTGGTGGCATGGGCATCCTTTTTTATGACTGGTAACATAGCTGGAAGCCAGTTTGGCTGTCCAAGCCTTTGTTTTCTCTGTGGTTACTTATACAATGAAACCAAGTATTCAATAGTTTGCTAGCTGAATACCATTCATATACAATAACTGACATTTAAGAATTTTTATGTTACTTCAGCTTTCTATTCCACATTTTTCTCTAAGGATTTTCCTATGTGTATAATTCTTCCAAATAATTTGAACTTTGTGTTATTGGACCTGTCCTGCATCTGTTATTTTATTCATGCATACCTTTTCTAGATTATTCTACTCTATATTATTTTTTAACATGACCAACTCCACACCTTTTTTTAGGCAAAACTCCATTTTTGTGTGTGTGAAAGCTCCGAAGCCCTTAATTTATACAAAAGTAACAATTCTATGTCTCAACACTTGAATCTTTAATTTAGTTAACATTTAAAACAGTTCTATAGAATACAGATTTCCTTACTTTATTGATAAAACTATTAAATCTCAGAAAGTTAGGAAAATTGACTTAAGTAACAGGTACAGAGTGGTAAAACTTGATTATTAACAAATTTTATATGACTCAATTTTCTGTTTTCTATCTCATTTTTCACTTTTACAAGAAATCTCACGTAACTTAATGCCAGTGCCTCTCTTGGCACTTATTATTATTTCAGTTTAGCATTTACAATACCCACTTCATCACCCCACTAAGATGTAAATTTTTGAAAGGCAGCGATTATGTATTACTCATCCATCCAACAGGAGCTAAATAAAATACATTGAAAGAACAAAAAACCTAAAAATTATCACAGATTTTGAGACAGCTCCAAGCAAAAGAATAAAATAATAGGTCACATTCTTGTCAGATTTCTGCAAGTTCTAGAAAACAACCAATAATCAAGAATTGCTGACATATAAAATAAAAACAAAGAAATATTCTAAAAATAGAATCATGGAATGCAGTTTAAAAATGTGTCAGCATCATTTCAACAACAACAAAAAATCTATAAATATGCATCTAGATGTTAAATATATCAGAGAATAACAACAGAATACGATCAGCTAACTACAAAGCTGAAAGTACAAGGCAGAGCAGAAAAAGGAAAAGCTGATTCAACAGATATTAATGCAAGCTACATTATTGTTATTGTTTGATTTAGAGATGTATGGAGAACTGCAAGCGTTCCTTGTTTTTTAGTGTTTAACTTGTTATTGGTCCTAATATTTCCAAGATTTAAGGGTGATTCTCTGTTGCTCTTTGCCTGGAGCTGTTATGTAACCTTTGGGAAGTGCTCTGTGAGCAGATCTTATGTCTCTGACTTTTTTCTATTGTTTTTGCCAAAATGTTTCTTTGTGTTTCTCCACTGACTCTGACTTTAATCTTTGTAAATGCTCACTTTAATCATTTTGATGATTTCCATTAAAGGCCTGAGAATCTTTTTAAAGATTCATATGAAGGAAATAAGAGATTTAAGCAAAATAAACATACACTATGAAGAAAAAAACACAACTCTTATTTTCAAAAATTTTTATTTTATATTATAGATCTCCCAAAAAACTCATATATATTATCATTTGAGTTCATAAACTATAATTTTGTCTCAAGGTTATATACCACTGATTAATTAACCTTCTTTGAGACCAGAAATCATTCTTCTTCTCACTTCCAGTATAACTTGAATAAACATTCCTGACTATAAATAGGGAGAGGAAGCTAACTGTGAGAGATTAGATTGAGTACAATTCATATAATTCAGGTTAAAATATCCAAAACATTTTTATTTGCTTGTTTGTTTCCACAAACAGAAAATTAGATGAAAAGAAAAACTCTGTGGGCAACTATCTAGGTTTTTCCAAATACATACACACACCACACACACACATATACACACACATATGTACACACACGCATAGATATATACACATGAGTGTGTGTATATATATATATATATATATATATTTTTTTAACTTGTAATTAATTAAACTTGTTTTCCCTAATTCTGTTTTTCAGGCTTCAGACCTCTGTAGGACTCTGGAATTCTTAAAGAGGTTTCAATTCATTTGTCCAATATTTGTAGCTAAATAAATATTTAGTTAAAATAAATGCAAAGCTCATATATACATGCATATATTATATGTATATAGACACTATTATGCTTAATAAAATAGAAGAAATTGAAGGTTATTAAATTCACAGTCACATTTTCTAAATCAACAAATACAAAGAATATAACTACTGTCATGTGGAGATTGCATTTTTTTTTTTGAGATCGAATTTAAAAGGGCTCCTCTTATTAAAAATGACTAGGAAGTATAGATGGAGATATAAATTTATTTAACTATGTATCCTTTTCTTTAGGTATTTGTGGCTTTGTAACTCAGTTTCAAGAATCAGTATCTTTGCTAGTATGTCTGCTCCCAGTTGGAAATATCTTCTGTCTTTCTGTACTGTTTGTAAATCTCACTTGGAATTCCTTGTTTACCACTTGTTTACATTCTTTCAAATGCTCTCTGTGCTGACCCTCACAGAACATTTTATTCAATCAGTATACATTTTAAAAGAGTCAACAGAAAATTCTAAGCATGCTTGGGGTGATTATCTGACAAACTTTTTATGATAGTATCAAGAGTTAAAATACAAACTTCTGCTTTAAGCAAAGATAAAAGGAACGAGATTTACCCTGTCCTCTCAAACAACCAAATATTGTAAAGAAATGTTTGAAACAGTGGTTTTAAACTATTGCATACCAGGCAACATGGGAAATAGAAGATATGAGCCTTATAATTAAGGCAGCTTATTTTCCTAAGAGCGTTTTTAGGCTTGAAAATAGAGGAGGAGAATCTAGACAGAGCCCAAAAGATTTTCTGAGTTAAGTAAGGAGTTGAAGCTGAGAGTCTGGGGAAACTGAAGTAGATGGTGTATAGAGGACAGGGTGTGAAGGAGAGAACTTTACAGAGAACACTGGAGAGTTCTTTACTTAACCCTTAAGCATTCAGTCAAGTACTGATCAACATATCAGTGTGAAGCACCTATCTAAAGCTAAAAAAGGAACCACCTAGAAGCCTTAGAGAAGATAGTACTTGTTGCATACACAGGATCAGGAATAGCATCTGGTACCACCAGCTAGAATGACAAATTCTCATAATGCACACTGAGTGGAGTACTCAGATCTTGCCTTTAGTAGAGAGAAAATACTAGTTTAAATACTTCTCTAGTTTACATAACAAATCTTGAAAATGAGATCTGAAATAAGCAAATGGTTTTCAAGTAATTTAACTGTGACCCAGAACATAGTTTGTGAATATTTATAGGAAAACAAAAATATGTATATCACTCAACAAGGCAAAATTCATGTCTGGCATCCAGTTTAAAAAAATAGTAGACATTCAAGGATGCAGGAAAATGCAATTAATAATGAGGGAATAAATTAATCATTTGATGCAAACTCAGAGCTGACAAATGTGAAATTAGCAGACAAGGACATTAAAAGAATTCTCATAAATGTTTTAATATATATTAACTGAATGCATGTATTCCATATTTTTGAAAAGAGACATGCAAGATATACAGAAAGACCCATTAAACTCTTAGAGACGTAAAAACAAATGTCTGAGATGGAAAAAAAAATACACTGAATTGTATCACCAATGCATATATTTTAGAAAAAAAAAATCAGTGAACTTGAAATAAAGACAGAGAAGAAAAATTTTAATGGTCTTTGGGAAAACTTTAAACAGCTGAATATGTATGTGCTAGACTCTCTTAAATAAAGATGGATGGGGTAGAAAAAAAACATTTAAATAAATAATGCCCTAACTTCTTTAAAAATTTGATGTAAAATATAATACCAGAAATACAAGAAGCACAATGAACCCCAAGTGCTAGAAACAAAGAAAAGCTACACCAAGGAATATTGTAATCAAATTGCTAAAAACCCATGATAAAGTGAAAATCCTTAAAGCAGCCAGAGGGAGGAAAATAAAAAGTATGATTTGTACAGAACAGATCTACAGATGACAGCTTTCCCATTGTAAACAACAAAAAGGAGAAGACAGTAGAGCAACTTCTTTAAAGAGTTTGAACAACAACAACAAAAAAACTGTCAATCTAGAATTCTACTTTCTGTAAAAATATCTTTCAAAAACAAAAATGAAATAGACTTTCAAATATACAAAAGTTGAAAGACTTTATCACAGGAGACCTACACTAAACAAATATTTATATAGCCTTTCAGGCAAGAGGTAAAGTATGCAAAATGGTAATATGTATTTACACAAAGGAATGAAGGTTACTGGGAACTGAGGCTACCTGGAAACATATGTGTTTTTTTTCTTATTATTTAAATATAGTTAAAATATAAATTTTTTAAATAAAAATAATAATGTATGATATAGTATAATGTAGTAAGGGGGTTATAGAATATATATTAATGAAATGTATAAAAATAATATCATAAGATCAGGAGAGGAGAAATGGTAGTAAACCATTGTGAGATTCTTATGCTACATATGAGGTGCTATATATATTAAATATATGTAATATAGATAATCTTGAAGAGACACTGTGGTAAGGTAAAGATGCATAACATGAATCCTAAAATGAACAGTTTTTTTTGAAGGACATAACAAAAAGCCAGCACTGGAAATAAAAATAGATTTATAAAAATATTTAATTAATCTAAAATAATTCAGAAACTGCCTAAGGCATACTTACACAATAAGTGTCTATTGTGATAGCAGTTTTATAGGCACAGAACCATGAAGTACATAACTTTCCTGAGGTCACACAGATAATACGTGTTAGAGCGAAAGAACCTGACTTCAGAGCTCAGTCTCTCTACCATGTTGATAAAAGATGTGCTTCAGTCTAAGATGATATACACTTTCTACTAGAGAAATAAAGTGACCCCCAAGCATCTCTGTCTTATAATGACTCTGAATTTAGGATTAAAGACCAAAAGAGATGAATGCCTCTATCAAGAAAAACTGTGAAAATCAAAAATATGGTCAAAAATGTGATTATTAGGTGCCCTATCTAAGGCACCCATTGGAGTTTGCTCCACCATTTATTGTCTTTGAGCTGTTTTACTCTTTTATGTTTTGTAGAAGTCTGATAATAATGCAAGTGACTCTTGTCTGTAGAAATACAGAATGAATTGTGTCTGATAGAATGCAATTGACAGTTTGTGGGCACTGATCTGTTCTTCATCTATTTGTAAGTTTATTTCAATATTCCTAATGGCCTGTATATGTCTGGAACTTTGAACTTTTCTTTGAACCTGTTGTAACATCTTGCTGGTTCTCTTTTTAATTAATTAGTTAAATAAATCCATTGACACTTGTTCATTTTCTATTTTTATGAGAATTTTGATTTTACCTTCTTAAAAATATTAAACGTTAGTACTGTATAACTACTAGATAACAAAATTGAAGTAAAGAGAGTTGACTATTGGATGAATTTCAAGCAGAGAGTATGAGGAGTACTGTCTTTCCTAGCAGTATAGCAGGCACTTTTAAATAAAACTAGCATTTGCTTCAGTTGGTGATTATGGTAATTGTTTTTAATCAATATGATATCTTGTGACTGAAGCTTTCAGGTTATGCCATTGACAAAATTTGGCTTCATCCATAGCGGGATACCTGTTCACTAAGTTCTTATTGGCTATTGTATCAACACCAGTAGAAAACTAGTAGAAAACACACACACACATAGAAAACGACATCTGCATGTAGTTAAGTCTGTATAGTCCCCATCTTGTGCCTGCACAACTTTACAAATATTCTAGTTCAGCGGGAATGACCCTCTTCTGTAACTAACTCCCCATGGCATAGCCTCTGGCAGAGAATGCAGGATTAGCACTGACTTTATATAAAAATGACAGGGAGATCCAAGCATCCATCAAAGACACACCTAATGATCCCGGGTGATTGGCATCTCACTGGGCATTGTTTATATACATACTTCTCAGCACTTACCATGTTTAATGTTTAAGTATCTACAGTTTTGGAGAAGATGAATAGATAAACCAGTGCCTTATCTTTGCATTTTATAAATCTTCTTCTCCTTGTAGAGTCACTGAAATTCCATCAAATGATAAGTTCTGACGAGTCAAGAAAAGAAATTTTAAGCTCGTGTGTAGCGGTAGTATTTAACTGAGGGTCAATAAAAATGAAAGAAATCATTTGGGAAATTATAATGTAAATCAATGGAAAAATTATTCAATTTGAAATGTTATCCCCCATAAAATAAGGAAGGAGGGAAGGGAGGGAGGGAAAAAAGATTTAATATGAGCTATGAGTTATGTAAGGGTTTTATAACAAGAAGTTGCAAGATTCTAAACTTAGAAAAGTTCTATTTATTGGGCTTATGTCCTACTCCCCAGTATGTTATAGATTTCAGAAACTTTTCTTGGTTATCTTGTTAAACCCAGTGTTTCTAAGAAAACACACTCTAAGTTTCAAACAAATAGTTCACTAAATAAATGTTTATAGCACAATTCACTCCTAAGTTGATAAATGCCTTTGCTACTTTTCTTGAAGGGAAAAAGTTTATTAGTTTATTTTTCTTCACTTTAATGATATCAAATAAACCTCTTACTTTTCCTTTTATAAATTAAAATTTAACAACTTTTTAGTGTGATCTATTTATCAAATGTTATTATATTACTCTTTTATAAATATAAATATTTCCAGGTTTTAGCTATCTGATTTTGATATCATGGCAATATGGTAGTAACAGTTCTTGTAGTTTTAAACTATAGTGATTTATTGTGACAAATATGTTCTTATTTGATGATAAGTTTTAACAAGATAAGTCTTTATAGCCAAATTAAAGTGTACATAGGCTTGTCTGTGAAAGTGTGGAACCCAGATCGTATATGATATATATAGTCATCTGTTCTATAAGCATAATATCTATGCAGATTAAATTTGGGGATTTGTTATGGTTCATATTTTAACCAATAGTAACCACAGATATCAAGAACAGCAATTGGTTGGCATGTAGATGGTTTGAGGGAAGAGGTATCACACAAGACCAAAGACAGCTGAGACAGGCCTAGGGAGCAGGTTACATGCTGATGACAATTGTATTTTACATATCGACGCTAATTATAATTTAACCACTAGCTGCTAGCTGCCTTTTTCCACCGCCCCCTCGCCCCATAGATCCTGAGGGTCTGTGGGCAATTGTATAAATTTGCCTTTCCAGGAAGACAATCCTGCATGCAATTAAAGTACCACATAATCAAGAAAATGAACAGAGTCTAACTAAAAATGAGCATGGATCCTTTGTAAAATCTATAAACTGAAATTTTATTAAAAAATGACCAAAAGACAGACTAAAGTTTTTTTTTTTTTTCCTAATGCGAAACAAGTTGAAAAGTGACTGTTGCCATCGGTGGCTGTCTAGTTGTTTTATTATGTGCAATTAAAAATCAAAACTGATTTGACTGGCTGTTTTCACATTATGTAAACATAACGGAAGGGGACATAATTCCAATTGCTCCCCTCTGGAATGTTTTCTGGTAAGTGTTTCTTCTTATGATAATATATTTTCCTGCTAGGAAACATTACCTTCACCTCCTATCAGTAGTTTTTCTCTCTTAAGCTTTATTTCCCTCATTTTATATTGCCAAAAACAGTCTTTTAAATGCTTTAGTGGACAATGAATTCTGAATAATGGGTCCTGAGTAACTGTAAAGTTGCCACTTGCTATTTTAAATTAATTACTTTGGTAGCAAAATAACTTTAAAGACTGCTTTATAATTTTCAGCATAAAATAAAATTATTATGCTTTGAATTCTTTCCCTTTTTTCTTTATTCTATTTTGTTGGCAGCTTTATTGCAGTTCAGAGCAAAGCACAAGTGTAAAGAAATGAAACAATTCTCTGGTTGTTGTATACTGAAATGTCATCATCTGAATTAATCTCGTGACAACGCTGCTACTTGTAAGCATCGTTAGAGCTTCTTTTCTCCTAAATCTCCTTACTCTGCCAACATGTATTTCATTCATTGTTTATTCTCTTGCAGTTAGCACTCACAGCATTGCCAGGTACATCACAGGTGCTCAGTAAAGGAGCATGAGATAAATGAATACTTTTGAAGATTTTCTTATGTCTTCTAACCCATGAGCTATAGTCTTGGGGAAATCTCAGTATATGAGGATAGCTCATGTACAAATAGGTGATTCTTGGCTGAATAATTAGTCTTCATGTGCCTGCTTTGGGAGGTGTTGGTGATACTGGCTTGGTTGTTCCTTTATACAAGGACTCTGTCTTCATATGTTTACTTTCCAGCAAATGTGAAACATAAAAAAGATTTATTAATTGAAACTTCCTTCAGAAGTTTCTTTTTGACTTAAACTCCATAACTTATCTAAATACTTAAAGACACTTAACTTTACAGAACCCAAAGAAATCTTGGGGGGAAATAGGGAGACAGACCTTGATTCATGGTTATTTTAGACGTATTGTAAGAACAAAGGCTATCGGAACAGGTAGGACCAGGCCATATGTGAGAAACAAAGTCAAAGTGTTCCTAGTTATCTAGATTATCATTTCAATAGTGGTCTCTATGAGAGTCTTACTACTGAGAAAAGCATAACCTTGCTTGATATCTGTGTTCACATATTCCCAATTAAACATGATAAGTATCTCTGAAGTTATGAACTAGGACATGGAGAGATCTCACTGATTTACATGAAGAAGTTATCAACATGCAAGAGTACCCAGGAGTAGGTCAACAGTTAAAAGTACTTCTTGCTTTTAAAGTCCCCTTCCACTATTGCCCCACGACAATTAAACTCACACTGTTAAAGTTATCACTTCATTAAAAGTACCAGATCTTTATCTATCTTTTCTAAAGTGCAAACATGTAACCAAGATGCCTATCTCATTAAGTTGACAGTTGCAAAAATAACACTGTTTACTATTTTGGTAACTATATGTTGAGACTCATTAATAGGTTGTAAAATCGATTTATTGATACCTACCAACATTCTTAATGAATTCCAGTTAATAGAAAATATTATCTTTTATTACATATAAGAAAGGTAAATATGCAGGAGAATGTTTTTTCAGTTATGTGGGGGATAAACACTGAATTGCTAGGTAAAAATATATTTTTCTTACTGTGGGTAATAGTTAAATGTTTGAGATCTTCTACATGAACTCATTTGAAGCACAGGATTTCATAGCACGTCTCAGTGCATTTGATGGGGCAGTGTTAAAGGTAATAGCATCTGAAGTAAGGGAGGGAGATGTTAAAGAAAAAAGCAAGGGAGTCAACACAATATTACTTGGTAATTTTTGCCTGGATAAATTCTAATAGGGAAATTCAGGAGTGTGGGGAGCCATTCTGATCAAGGTTCTCATACCTGAGATCTAGGCAACTTCCCTTGGGACAAGGTCTGCCTCGCCCTGTGCTATTTGATAGGATAGACAGCATAAAGTCAGTTGCCCTGACATGCCCTGACATGCCTTGGGCCCTTTGAGCCATTTGCTTAAACTAATCTGACCTTGCAGCTCCCTCCTCTCCGGGTACCCTTCTGCATTTTTTGGTTATATAAGGAAATGGAATGCTCTGCAGTTCGGTATCCAAGACAACCATGCTTATGAAAATCCTCTTCCCCCTTATATACTCTACCCCTACCTACAATAAACGAGACTTGATCAGAAAGCCTGTCTTGTCTCCATTCCTCGCGTTTCTTGTCCCCCTTCTCTTTCAGTGCTTGGGGCCCCCGTTGACACAGGGTCGGGACACAGGATAAGTAAAAACTAGTAGGAACAGAAAATGAGATATAATTATAATATTTGGAAGTTATTTAATTAAGTAATCTAGCACAAGCACCTTATTTGATAGGTGAGGGAAATGAATCCGAAATATTATAACTTAAACAGTCAATACATTGTTTGATTTTTAGTTTTTTGAGGGGAATTAGAGTAGGGATGATCCTAGAATATGGCAAAGGAAGAGCTCCTTATAGTAAAGTGGAAAGAAAAAGTCTTTCTGCCTCTAGGTCCAGTTACTTTCATAGTGAGGTGTTAGGATTAATAGATTTTTAAGGTACCTGCATCTCAGTTTACCTTTAATTTATGTTAATGGAAAATTTTCTTAATATTTGACACACAATTATCTTTTGACCTTTAGTTTATACTTACTATATTTCTCTTGTCATGCCTATAATTGGTAAAGCTAGGGGAAAGAAGAAATTGATGGGTTCTTCATGAATACTAAGAGCATTTGACATCAAAACAGAATTATATAGTCCAGGAGCATTGGCATTATTCTTTGCTACTCAAATATACAGACTTTATGTTCATGAGTAGGTAGAGGAGAATCAATCAAAATTA